>VZRR01002748.1:604971-732375 GCA_013398015.1 Oreocharis arfaki
AGAGGAGCTGCTCCTGAGGCCAGAGCTGAGGTTCCCCTCCAGCCTGGGGTGCAGACCATGGCAAAGCAGCTGCGCCCCTGCAGCCTATGGAGGACCATGGGGATGCAGAGATTTGTCAGCAGCCTGTGGTGGAGCCCCACACTGGAGCAGGTGGATGCCTGGGAGGAGGCTGTGACCCCATGGAAAGCCTGTGCTGGAGCAGAGTCCTGGCAGGAACCTGCAGACTCATGGAGAGAGGGGGCCCACACTGGAGCAGGTTTCCTGGTAGGACTTGTGGTCCTGTGTGACATTCATGCTGAAGCAGATTTTTCTTGAAGGAGTGACCCACATTGCAGCAGTTCATGAAGAGCTGTTGCCCATGGGGTGGACTCACATTGCAGAAGTTCATGGAGGACTGTCTCCCATGGGAGGGAACCCACACTGGAGCAGTGAAAGGACTCCTTTCCCTGAGAAGTGGCAAGAACAGCATTAAATGAACTGGCCATAACACCCATTCCCCATCTGCCTGTGCCATTGCAGCAGAGGAGATAGAGCTCAGGAAGAGGGAGGGATGGGGTAAGGTGTTTTTAAGATTTATTTTACTTCTCGTTATCCTGCTTTGATCTTCTTAGGAATAAATTCAGTTAATATCCTCAGGTTGACTCTGTTATGCCTGTGATGGTATCTGGTGACTGATCTCCCCCACTCCTTATCTCAGCCCATTAATCTTTTGCTATATTTTCTCCTCCTTGTCTAGCTGAGGAGTGATAGAGAAGCTCTGGTGAGTTCCTGGTGTCCAGCCGGTGTCAACCCACTACAACTGATCATTGCTAAATTGCATATATTTCCAAACATGTTAATTATGATGGCCATTGCAATCACCTGATGGAAGCCTCTTTATACTGTGCTACAATTGCCTGCTTGCAGAATCTGTTTTGTCATTACAGAATTATATATAAATAAAATTGATACTCTTGAAACTTTATCTTAGTCCTGCTACCATATCTGCTGAGATAATTTTCTCCATTGCATCTTATGTCATTACTTCTGTTCTTGCTCTGTAAACGGTTAGAGTCTCCTCTGAGAGAGCACCAGACAAGCCTGGGTATGAACATCCCACTGCTGCTATGGCTGTAAGTCAGATGTCTGCTGGCCTATACTATGTTATCCAGGTGGGCAGCTGGTATGCCCTATACAGTTCTAGATCCATGGTGTGGATTGTGGCTGAGACACATCATTGCGTGTTGAAATGGCGGTTTTTACATCTGAGAGATTACTTTTGACAGTATCATTGGTCTCTGTAGTGTGTGAGAGAGGTGGGATCTGTCGTTTTGGCATGTCAATCCCTCACTCCCTGTGGCAGCACCTTGCACTTCACACAGCTTTTTTTGGTTGTAGTACCATAAGGTCTGTAAGACACTGACAATGGTTAGAGTGCTGTGTGGGTGCATCCACACACAGACTGGGCACATATTTCTTCTACAGACCACTTTTTGTTCATTTTCTCCAGAAGCAGTAATAGAATATTTTTCCTCTGAGCTCATAAGGACAGGTTGTGATATGTTAGGTTGCTTTGACAAACACTGTCGAGAAGCCAGAGAAGGAAGATGCAAAAAGTTAAAGCACTGTCACTGGAATGGGGTTCCCTGTCCACTTTATTATGTTCAGGCCCAGATTTCAATGCTGATCCAGAGTGCAGACTGTCTTCATTTGCCTTACAATACCTAGTGCATTTGTGGACATTGCTGTACACTGATGTCTTCTCAGATGAAGTTTTGGATAACAACATTGCGACATGAGAACATAAGACAAACATTTCCTGGCCAGTGGTTTTTTTCCTGGACCTTCATTCCACCAGCTTTCCTTTTCCTGAAGCAGCACTAATCTATGTTTCTGTCAGAAGTTATTCAATCATGTTTTTCCAGGTGTTCCTACTGGGAAATTCTCCAGGCAGCAACTCTTCTTCCAGCACAGTCAGACCAAAAATTCAGTTTATTCCGGTCCTCAGGTTATACTTCTGTTCTCCTAGGATTGGGATTACAACATCTTTTTTGTCTTCAGTAGCAGCTGTAAGGAGTAAGAAAATGCTCTGCAGGAGACTGTTGTTTTCCAGCATGAGACACCCATGTTTTTATAGCTTTTTTGAAGTGGTGGGCTCATTAGATTAAAGGGAATTTTGGAAGAAAATGTTGTAGGGCTCAGGCAGGAAAGGAGGACTGATGTTTCCAGGCTTTTAGTCCATTTTATTCTGTGGACAAACCAGATTTTCCTCTCCTACATGATTTCTGGGTTTTTGATGTGACTAGACACTTTCTTCCCTAGCATGTGACTCATGCAATAGTAATGAGTAATAGCTAATAAGATACTCTAAGAAGCCCAAGTACCTTTGTTCAATATGCTTCCTAACATCCCAGTTGAAGTTGGAAAATGCTAATCCCTATAGCTGAGGTTGTAAAATCACACAAAAGACATAGAGGAAGCAAGAATATGAAATAAAATTATCAAAAATAGAAAAAAAAAAAATAAGCCAGAACAGATAATTTTAATAATCGAAGATACATTTATTGCATATGAAGAGGTTTCAAAGTAGGAACCATTACAATTTCTCAAAAAAATCGCCAAATTATTGCAATAAAACTGGAAACTTCACTGGTGCAGAATGAGCCATTTGGTCCTGCAATTTATGGTGAATTAAAGTTTTTTTGTACAATGACATACAGAAATAATTTGGGGCTTTTTCTAAAATAGTAAAATGGCGAAGCATAATTGGCTGAAAGATTATCTAAACAAATCTGTATGTAGCCAAGGATAGAATTCACTGAGATCTACGCTTAAAGGATTTAGGCACAATCACTGGTATTAAACTGTCTGTTTCAAAGAATGATTCATGCAGTAGTCTGTGGAGACAGCATGGTGGGGGGTAGCTTTTTTGCAACTTTTCAACGACACAGGTAATTGGACAGCACGGTGGAGACACTGATACGTGACTGACAGTGGGTTTAAGTTTGGCTGGGTGATCTATGATGTCTCCCTGAAATCAAACTCTCAGCAAATGTCTAATGGTGTCATACAAAACAATGCCCCTCAAAAGATTTGGAAGCTGGGTGCATTCTTGGGGCTTGTACAACATACAGGAGTGATAGGACTGAAATGGCGTAAAAGAAGAAAAAAAGTAAAAAAATAGCCTCAGTGGAGTTCATTGTGCTGTTTTTATTTAGCTGAACAGAGTCCTTGGTACCCACAGTTGTTACAAGGGGCCAGCTACTATAAAAAGCTCAGGAAGCTGTTTGAAGCGATCACACCCTCTAAGCTGAGGTGTTTCGAAACTGTTCAGAAAAAGGAAATATTGTAGCTGTTTTCAAACGTTGTTCTAAACAGGTTGGAGCACAGAGATGTACAGAAAATGCTAGTGCTGGCAGGAGGCTCTGGCTGTGGCATCAAGCAGATTTGGCACTACCTGCTTTGATAATATTCAGCCTTCTGCAGGCTTGCTGTCCGTATGAATATGTGTGAAGAAATACTTCTTCAAGGAGTCACGACTCCCTTGAGTCTCCCACATTCCCTGAGTGTTCCCACCTGAACCACTTCATATCCATAAGGCAGAGAAGCAGCTTTCTTTCAGATAAGAGAGCAGAATATATTTGAAATCCTGGAAAGGGGGCTGTTACAACCTGGTTCAGACACTATCCCAGCTGTCAAGCCAAAACAATGACAAAACAATGCAGAATTTCAGAGAGCTTGATACTCATCCAGAAACCATGGCAGCTGGGTTATCAGTAAAACACAGCGACAGAATTACCTAATATAGTACTCAGCTGTACTTGATGTAAGGCCCTGAATATTTGTTATGAGACAAACCCAGGACGTTGCCAGTAGCAAATATCTGCTTTGAAGTTTCTGGAAAAATAGAGACTTAGTCTGACAGTGGTTGGCAAGTGGCTGTCTTATCTCACGATACCTGCAGTTAAGGGTAAGAGGATTGCAGTTTTGGTGGCATAGTAGATGTTTTTTATCAGAAGGATGACTGTAGACTTCAGAAAACTCTTCTAACATAAGTAACAGTAAAAATGCTGTAGAGTCAAAAATATCTTAACACTTAAGTGGAAATGTTTGGGGCAAATTAATGTAAAATCTATGTTTCCTTTGTAGCACAAAGTAGATTTGTGTAAGACAAAAGTGAGAAGATTTAGTACACAAACTTATGAAAAAGAAAAATAAAATATCTTCTGTTTATTTTTTTTCTTTTTTAAACTTTGAAGCAAGAACGATTAATTAAGTGCCAGAAGTGCTGAATTTTTCACAGACCTTATTTGCTTTTACCCAAACTTACTTCTCCTGAATTAGTGTGTTTTTGTCAGAAGAACAGCCACAAGATCTTCTATCAAATGAAGAAGATTTCATAGGAAGTTTTATAGCTCTGAAACCCAGTAAAGCCACCCACGACACTACAGGCCATTGTCTGGGCACCCCTCGGGTTTCTCCCTATAGCAGTTGATGTTGCAATAGGCGGCTGTGTGTCCTTGCATCGCGGACACATTTTATCAATGTGGTTTGTTGCAAGAAATAGGAGTCATTATAAGTGAATAACCAGTTGTGCAGGGAAAGACATAGCATGTTCTGCAGCCTAAACTGATTTATATGCAATATAGAAACTCCAGTATTCAAAATCCATTATTTGAGAGTATTTACCATTTTGGTAAAATTCTTCATCCTGTCTTCCTGTATAACTGAATATTTGCATTTCAAATTTATTGCAATGAACGGTTGTAAGTTTTTCTAGTGGGCAGAAATATTAATCACACTTGCAAAACATGAAAGGTAGTGGAAATGAAACTGTGCCATTAATGAAGATGATTTTAAATTCAGTACGCCTTTAAAAACATTAATTGCATGGATTTCTGTAATGTTACAGACCTCAGATTGTGGTTTAGAAAGCTGATCATTTGAATTATGCAATTGTTGCTGTACAGAATAGTTAATTTTAAGTGCAGTAATCAGAAGAATGGCATAAATACATATACATTTTAAAATAAAAAACTAAATGTAAGTGTTTCTTCTTCTGCAGCTATGTGTTTTCCTCATTATAGTTGAACACAACAAAATTTGTGGAGAAAATTTATATCTTTTATTAGCTCAGCTGCTGGTACTGAGAAAGACAGACATCTTATTATGTTATTAGATTTACCAGTCAGACATGCCACTAGTTTTTAGAGGAGGGTGGAAGTAAAGCAGGAAATTGGAGTCATTAGACAAATGACAGTTACAAAAAAAATAACTAAAGACTGGAGGCACTTTCTTTATCAGAGTCTCTAATTAATTTCACCTTTTGAACCTGAAATTCATAAATGAGCTACGGAGTAAAGAAGATGAGTACCATCTTGTCTGATGGCTGTGGATGGTCCTGTTTATTCTGATACAAAGGGAAAGGGAAAAGGCAGTGAATTCAAAACCGTGGAAAACATTCTAAGCCTGCCAAGCAGGAAGGTTAGCTGAGAATTAACTTGTTCCTTTACACGGGGAATTCAGGAGGAGGTGAGTAATCCATCTGAACTGTGCCAAAATAAGTACGAAAGATGGGTGAAGATGATACCTTGATAAAGGCCTGACAGATACTGCTCGATCTATCCTATGTCTTCCTTCAGATTAAATTTCTTGTGATTGAATTTCAAAAAAAAGTGAGGAACAAGTTCCAACAGTGATGAAATATAATTTCTTCTCATTATTTTTCAGGTTCTTAACTGTTTTGTACTTCTTAATGATATATTTAATAAAATAATTTGTTTGGTTTTCTAATTAATTTAATTATTTCATGAAAAAATTTGAATGTAAAATCAAACAACAAAATAAAAGAATATTGTCATCATGTTTATTTTCACTAGATAATAAGGAAGTCCTTTTCATAGCATAGAATTTTTTATCTATGGGTCGGTACTTTACAAGTATTGTCTAGGTATTCCTGATATAAGAAATCATAAAAGCATAATGCAGTGAGGAATAACTAAGAAAAATGTTTCAGTGTTTTACTGTGTAAAGTATTCCCTAAGAAGTAGGTTTTTAAATTTTTTTGATCATTCCGGTTTTAAAAGCAACAAATCTATATGCCCTACTCCTTTCATACAAAAAAAAGGAAAAAAAACACACAAAAAACCTCTTACAAAAAGCAAGATATCATTTGTAGCTAGCACATGAGAAGTTAATTAAAATTATGTAGATAGGAGATAAAAATTTTCTTTTAGTAAGAAAATTGTCACTGAAAGATACAGATTCAAGTCAGCCAAACTTGTCACATATTCTTTCTGAACAGATTTAGCAGGAATGCTCAATAAAAAAAGTAAAAGCCTTTTCAGAAATTACTTAAAATTTTAAAATTTCATCCTGAACTGTTTATTATGCCATCCTAATTAGCTAAGCTATTTAGAAGTTACTAACCTTTCACTGCATGTTAGCACTTGATTATGTATTAACTTTCATCTTTATTCAGAGTTGTTATAGCTATTCAGAAGAGTTTAACAAAAATGGTGGAAAACTCCCAACCATTTACCAAATTCTTTCTTAGAAGAAGAAGAAATATTTTTCAAGAAATTAGTTTACCCCAATAATTTTTTTTTCTCTTCCTTATTTTCATTGAATTTCTTTTTTTAATCTGCTTAATTGCCATGCTCTCTGTAACAAGTTGACATGTCTCCTGCAGTTGGTCATTACCATTCACAAAAAAGCATTCCAACAACAGGCTTTATTTCTTAAAGTGTCTAATTAAAATACTCTGATAGGCACTGAGAAATTAAAATTAATCTGAATACAGCAACTGTTTTATATATACACAGTGAGAAATTTAATTTCAGAGAAAATATTTTGTGATGGAATTCCAAGGCAAAATCCAAACTTCAGTTTTGACCACGCAACCAGCAACAATATCTTTTTAGGACATATTGATCACGTGTGGCCCTTTGTAACGCCTATCAGAAAAACTGAATATCCTTGAAGCTGCCTTTTACCTTTAGATGTGTTTTAAGTCTCAGCAAGCTGTATTAAAGTCCTCTGAATTGTATATTTTAGGGATGCTTTTCAACCAAAGGACTTCTTTTAAGCACACTATAATAGCCTTCCTGAAAGCTTAGCTTTGAACACTTACAGCAAAGAATTGGAAAGGCCACTCTGTCAGGCTTTTGCTCGGGAGATTGTGCATACATTTCAGATGATTTTGCAGTCTAACAGAAGATGCTGTAGCAGCCTCTGGTTTTACAAAATTATTTTCTAGTTGTTTAGAAGTACGAGCATCTTCCCTGCCTGCCACCATTGCCCCATCCCAAGGTTCCCTGCATAGATTCTTAAAGAACAAACAGACAATTAAAAAACAAACAAGCAAAAAAAGCAAACTGTGAAAAGCAATTTCTTAGTCTCAGATATATTAGTTCTTAAGAAGACACAAGGCTTCATCAGTCTGCTTCTGTAAGAAGAGGCACAGTTGCTGCGTCTCCATAGAGAGAATGAATTCACTGGTTTAGCTTAAAAACAACATTTTGGTTCGATAGATTTCATTCTTCCATCCCTATTATGCCCATTCCACAAAACAAAGGAATGCTCTTATTCTAAGATACAGATTATGTCACAATCTAAAGGTGTTATTAGAGCTGGGTCTGAAATATAACACTTTGACCATCTAGTGCATCTTGTTTCTTTATTCATTGCACCACCGTCCTCCCCTCTGTTCTTGCACTTTTTCAGGGGTTGCAGATTTATACCATACCCACAGTCTAAAGCATGATTAAAAAGCATCCTGACATACACAGGGATCCTAAAAAGTCATATAATAGTAAGTATTTTCCCGGTGAAAAACGCAGACTCTAGGTAACTAAGAATGAGAAATCATCTGTTCAACGAAATTGTTCTCTCATCATACAACCTATAATCTTCAACTTGTAATATGTATATAAGTTATAGGCCTGTAAAAATATTGTAATATTTTTGCTGATGAAAATGCCATCTTTGCAGGTTAAAGATATTAAATTAGATTTTAGCATCAGAGTAAGAATGTTTGTTCAAATATGATGAAACCCATTAATGAAAAGTATGTTACAGTGATGGTTTCACTGTATTCTTTAAACAATCTAATATTAAAATGCTAAAATTGAGATTACCACAGGATTTTTTTCCTTTCAAATTACTGATATCACTTATTCCTGTCAATGCTGTATGTCGTTTATGAAATTTTTTACTCAAGACTGGCAGTAATAGAGAACCACTAAACAGAAAGATCAGAGATCTTTTAGTCTTCGTTACTTGACGAATGGTGCTCTACCTTTGGTGGATCATAAATACCTTTATTTTATCTGCCTGTAAGACTATTACAAGTGTGCATGCAATTTGTTAATTTCAAATTATTCTTACAAAGTCTACGATCTAAAACTCCAAAATTAGAGTCCAGAAATAAAAACGGTTTGTTTTTTATCTTGAATGAAAGCTTAAAAAACTTCACTGAGAGAAAACTTGTTCTTCTGGTTGTTGGTGGGCATTATGCTATATAGAGACCTAACCTGTAAGACTGGGAAAATACAAGATTGCTGTGTATCAGCCCTGATCTTTGCTTTCACTTGGAGTAATTCTGGGTCAGATGAAACTGTAATTTTTTTTACTGACTTGATGCCAGTCCATATTCCAACCTGGAACATGACCTGAATGCAAATTCAACACATGCCACGTGGACATTATGATAAAGAGAAACCATGACAGGATTGAAGACACTTGCTAGTAGGAAAACAAAATTTCAAGAAGCTCTATTGCTTTAGGATACTCTATTAGTCTCAAATTCATTATGACAGATGACAAACTAATTGATTTCTAGGGGATTAAAACTCCACTCATTGTTCATCTTGGAATTTGAAGGATACAGCAGTGGGTAAAGGGAGATACATAGCCAGCTAGGACAAATTTATTAAGTATATTGTGCTTTACATTAAACAATAAATAATCTACTCATGCATTGGAAGATTAGAAAAAACAAATTAAAAACATGTCAAAACTGAGAAGCAAGCAAACAAAACAAAGCATGTCACTTGGAAAAAAAAAAACAAACAAGAAAAACCAGCAAGGAATACGTGTTACTTGGGAAACTGCATTTTGACTAGGGTAAGAATGTCAAAACCTTAGCTGACCTGATGACAAAAACTCAAACCCTATAAATCTGTGTTGACGTACTGCACAACAGTTCTGTGCACTTGAAGTCAGCATATGTCAGTGCTGAGCTAACAGAAATGAGTTCACTGTCATCCCTCCTCGCTTCACTTTAATTTCATTTCAACAGTGTGCCTTGCCCCTCTCTTTTGCTGGTGGAGGGAGTGTATGAGCAGCAACATGCATCAGGGAATCCCTCTGCTTCTGCTAAAGCTCTGCTCTTCCACAGTAAAGAATCCCACTCATCAGGTCAGACAGAGGCAAGGAGTTCATGCTCATGAAATCTGAAACCCTACATTACCATATTTACTTGTTAAACTCCTTACTCCGAGAGAGAGCCTCAGCCTCGCTCCCTAGTCCCAAGCACATTTGGTAATTGATCTTGTGAGTGATCGAAATTAGTGCTTGCAATGCGATATTACCTGGGCCTAAGAGATTTCTTTTCATAAAATGGTTTGCTAGAGAAGAAGAATAGTAGCAGTCACTTGGTTTTATCATCACTTCAGCCACTGGAGTTTTGCTTCCAATATAAACCCAAACTGTGAGGTCTGGGACCATTTCTGTGTGATGAGCTAGACTAAAAACAACGTGAACAGTGCAGGGCTTGGAATTTGATCTGCAACATGATATTTCTAGGAAAAACCCCACAAACTACATTTTCTTCTGTTATTTCATTAACACTTTATCCCAAATATATTATTTTTTATTTTAAAATAAATTTATCTTTTATGTTAAACAAATTTTGAGTGTCTGTGTGTGTGAGATCAATGTATTTATTACCCTTTGTTGTTGATTGAAGAAATAGAAAAGAAATGTAATTTTAAAATGTGCAAGAACTACAAGTTCCCAATTTAGCTGCATCATAACCTGAGATAAATAAATACGTTTGCATATTTGTAACTCAAAACCTTTTCCAGTAAACAGAATGGATGTTTCTGAGCTGTCCGTCTGCTTCAAGCAAGATTATTTGTACTGTGTATGTTTAAATTAACTGAAGAAAAGGTTAATTCTGGTAGAATTCCTGAGTGATGACTTCCTTTTTTTAATTGCAATTAGAGAATGAGGTATTCAATTTAGTCATTTATTCATTAGTAGAGTATAATAGATAAATGAAAGACACAAATTAATGTCTTCAGTGTTATGTAAATAATGAAAAGTCTGTTCCCTACTGTAGTCATACTTTTGATGAGTAGACTAAGATAGTTTTCACCGCATGAATATTACATCGTGCTGCTTGACGGAAAGAATTAATTGCATATTTGTGGAAGAAGGCATTGTGTTTATTTCAATGAGATTGTGAAAGGTGATATGGAGATCTAGTTTTGTTTCACCTCAGTAGTGTCTTTGCAGTGACAAATGCAGTGCAGAAAGCAAAGCTGGGTGTCGTGCCAGATTTGCAAGCACTGCACAAAAGATTTGTTGCCCTGTTCCATCAGTTTTCATTCTGGGCAAAATTATTTTTGCCAAACACTATATGTTACAGTTGAGAAGGAAAAAAGGGGATGTTAAAGAGGAAAGTTTAAAGTGATTTGTTTGCTTTCTTGCAGAACTGCAGCAAGCCCATGAAGCATAGCAGTCTCACTGAAACGAGTGAGTACACAGTCAAGCAGGTTAGCAGAGAAAGTATGCTGGGTCTGTGTTGTCATTTCCCGTTGGGGAGCTCTGAAAGGGGATCACAACACAAGGAAAGGATAAGGCACTTTCTTTACAGACCTCTGCTCACGTCTCGATCCTGTATTTTACCTATTACAGTAGGATATGGCACAACCTATCTAGAAAGAACTTCTGAGCTTTTGCTGAGTCTCACAGCTTTTAATGCTGTTCTTATCCCTGATAAAACAGGGATAGGTGCCCTGAGCACTGTAGAAGGAAGTCCCCATAGTTCACACGGCTGCATAGGCGAACCTGGGTTTCTTTCCTTTTTATATTCCAGACAGGGATGACCGCCATTTCTGGGCCGCGATATAATAAAACATCCTTTTATTCTCTCATCAGTGACTCAGATCATAACATTGTTTATCAATAATGTTTCATCCCTGGAACACTTCTGAATTTCCTAGGTTGTCAAAAAGAGACAAATATTTTGAAAAATTAAGCTCTGCTATCTATTAACCCTTCTGTGTTCAGCTTTTTCCAAATGTCTACAGATACTGCCTATCAGGAAAGTAATTTTCCATAGCACCTAATTCCAGTTTTTGTGAAGCTGCTCACCATTGACAAGAGTTGATTAGCGTTCACATATTTTTTGTCTTTGGTTTGGTTTGGTTGGTTGGTATTTGGGGTTTTTTTTTACTGCCAAAACTTTTGTTGACTAAAGGAAACACCCTGTCTCCAAATAGTTGTGAATGTAGACAACATCCACAATTCCCCACCCCACCCTACAACCACCTTCACACTCAAGCTCTATGGTGTGTAACTGTGGAGCATCTGGTTATTGGGAATTGTATGGACGTCTCTCCTTGTTGACTCTCTTTTCCTCTGAATTAACTGGGGAAGTTTCTGGTTTTTGGAAAAAAAGTAAATGCGTGTTGTCCATGTCATATCTTTTCTTGCCAACCCAGCATGAGACATGAGATTTGTAATGGAATAAGGCACCTGTTAACTTCAACCTCACCTCATACATTTCTATGAAGCTCATTTATCTGAAATTGTCATTTGTAGAAACTTTTTTCTGGGGACTTATAGAAATTACATTGTCCAAATCTTGGTTTACAGATGAATGTTACAAATATTTTTGATCCAAATTTTCATTTTTAAAGCATTATCCTACTAATCGCTCTGAGTTTTCAGTACTTTGGTGTTAACCTTTGCAAGTTGCTGACCCCTGCTAAATAATATATGTTCTACATAAATAAAATGACTAATGTATCCTTTCCATGCCATTTCCATAATTGTTCCTGTACAGAGTGAGCTGAAAGCAGAAAAAACCCCTGAGGTAGCTCTGTAATGCCTGACTAAACCCCAGATTTCAAATTATCAATTTATATTATTTTCTTATAGTACAGTGAAAGCAGGAATAGTATTTATTTCATTCAGATTAATGTTAAGTTAGTTTAGATTTGCTCTTAATTTCTTCTGGCTGTCCTTGCATACAGACAGGCAAAACAGGAAAAAGAGTAATACCAAACTAAAGAATGGGTTGATTGTAGCAAGGCACCTGGAAGGTTTTTTAGACAACATATTCTCTAATTTATTCTAAATACTGAAAGTAATGAGGAGCAGAGGGAGATGAGAGGAGAGGATGAGTGAATAGTCATCTGTAGTCTCACTCTGCAGGCAGCAATGTGTAGATTTCCAAGCCAGCTTTTAGCTATTTAGAATTTAAAACTGTCTACAACAACCTCAGTGAAGGCTAAATCTTTGTCCTGGGGCAGACACACTCACTTTCCCACCTTAACACAGAAGGTGAGTCAGGGAAGAACTTGATGGTGGATTGATCCCAGACTGACATTCCCTTGGTTTTCTTTGTTAAAAATGTCACCCAGCAACGTCTTTTAAAAGAGCCTTCTCAGAGACATTCATTCTTTCCCAAGGTAAAATTTCTGTTGAGGTAAACTGGGTAAAGTCCAAATAAGTAATTTAGGGTTATCATAAAATACATATACATGATCAATGGCTCCACAACAGCTTGTTCTTTAGGCAGTCTTTGTGTCAGAGGGTGAGAAAACTGAATTTGAACAAATGAGCAGTATTTAAAGAATGGATTTGTTTCCTTGTTCTTGCTGAGTAACCATTTATAAAACTGAACCAACTTTTCATTTACTTTGCAGTTTTTACTGAGTCCTTGCTTCATCATTCACTACAATTTAAGAACTCAGAACAGGTCAGGAGGAAATACATCTGGACTGAGAAACTACTGACTGCATTTCTTCTCTGGTAGGAAAATACGTACTTTGAGAACCAGCAAAGCACTGCTACTCTGGAGTGACAATTAAGAGAAGCATAATAGAAGCAGAGCCAGAGGACACTTGCCAGAAAAATTCACATCCTTCCTGGTTTGTAAATTTTGAGCACCTTAAGTACTTGGCAAAACATTTTTAAGCTACACCAGGCAACATTCCAGCTGCAAAATCAGAACTTTAGAGAGGTTTGATTAATTTGCCATTCAGGCTTGTACTATTATAATTATGTTTTCTCTTGGCTGTTTGATTAAAGAAACAAGTAAACCACTTCAGCATTAGAGGCATTAATATTGAATGTGCTGATCCTGGTGGGAACTTAATACTTCCTTCTATACAGACAATGATACAATCACTTGGTAGACGGGAAATGGCATCCTTGTCTTTGGGTGTCACACTGTAAGTAATGACAGCAAAAGCGAAGCTGTTCTGCCATGGCAAGCTCACTGTGTAAGAGAGGCTGAGTCATCTCTGCAGACATTCAGAAAGTAGACGGTTTTTTGCATAAGAACTCTCTTGTTCTGAAAGGTTTGTGCCACGTATTTTTTTACAGTAGAATAAAAAAAAAACAAAAAACCAACAAGTGAAAATAAATAAATCAGGACAAATAAGAAGATTTTAGCCAATGCAGAGGCCTGTGACACCAATAAACTATAAATGGACAAACGAGGATATAATCAATATTAGCTACGCTATAAAGTACGGAACTATTAAATGCTATAATTAACAGTAGTATGTACTTATAACACTGTGATTGTGTAGCCAGACAGAACTTTGCTTCAATATTTGAGTGATACAATCACCAAATAGTCAAACAAAGCTGGGTCTAGTTACATATAAAAGGCATCCTGGCAAAAATAAAGCTGCCAGAGTGACAACAAGATAAGCATAAGGGACATCCTTCCAAATATTCGAGGATGACTGGCAAGACAAAAAGATAAAACTTACGGGGTAAAAGAAAACTCCCTTTCCTCTTGCGATAGGAGAACACTAGCATGAGCACATGGAGCACAAGTGAGTAGAACTGGAGAACTGGAGAAAGTGAAGGAAGACAAGTTCATTTCAGCTCTGACTTCTCTTGTTGAATAACTCTCAAGCCTGACCAGTAGGACCTTTGCAACTAAAACCCACCAAGGACTGCACCCTTTGGTAGTAACTATACGGTGTGTGCTCCATGGTATTATATACTCACTGCTAATTTAGAATGGATCTCTCAAAAGACAAAGAGTTTTGTGCATGTATTGGTGATGATGAGTATTAAAATCTGACCATTAACAAATATGCTACTAATGAAAAAACTCTAAAACTGGCTTGATTTGCCACCCTTGTAAATAGTTACATCATGATGGCTCTCTAGATTTTACATATATATATATATATATATGTGTGTTTGTGTGTATGTGTAATACGTACATATATGTTCAGTAGGAATAAGGTATTGTGTCATTTTTCCATAAGAGGATAATTTACACATAATATAAAGTTCTGCTTAGTAGCATTTGGTATAAATATAGCATCATTGGCAAAGAAGGACTTCCACATCCTTGCAAGCTAGAAGTTACAATACCTTATTCTTAAATCGTAGGGAAGAATTTAAATTGTTAAATTTTAACAATCATGTTAAAATTTCTAACCTGGAAAACATAATTGAAGGGTCCTAACTATTTCTCTTCTTAATGAGCATCAAAAAAAGAACTTATTACCTCTGCCTATCCTTTGTACCATGTTGGAAGCAACCTCTCTTCTCACCAAGAGTTCAAAGCAGATGTAACTTAGGAGCATTCTCTAATTTAATTTCATTTTTATTCAGGAACTACTTAATGCAAATTGCAATAGCAAGTTGCTTCATTACTAGATTGGAGATGCAGGCTCTCATGACCATTATTCTGTCTGATGCCATGAATCTTGAAAACTCCCTGTTCCCAATAATAACACAGCTGCTTCTGTGAAGCATCCTGAACATTCTGAGCTCTCCAGAACCAGAGGAATTTGTCTTCGAAAGTGTGAGCTTAAACTTATTCCAACTCAGGTGAGTATAAGACCTTGGGCAAGTGCTGTAGTCACAAGGTTTGGTTTGCTGTGTTTTTTTCCAGCATTGAAAAAACAGTCATTATATTGACATTTAGTGGGAAATCTGCTTGTGGGTTTGTGCAAAATCTGCTTTGGCTCTACTAGTGGTCCAGGGCTTTGAGAAGCCTTTGAGAAGCTTTGGATCTCTACCTGCTTTGCTGCATGGCCAAGAAGGAAGAGGATGTGGCACAAAATTTTAAGTGGGTAGCATGTAAAAGGAAAGACACCAATAGAGCAAAATGTCAATGCAAGAAGAAGCACATCTGTGAAGTGGTGGTTTTGGGTATCATATCTAGGCTGTGGATTATACCTGGATTTCTTAGCTCACTCTAAAATTATTTTTTTTTAAATGGCTCATGCTGTAGAGAAAAAGAAATACGTGTCTTTGCCACAGGGTAGGCTAGGGTTTACATACAGCTTTATCAATTCTCGATCTTGAAGACTGTTACACAAAATCTTGAGTGTTATTTACACTGAAAAAAAGTGGCACCTGAAAAGAATCAGCTTGAAGTGAATGAGATTATTTATAGAGATGGATTCATCTTTTAAGGATTCTTAAAAAGTATGCAAGCTAGGAAAGCAGAATGATATGAAAACAACTCATTAGTCAAAGAGCTATCATAAAATTGAACCTCTGCCTTACACTGCTCTTAAATGAAAATGCATTCCCTAACTAATGTTTTCTAACATATACATAGATTTTATATGTATTTTAGTATAAATATTTAAACAACTTGATGGATATGTCCATCTGTTTGAGGCATGCTAGGTTTTCTGTTTCTATTCTGGCACCAAAGATTGCCACTGAAACGTTTTTAAGCTGCATTGGATTTAGGCCTAAAAGAATCTTATCGCTTCATTTAGATTTAAGGCATGAAATATGTTAAAAGAATTTATGAGGTCAAAATAGATCTTAAAATTGCTCTGTACAGTACAGAGAATTTTAAATTAGGGTCCAGGTTTACACAAGGATGGCACAACTCTCTAGTCTATAATAAACTTCAAACAAGTGTAACACTAGCGTCACAGTTGCAGGTTTGGACATTTAAAACCAGCACTTCACCTGTTGTAGCTGAAATTCTGGTGCCGAATCTTCGGAAGTCAGGGAGTTATAAACCATATTTTGAGTTTCCGTGGAGTTGGGACCACAGCTCTGTGTCTTGAGTTTCACTTGCAAAACTACATCAGAGTCACCGAATGGTTTGGGTTGGAAGGGATCTTAAAGAGAATCTAGTTACAAACACCTGCCTTGGACACCTTTCACTGGACTACGTTGCTCAGAGATCTGTCCAACCTGGCCTTGATCACTTCAAAGTATGGGGCAACCACATCTTCTCTGGGCAACTGTTCCTTTGCCTCACCATCCTCAGAGTAAAGAATTTTTTCCTAATGTCTAATCTAAACCTATTTTCTTTCTATTTGAATCCATTCCCCAGTTCTGTTACTACATGCATTTGTGAAAAGTCCTTCTGCATTTTTCTTGTAGGGTCCCTTCAGGCACTGGAAGGCCACATTAGGTCACCCAAAGCCTTCTCTGTTCCAGGCTTAACAACCCCAATTGTCTCAGCCTTTCCTCATAGGATAGGTTCTCTCTCCCTCTATTCAGCTTGGTGGCCTCCTCTGGACTCACTCCAACAGGTCCATGCCCTCCCCATGCTGAGGATCCCAGAGCTGGATGCAGCACTGCAGGTGGGGTCTCACCAGAGCAGAGCAGAGAGGCAGAACCCCCTCCCTTGCCCTGCTGCCCACGCTGCTTTGGATGCAGCCCAGGACACGTTTGGCTTTCTGGGCTGTGAGTGCACAGTGCTGGGTCGTGTCCAGCCTCTCCAGCACCCCCAAGTACTTCTGGGCAGGGCTACTCTTGATCTGTCCATCCCCCAGTCTGTATTGATATGGACCAGCAGCACCTCGCACTTGTTCTTGTTAAACTTAATGAGATTCCCATGGGCCACTTCTAGAGCTTGTCCAGGTCCCTCTGGATGCCATCCTTCCTTCAAGTGTGTCAACTGCACCACTCAGTTTGGTGTCATCTGCAAATTTGCTGAGTGTGCTTTATCCCTATATGTAATTAATGAATATATTAAATATCACAGGTCTCAGTATGGCCTCCTGAGGGACACCACTTGTCTCTGATATCTATCAGGACTCTTCGCCATTGACCACTACCCTACTAAATAAAACTTTCAAACTCACATTTTATAAAGGTTAGAAGATGTGGTAAAACCTCTCACAGAAACCACTGCCTGTGAAATCACCAAAACAAAGGATTAGAGAGCTGATATAGTACAATGTTTAGCATCTTTAGCACTCATCATTTTAGTGAGAGTTTTAAGGGCAGTCACTACTTCATGATTTTTCTATAGACTTGTCATATGTGTGGATTTAATTTGTATCTTTAAGGTGTGACTTTGGCATGCAGCTAAGGACAGCAGACTGGGATCCATTGTTATAAACAGCTATAGTCAAGGAAAGCTTCAAAACTGCCTTCACGATAGAACATTTTCCACATGCAGCATTTATCTTGAAGCACACTCCTCCCTGATGCACTGAACTAGGAGTTTTCTGTATAACTATCAGCAGAAACTCGAAACAGCAGAGGAACTGTAGAGAAAAGATCTGAAATACTGCTTTATAACAAAAAAAATTTGGTTAATCAACATCACAGAAAGCTGGTAAAACAAATGAATAGATTTTGAAGTCTAGTAAAACAGAAACAGCTTATTCAGGAAGCATGAACAGGAGAAAAGGAGCCTGATATTATACTGCAGATCAAGAATGGTTTGAAGTCACTCTCTGAAGTTGAGAATAAGGTGAGAGGCAAATTTGTTGCATTTCTCTAGGTGAAGATAAAAAGAGAAAGAACAAAACAAAAGCCCTTATCAAAAACAAGCTGCAGATGGAATTTTTGATCAGGCAACAACAGCAACCAAAGGAAGAAAGCAATGTGGGACTAAGTACTCAATTATTTATTGGAAAAGAGTACGTAGGGCACAGTCCCACAAAATGTGTGGAGGGGAACTTTGCATAGGGTAAGTTAGAGAGGTTCAAATGTTCAGAGAATGAAAAAATTCTTTCTAGAGCACCTCATAAGTAACAGAGACCATATTACAGTTATTCTTGAAGAAATAGTTGGTGTTGCAACATCAGGAAGTTTACCCTCCAATCAAAACTGTATCATTGAAAAAAAGGTAAAATTGATAAATTATAGATTTAGTGCTTTGACTTGCCTTCTCCATTCACTGAGTAATCAATTTATAAGCAACTGGATGACAACAGTAGAAAAACATGCATTGTTTCTGATCACTGCTATTACTTTTTGGCAATATTACTGGCCTAGAAGATAAGGATAATATAATATTTGTGATACATTTTTACCTCAGTAATCTTTCTAGGACTAGTCACGTGACATTTGGAAAATTGTGAAGGTCAGGTTATATACTACGGGCATAAGCCAAATTCCCAAGTCAGTGTGTACTCTTAGAGAGGATACTGATGGTTTGCCGATGAGCTGAGGAGATGTGTCAGATGGATACCTGTAACGATCTAGCTTGGGCCAAGTTCTAAACAATATTTTCATTAATGGTCTTAAAAAAAGAAATAATCAAGATTGTGCTTGTAAGACTTGGACAAAGTGCCAGTCTAAGAGGAATTCCTAGTTCAAAGAACAAAATGAGAATTCAAAATGCATCTGATATTCACAAGATCAAAATAAAAGCAACCAGTAGTTTGCTAAAAAGGAGACATCAGACAGTCTATCTGAGACAAGTGTCTGGTCTCCAGCAGGCAGTGAGCTCTGTGGATTTCTGCTGTTGGAGACCCCTATGAATGCAAACAGCAGGAACACTTTCCTGTCAACGAGGAGGAAAACCCTTCAATGACCCCAGTGCCAACCCCAACTGCAGAGAAGGTGACTTGCTTAGAAAAGTCACAGGGAGGAATTCTAAATGAAAATCTCCTCTGATTCTTGTTAATAAAGTACCAGAAACTCACCCCTCCACTACAAGACCCTAAGTTCATCGGTTCCTACTATGTCTTTCTGAGTTGCAAAAGCTCGCTCTCCTTTTCCAGGGCTGTATCTAGCAAGAAATCTGTCTTTAGATTCTATTAGAGTTCCTCTTCCTCGGAAAAGGCAAGGTTTATTTGTTCTTATTGTTTGAAACTTTGAAAAAGGCAGATTTCAAGACAAAAGACTGGCTGACGTGCCAAAAAATTGTCTTATATGGTCACAACAGAAGCTTGTTTGGGCTCTGGCCTCTAACTCCAGCTGTTGAATGGAAACTAGAAATGCATGGACACTATTTGTTAAGTTTCCAGTTTTTATATATTTTCCCTAGAAAGGGACTGCTTGTTTTCTTCATACCACACAGGTTGCTCAAGGTGGCAAATTCAGTGCCTCTTGTCTGAAAAAAGCACTTCCAAGTTTTGCAAAATTACTTGAAGACAGCTGCAACCTTAGAACAGAGAGTGAGTTACGAAGCCAACCCACTCACATAGCTATCCTTCACTTTTTTACTGGAGATAAGATAATCCTCTTTCTTATTTAACAAAGGGGTTAAGAATCTAGCGCATCCAGACTCCTGGAACAGCAGGAATAATGAGAAGAAAGTATCTCTCCTTTTTCAGGCACAATCTGTGTTTCTTTTTATGCCTGACCTTTACCACTTTCTTAATGGCATGGGTGAATGAAATATTCACAGGGCAGTAAGAGGTTGAAAAAGGCCTCAGAAGGCAGAGTTTTACAGTTATGTGACCAATCTCTTCTTAACCACTGCAAAGTAAGATCCAAATTAGTGGTTATAAATACTGTAGTGAGATAATTACACACATGCTCCTATTTGATTTTAATATCTGCTCTCACTGAAGAAAGAACACCATAAAGTAACATTAGTTGTCTGTGTCTCTCTGAAAAGATCTCAGGGATTTTTTTGTTATGAGGATCTTGGTTGCTAGACAAAAGGGTCAATTTGGCTCAGGAGTAGAACTGTGTAATTGCAGATTTGATTCAGTTCCTCAGTTAACGATGACACACCATGACCATTTCCAGGGGTTCTGCCCGCAGTATCGTAAGAGGGGCCACAATACCAATTTAGATCTTCTAAATCTCAAGCACAGTAGCTATCCCCTGGACCAGCTAGGGGAAAGATCATCACCACTGGTTATATTAATACCTAGTAGCTGGTATAGCCTACAAATTGCCACAGACCTCTGCCTTCAAGTGCTAAAATCAAGTTCACTAATATGCGTCAGCCATTTCCTTTTCCTTTCTTTCCTCATTTCATTCCAATATTATTCTCACTGGATTCTTAGAAGTTTGTGAATCTAGTTCTGCTAACCAGAAACCTTATTTCTGCACAGAATTAAACTTGGTACTTTATACAGTTGCAAATTGCTCTTTACTCTTTCTGCCTGTGAGGACAGTTTTTTTTAGAGGTTACTTCTTCTGCTAGGAAGTCGGAGATCCATGTGGTGCCAATCAATCCGTCTTACATTATTTCCTTTATGAGTGAGACCTCTGTCTCAGCTTATCTCAGGTTCTATCCAAGGTGCAAAAGTTACTTGATACTAATCTGATTGAATCCAAATATTAGGTTTTTTTCTAGTTTTACATTTATGAGCTCAAGTCGCTGTATTTCCTTCATAGACTCAGTCTTCTGTTTCAATGAAACAAATTGCCACGCTTTTTCTTGAGAGGCTGATAGTGAAAAGGGTTGTACCAAAATCGTACTTGTGAGAAGTGAGAAATCAACAAGAGACATTGGGTTTTTTTCAAAACAGAAATTAGACACTGAGATTTTTCTCATGCTGTTTGGACTGAGTGAATACAGTATAACTAATGTCCAATAGAATATTTCATTAGTTTAGCAGCAAAGGTCAATAGGGCCGAACACATCTTGCTAAGGAGGAACAGTGCATTTACCTGCCAGGTAAAATGTTTTCTAATTAAGAAGAATGACAAAAAGATTTTCCTGAAATTCAGCAAGAAGACGCTGTAAGAAGAGAATCTCATAAAGCCCAACCATCCAAAGATGGGTCAGCTATCTGATGTAGGCATCAACTGATCAATAAGCTACAGCCTGTTGACTGCACAGAGTTCCTGGATTATTTTTTAAATAAAACTTTTGCAAGTCCGTAGTATACTCTTCCTTTGTCAACAAAGGGTTTATGCCTGATTACAGGTATTAAAAACAGGAATTATCTCCCGTTGCAAAGGAGCAGACTGTTCTGAAAAACCTCACTGGCTGTTTGGATCAATAGTAAGAGATGTCTGCACAAAGAGAATCTGAATCAAGGCTTTGCTAAAATATCTCAGACCCAAGTGGATCTGCCTTCATTGATCAAAGTATATTCTGCCAGAGCCAGTATTATAGCAGGTGCCTTGCTGAGTGATATCTCTATTAGCATATTTTCCATAGAATCCTTTTTAAAAGAAAAGAAAAAGGAAAGATAAAAATGAAAAAGAAAAGATAAAAAACCCTACAGTGTAAATCTGTACATGGACAAGCATTCAAAGTGGAAAAGTATCTGGGAATTTTAAAGGTATCTTATGCACACACACATTATTTATTTATTCTTGTCTAGGTCTTCTTCAAGATCTTCTTAGACACTTGGGACTCAGCAGAGTTGAAACTGGGGAATGTGCGTACTGCACTGCCCCATATACTCCAGATTATTCATATAGATTAATGACAAGATGGGGAAAAAAATACACCTGGACTTGTAGATATTAACAGAATCATTGTTACAGCAAGGAATAATTTTTTTCCTCTACTTGCCAATGCTGAAACCTCCCCAAAATACTGCATCTATGTTGGTAAGAATATAGAGACTGACAGCAAAGAGAATAAAAAAAGATCATAACAAACAATTTTAAATATTTGGTATACTGTCTTGTAAAGACTGAGTCAAAAGACCAAGTTTTACTACATTAAAAAAAAAGACATTAAAAAATGACACAGGTTTCCCTAGAAGAAAATATTACTGAAAACGATCAGTCTGTCGTTGATTGGTTGGTGTGTTGAAAGAGAGGACCAGTAATGGATATTCACTATAGATGATCAGTTATAAAGAGAAGTTTTCGTAGAATCAAAGAATGCTAAGGGCTGGGAGGGACCTTAAGGACCATCTAGTTCCAGCCCCCTGCCACGGGCAGGGACACCTCCCAGTAGACCAGGTTGCTCAAGGCCTTCTCCAACTTGAAGGTCCTCAAGCACTTCCAGGGTTGGGGCACCCACAACCTCCCTGGGCAACCTGCGTATAATCTGCAAGGCTAGTTATAAACAGGAAAAAGGGTTTTCTTGGTGAGGTCGTAAAATCATTTTCACTCCAGATTTTTGTAAAAGGGAGGTAGCCAAACCTTTCAGGATAGGGTTTCAAGTATTATTTTCCTTATAGGAAAATAGATTTTCCATATTTTCCTATATTTTCTATATAGGACAGACTGAGTGGACCTTCTGAGTTTCCTTTGAGGCAAGTATGTTTGACGTTCTTTTAGATTTTTCTTTTTTTCCTCAGCCTGTGTGAAAATCCCATGTTGTGCTACATCCAGATCATCATTAAATAACTTGTTTTAAGATTAATTCTTAGGACTCTCTTGTGCTGCAAGAGCATTCAGATTGCAACATTTATAATCCAGATTCAGAGATATTTTACGATTTTTTTCAAGGCCAAAAAAGTACCTCAAACAAAACAATTCTTAATAGTTTCTCAAAATTGTTCCCTGATTTACTACCCTCAAATCAACAGTAATATAGATTCTGTTTTCCTTTTAATATGAGGAAACTAGATTCTTTTCATTTCCCCTACATTTAAGATTGTTTTTTTTCATTTCAAAATACTCAGCATGTTATTTCCTTTGAATAGATCACACTGTATCAGGCATCAATTTCAAACAAGTAACCCTGAGGTCAATTTTTGTTACTGCTGTATCTTTCCAATCTTTCTGTTTAAATGGAGCATCAATAGCAAAGACAGTAATTTCTTTCCTTTTTATTATTCTCGGAGTCTCCTAAAACAGCATATCTATCTAAACAATTCTATTGCTGAGATTAAAGTATTTCTGTATACAGGATCAGAACTGATGATAATTTCTAGCAGCCACAAGCTATCTTTAAACCTCAAAAATAGTAAAGAATATGAACAACTAATATATAGGCCATTCCTTGTCATTTTCTAGTGATTGTAACAATTAAGTACATATTGTTCTGCACACAGACAATTTTGGTACACTTTAGTTGCTGTTGATGAAACGAGAACTTTAAACTAGATTTGTGTTTTCCTGAAAGGTCAGCGCTTCCACCCAGAGAAAGTAACTGAACTGGGATAAAGATGCGAATATTTCAGTCTTAATATTGCTTCCAGTAATGAAAACCTTCACTGTTGATGAATTTTCCCCCCACACACTGTTTCAAACTGCTTTGAAAAAATTAGTTACAAAGTTTGCACTATTTAATGTTTTGCATCATAAACTTCAATATGAAAACGTGTTGGATAAGATTTTAAAACTAGAATGTGAAAAACCATTAGAAATTTTAAAAGATTGCCATGTTTTCACTTGCAAATATCTTTTTCTCATGACATGTATGATATTCAACAGGTAGAAATTGCTGCTGGGTTTGTTGTGTTTTGGTTATTATACAAAGCTAACTTCAGGAGGTTGGAAACTATTTCAAAGATCTTTCGATCTCAGCGTATTGAGATAACACTCTAGTAGAGGATGTGCTTCAAGATGCCATTGTGATCAGGCAGATGAAAGCAGAATCTCCAGAATTTTTGAAAATATGTTTAGAGTTTGGTTGAAGAAAAGAAATAACAGAAAAACTCTCAACTTCCAATTCTTTCTAGTGAGTGTTGCATGAATCTCTGCATGTTGACTTGCCTGGAGTTTATTTACCTATTTTGCACAAAAAACCCCAAAAGATAGCTGGAAACAAATGGTTAATTTCGCTTTTCAGTCATTCGTTACAGACACCTCTGTAATTTAACTTTGAATTATTAGCAGATAAAGACAGTGTCAAACTCCAAATAACTTGAATCTGGCACATCTTTTTGTTGCTGTTGTTGTTGTCATTAAATATTCTTAATGGAGTTTTATTTTTGTCCATAAAGCAATCAATTAGGAAATAATTACTTTCTTTTTCCAGCAGGAGAAAAATAAGCAAACATCAGAAATGCAACAATATTTCCATGGATTGTGGCAACAGTTTCCATGGAGAAAAACATGCCGTTTTCGTTTAAACCTTTGTTCTCCTCACATGAAAGAGAAGTTAACATATTGTACTACCAAGATGTCGTCGTTTAGCTTTAGGTAAATCTCCAATTATAATTTAATTTATTATCATATATCATGCTTTGATGGTCTTGATCAACTTTTATTGATTCTCTCACTCAGTTCTAACTTGCGTAAGTGGGGGAATAACTGCGGGGTACAGTAAGTGGGGGAAACAAAAGCCCCAGGGTTGTTAGAAGCTGTTCTGTAGTTGCCTTCATGATATATTTTGCTGGTATTTGACAATTAACCATGAGCAATGGAGAAACCTCCTCTCTCTAAATGATAAACTTTCTGTAACCATTACCTCTAAAACATCATGAAAACATCTCGGTCCACCCTTACATGATCAACTACTCTCTCTGCTCACCATCACTTGTGATTTGGGGTATGGCACACTGTCAGGGACTGAAAATAGTTTGTGCTTCAAACATTGATACAAAGTTTTGCTCATTATAAAGAAGCTACAACCGAAGAAGCCTTCCTGAAGACTGGGACTTTGGTCTGAATGTGAAACTGTTGATTAGATAAAGGGAAACCCATTGTTCAATCACCTCAGGCCAAGGGAAAGGCATACACCCACAAAAGGCCAAAGCCACTGGCTGCGCTGAGAATCATCCCTGGCTGAGTTTGGGGTGGGGGGAGAGCACAGCTCACAGAAGCCAGGTTTACACAGACTCCCCCTCCCCAACAGAGAGGGGAGGAGGAGGTTTCAAGGTGCATGGTGTAACCTCTGGTCAGCGGCACTGAACACCCATCCTCTATTACACAAACCAGCTCAGCTGTGGAACCTCCAACCCCACAGGCCACACACACGGGACTTTCACGTGAGAGGCAGCTGGGGGGGAGTCATAATCCACCAAAGACCCCCCCAAAGTGCTCCCCAGAGGCTTTGCACCACAGGACTGCACGTGATGCAACAGATCCAGAGCCTGCTGTAAGAGAGTGCCCCCCTCCCCCAGGGGAACATGCCTGGGCATTGCTACCCGGCTTGAGGGTACATTAACACATGGGATTCTATGCTTTTTGGGGGGACCTTCATCACAAAGAAGACCAGCTGGAGAGGATCAACAGAACATTGTTGGGATCCATGGAGTGGTGATATTTTCCTTACTCTCTTTCTGTCTCCCCAACCTATTTTCTACTTCTTTCTTTCTCTCTCTCTCTCATATTTACTACCAAATAAAACCCATACTATCATCATTGGCATACGGTTTCATTTGCACCTTCATTTGGGCAGAGGAATTTTTAAAGAACCTCAATAATCAGATCTTAACACACCCTACACTCAATGCCCAGCAAAACCCTTATTTAATCCACCATGGAGTATGACAATATTTATTCCACTCGGTAGGAAATTAAGAACGTCTAAATAAAAAAAAAATTGAATATATACAATTGTAATTTTAGAGAACAGACCTAACCTGGAAATAAATTTTCATTTCAATGGCTAGAGAAGGACTTTGTGCGGAGTTGTATGAAGCATAGAGTGTCCAGGCATTTCTTCTGAGCTGCAATGAGGTGTCTTATCTTCAGTGTGCTTACAGCCACTTCCAGACACTTAAGTGGGTCTTTAATAATACACAGAGAAGTTTGGGGGTTGTTTTGTTCCATTCAATGAACTCTTGGGTTTATTAATTGTTGTGGTTCACTATATTTTAAATGAAAGACAAGAAGAAGACGTAGCTTTTAGCTTTCAATTCCTACATGTTGAAGTCAGGCTGCAGTTAGAGGTCTAATCATAATATTTATGGAGCGGCATAGCTTTGAACTCCTGAAGATTTACTGTGACAGGTACAGTTTAATCTGGTAATGAACTTCTACCACAATGATCTTGATGAAAATGAGAGATGGTGCTTGACAGCATCAAGTGTTCTTTGGTCTTCTAAATACAAATATATATTTTTAAAACCTTAATATTTTATATAGATGCATGTGAAGAAAATATTAGATTTTTTGAGTAGAGTTAGGATGAGTTTACAACTGGAAACTTGTTTGGCTGGCCTAAGACAAAAGCTGAAGTCCAAACTCTTCTCTGAGCACGAACCTGAAGATCTGAAAATCACAGCTGCTGAAAACATGTTTATTTCAGTATAGCTTAGCTATTGCTTGTTTTACATAATATGTGCAAGTTAGACTCTATTTACAATTTATGCCTCTCTGAATTCATTATTTTTCTGGAAATCTATTTGATTTCATACTAAAGAACAGTTTTCTCTCTACGGAAGATGCAATACATCAAGATAATGACAGGTACAAGCATAAGTCATCACATTCTCTCAGCACATAATGCATCCATCAGAATGTGATTTTTATCACATGATTTTACAGTTCGTCATTTCTTCTCTAAAAGGTACAAGACAATCTACTTTCAGCAAGTGCTAATGAAGAAGTCAAGGTACGGGAAAAGCAAGTTTTGACATTAAATAGTCTTGCTGTTTTCCTTTTGCATTTAAATAATTAAATCTGATTTCATCTTTGGAAGGTTTTTTTTTTTTTCAAATTGGCTACAGCTTAACTGCAGGGATATTTAATAAATTTTTGCTGATTTTCTGTCTGCTTTTATTTACTCAGTGAGTTGACTGCTTCTCCATTATTTGTAATTTTTTCTTTTTTTTTCTTCCTTGTTTTGTTTTCCATCTCTCTAAAGAATACATTTCACATTATCTTATTATTTTTTATTTGCCAGAAAATTTTAAAATATGAGGCTTCAGATAAAAACACTTGTACAAGCAGGCAACCTAATGCTGTAATTAAATAGAGCAACTTCAACTGATTTCATTTGGAGTGAAATCAATCATTCTGATACCTTGAAAATCCTCAGTGCCTCACTTTTTTTTTTTTCCTTAGAGAGGACATTCTTCAGTTTTTCCAGCTGCTGTAAATGCATTATTGCTTTCCATCAAATTTTATTTTTACAGGAGTGCACATTTACATTTTACCTGTATTCATACATTAGATTTTTATTGCCCCACACTAAAATTTACTCCTCATAGATTTGGCATTCATCTCTGCATTATCCTCTTTGAATTAATAGACTATTACCCTGACTTCTTTAGCTGTCTGTGGTCAAAGAAACAAAAATTGTGCATTTGTTATGTCAGTGTATATGATGAGTTTTTAAAGATCTAAATTTAAATTTGCTTATGCCATATTCATATATTTTATTAGGATTCTACACACCCATGGGTGCCAGAATCCCCTGTGCTTCCGTATTTTACATGCAGTTTTTCACAGCATAAAGCCATTAGACAACTTTATTATTCTTTGGAGGAAAATTTCGAGGGAAGAATGTCCTATGCGTTTTGGATATTTAGATGCTTCCAGTCAGTCTTTAATTATATCTTATGAGTAAAATGGGCTTCAGATCCACATCTGAGGAAAAAAATGGACAAAACTACACCTTCTCTCAGATATGAAAGGCCTTTAAAATGCATGAATCAAACACATAAAAATGCACTCTAAACCCAGAAGTTAAATTCAATAAGGCCTGTTTGGTCTGCCAACAGTTAAAACTCCCCAGATAACAGAGCTTCCTTGGCTGGTTAGCTTGTGCAGCCACTAGCTCAAAACTTACGTAGTTAAAACTGCAGGAAACGCTCCAGGTCCTGAAGTGAGAACTGTCTCCCTTGCACTTCCAGCACATTCATTTCATAAAGCATCAGCCATAGGAAAGTTGCCACAGAGCAGTGTTTTGCTGTTTAAAACAAGGATGTGCCACATTTGGAGAGAAGAACTACTCTCAATGACATTAACACCAATCTGTAATTCTGCCTGAGCCTTTGAAAACAGAAAGCGCTGAGAGACTAGCAAGGCAAACTTTGCGCTGATATTTCCCTGACTCAGTTTGTTGTGTGGTGTTGAGGCAGATGTTTGTCCCCAAAAACGCAAAGTAGGTATATTGGGAAATGTATTTTTAATTTTTTTTTTTTTTTTTACATTCGTAATCTATTTTATAGAGACAGAAAAGATATAACACGGTACAGAATACTGACCAGTGTACAAGCTGTATCTCCCTGTTCTTGCAGTGACTGACGTTTCCTACACCCATTAAGTGGTTTGCAAAGCAAAGTGGAAAGAAAATCAAGTGTGGAATATTTCTTTGCTTCTTTTCCTGCTTGAAAAACTGTGAATTTTTTCTAACTGAGAGCTACTGAGGGTTCTTAATAGCTGAGGGCCACTGTTTACTAAAGCAAACCTTTAAGAATATTGAAACAAAAAATATTTTTCAACTGTGTGATCCAAATTTTTTATACCATTCAGTAAAACAAGAGAATTAACCCTTCCAGTAGTAAAGCAAGTAGCCTGTTATGATCATTGCAGATAGAAGCTTTTTGTTGCTATAGGAGTGGAGACCTAATTAGCTAAAATGGCAGTGAGTGCCTTTGGCCTCCTGCCCTTGGAGGTCTCGGCTGTGCTCAGCACCCAGGGAAGCAGGGCCAGCTCCTACATGTGCGGACCTGCCAGGTCTGTTGTGTTGTTGTCAGACAGGCTTTGGAGCCAGTCATTCAGCACACCTCAGCAACAGCCGGTGTGCTCTGCCTGTCCCTTGGCTCCCAACATCCCGCATAGCCCAGCAGCACCAGCAAGTTCAGGGGAGCCAAGGAAATGGGTATGTTAGGAAATAGGGCCAGCAGCCATCCACAGGGCTGGTAGTCTGTTATTTAGGCAGAGACCGGGATAAGGCTCCACAGAGAGTTCTGCTGTGCCTTCAATGTTAATTCAGAAAAATCACTGGCACAGGTGTACTTGTCAAAGCATTGTCCTTCATGATGTCCCTTAAAAGAAGATAGATTAGTCTAGATGCAAGAAATAAAACGCTTCATCATAATAATTGCCCCATAATTCAGTGACCGGGATGAGAAAGAACATATTGTTAAACATTTAAAAATATGAGATGGGAAGTTTAACTTATTCATTCCTGTCTCTATCTACCTAAAGATCTCACTCTTTTTGTTAAATGCAGATATTAATATTTCTCCTCAAACCATCTGAGACTGAGAACATGTTACGTAAAAAGAATTAACAGAATTAGTTAGAATGATTTTGATAGATGATTTATGTGAAAGCTGGGTGCCATGAAAGCTGCTGGGAATTTCAGTATTTATTCTACAGTTATAAAAGCTATCCTTTCTGAGATTAACAAATGTTGTGAATTTAACCTAGCTGATTGTCAAACACCCACCCACCCAACTGCTTGTTCACCTGCAATGGGACAAGGAAAGAAAACAGGAAGAACAGGCATGAGAATGGTCATGCTTAAGACTGTAAAATGCCAATGTGGGCAAAACACACTCAACTCAGGGAAAACTAACTTAACTTGTTGCTAACTGAACTAAATATTTAATTATTAACCTGACAGTGAAAAACAAAAAGACAAACAAACACCTTTCCTGACCCATTTCCAAGGCTCAACTTCACTCCATCATTCTCGATTCCTCTACTTCCAACCTTGTTAGTGCCACACCTTCACCCCCTTTGGCAAGGATATGGAAAGAGTAAAAGCGAGGACAGAGTCTTAGGGTCAGCACATGGTGGTTTTTCTCCTTAAACTGCCCAGCCGTGACAGTTTCTGAGTCTTTATGCAATGGTCTTTGTACATCAAATCTGTCTGAGATCTGTCTGTTCATATTCATGTATATATGCTCGTACATATGTTTGAAAGTTTGGTAATTTAATATTATGTCTTCCAGAAGCTGAATTCTTCCTTACACCCGGAATCTCCACGGTCAGTCCTCAGAGCTGGTCTTACCAAGCCTGCAGTGGTTTGTTAGCTCTGCGCAGATATGGGTTATAGGCCAGACAGTGTGAGCTGAGCCTTCATACTACTTGTAAGGTTCAAGTTCTGAGTTCAGAGCAGTTTTCAGCCTGACAACTTTTTCCTTGCTTGGAGACTGACATTTCTCAATACCTAAAGGAAAAGAATCATTCTGTGTCCGGCTCATAAAAATCAAGGCATTTTTATGAAAAACATACTTTCCCTACTGTACTGACACATGATCTGCTCAAAATGCTTGTTTCAGAAAGTAATCTTAGGGAAATACTTAAATAAATACATTTATATACCCACTATACACCTCAGCTTCTGAATTAAGGATCTGCTATCCTTTTGAGACAAGTTTGATGTGGAAAGCTCATCTTTCATCTATCATGTTTAGATACTTTGAAAACTAAACTCAACAATGAAGTAAGAGGTGCATTTAATTGGCATGAAAAGAGCTTAGGGTAAACTGACTCAAATTCTCTGCTTATGCCAAAGAAAAGGGGACTTGGGTTATGTGCAAATACTGTTCCGCATCTTGCAGATGAAATTCAAACTTTTTCTTGGTCTTGATTTTCTGGCTAGATGAGTGCTCTCTATACCAGACTTAGCAAAAGCATTGTTTTGGAAATGACACCTCTTGCACCTTATAAATTCAAATGTTTTACAAGAGGTTTAACTGTTCCCAGCAATCAGCATCTCTTGCTGACCTCTTGCTGGTTAGGTGAGTATATTTATAGTATTTTGTATCTTTTTCTTTTGATATATTTACTTGCCAATCTTCTTTTTCTTCTGAGCACTCTCTTCTTTTATCCTCTCTTTGTTTTCCTGCATCAGTGACCTTTTCCTATCTAGTGCTTTCTCTTCATGGCCTGGCATACAACACTCTTCTTTTCACACTATCTGTATTTTTTTCCTCAAAACCCTACCACCATCAAATTTCTAATTTCCTCTAAATGTTAAAATCAGTTGCTAAACAGCATGTAGGAATCACTTCTGAATGTGCGTATGTGGCATTTTAGAAGGCCCTTTAGGAGGCAAAATGTCACCAGCAGAGCCATTTGGTTAGAATGAGGAAAATAGTCATAAATTATTTATGTCTGGTATTTTGTAAGAACAGCTTTATTTGATAGTGTTGTATTTCGTTTGGACCTAACCTAGGTCCAAACTTACTTGTAGGACCAGTTAGTATGACAAAAATTAATACAGCATTATGTGCATATTTAGAGATTTATTATGGCAGGAGAGACAATTTTTTTGAAATATATGTACTACAAGTCCCTAGTGCCCACAGGGTCTGCACACTTGAAATATAAGCACATTGAAAAGAATCTGAAAATTCAAAAAGTAACAAGCATGGTTACTGCAATACTGCAAAGTATTACCATTGCTTTGACAAAGCAGCAGGTAATGCAAGGAAAATTCTACATGTTCTGGACAATTGGTTGGAGAAAAAAAAAAATTGTTCTGAGAAAGCAATTCATTGATGTTTGAATGAAAAAGTAGAATGCGGGTTTAGGACATATTAGAAGGTAATGCTGCGTTATTCAACCAGCAGATAGGTAGTGCTGAGATCTGACCTGCATTCCAGCAAGCCTCAGGATCAAGGACAGGCATTATTGGTACTATAACATAGTCTATAATACAGCAAAACCAATGGCAATACCAAAACACACGAAATAACAGAGTGATTAAAGTTTCCTGGGTAAGGTCTATTTTAAGCTTAGACTCTCTAGTCTGGTAAGTTATCATACCTGGCTGAAGGATCTTTGCCATGATGGGAATATCTGATTCCTTTTGTAATTAGACAAATGCTCTCTAGGTTTTGAGCTGTGGTCAAAGTGCATAAAGCCAAAGCCTTCCCTGAGAAAAAGAGATGAAACAGACAAACAAACCAAAAAAATGCACTTAGTTCATTTCTTCAAACCAAGCTCCACACATTAAAACAGGCTTTGGGGTGCAGGTGCAGAGCAGGAATGCCCTGCATAGCTCTGGGGAGTCTGACAGCCGGAAGGGCTGAGGACTGCATGTGCTACCCTCATCAAAGTGCAGAAAGACCCAGAGTATCACAACACAATGTGAAAAAATAAGTTTTTTATGAGATTCCTTATTCTGAGCAAGAGTTGAATTTTGCTGTATAGCTGGGGTCAGCCTTAGGCAGAGGAAAAAGGGGAATTGCATGATTTAATTTTTTCTTGCAATATGCTGTAATCATCTCAACAAATGTAAATTCAGATTGGTATTTGCGCTTTTCTTTTATGGGAAGACTGATAAGTTCAATTAATGATCAGCGAGCTCTCCCCAAGAAAAGCACTGTTTACTCAGGACAGCAGCACTACGATGAAAATGAAAATGAGATGTTAGTGCCTGTCTTGCTTAGGAGTGGTCTATTAATAGCCCTAAAGAAATATAAATCTAAATCTCTCCCCTCTGACGATTCTCTCAGCTCCTGCCCGGGTTTTGGCCTAGTACACAGCTCGCACTAAGAGCTGATGTGTGCTGGGAGCAGCATCATTAGGTCAGCAAGAGAGCCTAATGTAGGCAGGACAGGATAGACAGGGCAGCACAAAGGCCATCATGCAGCTGTTATCACCTGCTGCTTGCTGTCTCCTCCAGCCATTGTCTCTTCCATCCTTGCATATTAATTGCCCAAAGTTTCTTCTGTATCCATTTATTTATGGAAATGACATAGACCAAACTTCCAAACCAGAGGTTATAAATACATCATCTTACCTAAGAAAATTTTGAAACAGACCCAGTAGCAGCCAGACTGCTGAGGTTTTCATTCTTTCCTGTGTGAGACAGGAGACACCTGTGCCGTGGGGAAGGAGGAAGAATGAGTACTCCCACCCTTTCTAGGGTAAGGGGTTTGGTCATTGGCATGTGAATTAAAAGTTAGAGAACTTGTGAGTCATGAATTACTGAAGTTATGAATGAGTGAATTCATGTTAGACTAGCCTGTACAAATAAGATTGAGCGTTTGTTTTCCTTTCCTCAAAAAGTAGAGTTCAATTTACAGAGTACATTTTCCTGTAAATTTAAGGGTTTCAAATGGACCATGACACCACCCCTAGTGCTTGTTTTACCTGCTACAGTCCCAAGTCACTAATTTGCAGACAGTATCTATTTTTTTCAGCCCAGGACTGCCAATTTCCATTCGTGTAAATTCTAATTTCCTTTTCTGCCTCTCCGACTAGGTGAACTATTTTAAGTATTTCTTGGTGGGGGGAAGAAGATTTGGACAGTGACATCTTAAAATGCTTTTCACTTGCATGGTTTCACCATAAGAATTGGTCTTACAGGCTCTTAACATTTTCTAAATTCTCAGGACCATCCTGTAGATCACAGTCTTCTTTCTGGGCTTACTGCTGACCGAATTCCTGGCTTCCTGTATGTAATTTATAGCTCTAACAGAGTAGCCTTTTTCTATTCTATGGCATTACAGGATTTTTCACCTGGGGTATAGATCACTCAGAACTAGAAATATTGAAAAACAAGATTTTTTTTTTTCCTGTAAGCTTTAACAGTTCAATTATGCTGTATTTAAATAATTCACAAGAAAATAGGGCTTCTGTATTAGAGAATGCCATCCCTTCCATCTCACAAATTTCATTTTGATAGCTTTTTCCTAATGTCAGCTTTCTAAATTCTGCTATTTATAACTGACATCATCCCTTGCAATTCAACAGAAAAAACAGCTCTTCTTGTAACAGTAATTTCTGAACAAGCATTTGCTTTCTGTTCTGTATATGGGGATTGGAGTTTTATTTAGGCAATGAGTGTATATCTCAGCTAAAACTAGAAAATGTTGCTGTCAAATGCTTATTTAATGCTATTTCAGTACTGAGATAACAAATTAAAAATTATAATATCACATATTGCATCTTAGTGAGGATGCCCATGAGATCTAAAAATTACTATGGATCCAGCCACAAAAATCCCGTAGGTATTGCACAATTTAGTGGGACAGAAATCTACAGTGCCATATGGCAAACTGGAATCAGATCCAAATGGAATAATTGTTTTGTGGCTATGGGATAAGTTTTCTTTCACTGTGTAGAGTAGATTTTCACTTAATTTTCACCCGATTGTGCTTTCATAATTTAAGATTTTATTTTTTTTCTGGTACTGCTGTTGTGAATAATGTTAAGACAAACAGGATCATATATTTATTTGGACCTTAATAGAGGATCAGACTATAAATTTCTTCTGTCAAACCATACAACTGTATAATTTCATCCTAATTTAACTAGGTAATATCCCTTTTTTCAGGCCATTACCTTTAAAGGAGTAATGGGAAGGTTTTTCAGATAGTGAGGTAGCAAAACCTTGTCAAACCTTCAGATTTTACTGGTTCAATTTACAGAAACATTATGCGTTGAGAAAGGTGAAGGAGCTATACTAGAAAGGCATGTTTCTCAAACGATCTGTTTGTTTCTACCTAGGAAATACTAGATACAATTTAATTTTGGGCATTTTTCTTAACAGGAAATAGTCCCAAATTTACATTTTAAAATTATTATTAAATTTGTTTTATTTTGTGGCTTTTCTCTAGGTTAGGGAGGAAAATACCATGTTGTAATGCAGTTTTGACTAGGCCATGTGAGACATGAAAACCAGCAGTAGTAGTCGGCATGGTAAAGAATTTTCCTTTTTAGTTTATGACAAAAACATACTTACTTTTTATCTTTAAGCTGCATTTTATTATCATCATAAAGCATCTGAAATTTTACTTTAAGACTACCTTTTAGCAGACTGTTTCTGTCCACTCATTGCTCCTAAACCTGAGGTGAATATGTCATATCCTTCTTTACAAATGAGGTAGAAGTTCCGATGTTCTTTAGTGAGGATTTCCTTTTTCTCCATTGAGAAATGAACATAAATGAACATACAGAATATTTACTTTATCTGAGGAAAAAAATCAGCTGATAGAAGTTTCTGACTGAACTGTAACTCTGCAAAATGTGGTAAACACAGTGAATCATTTCATTCAGAAAGGATAGCTACAACTGCTAAGCAAATACCCATGGAAAGACTAAAGTCTCGGTAGACCTTGCAAGAAATATCAAGATTTTTATATCAAAAGGAAAAGTTTATTCTGTATTTACCGAACTCAGAACAGATCAAAAGATTGAGTCATTTATTCAGGCCCTCTTCCCTAAGAAGTGAGTCTTTTTTAATTAATATTAACTTTCTTCTATGAAGGCCAGGAAGTTTAAATAACACTTGTTATCAATATTGGTTAGAAAGGCACAGAGCACCTTCCCATTGCAGATAGGTTGCAGAAAAACTTAACTGCTAAACCCTAAAGCTCTTTTAGTGTGAGGAAACTTAGTCTTGCAAGATTCCTGCAACTTGATAACATTACAGGGAGGACAGTAAGACCTAAGACCAACATTCAGTTTGTTAAGAGAACAGCTGAGGATTAGACACTTCTCAGAAATGACTGCTATAGAATGGCATATGCTCTTGCTTTCCTTAGCTGCAGAAATTTCACCAATTAAATTAAAGCAAATACATAGAAATGAAAGGCAAATAGAAGCACAGGAAATAAAAAATTAACTCCAAAACCTTGAATTCAGTCAAGTTGTAGTCCATTGCAAATGGTTTCTTATCAGGAAAATACGCTGGTTTTTTATAGGTGGTGTTATCGCCTACACTTACATTAGTATCCTCTGATATCAGACATTTATTGAACTCTAGCTGAAAAAAAGTCTAGCAGATAACCCTTGTGAATGTATATTTCTCAGTTGGACAGTTTGCACCTGTTGTTTATCTTTTTCTTCTTTTTTTTTAAATGTGGTGGGAGTGATCTTATGTACTATTTTTTTTTTTTTCCTTCATGCCTGGAATCTCAATGGACTGTCCTCATAGCTGGTCTTACCAAGCCTACAGTGGTTTGTTAGCTCTGCACACATATGGCTTGTAGGTCAGACAGTGTGAGCTGAACCTTCATACTGCTGGTAAGGTTCAAATTTTGAGTTCAGAGCAGTCCTCAGCCTGCCAATTTTTTCCTTGAAACTGATATTTCTCAAGCTGCTGAAACACTCCCCCAAAAAACCCACTGATATAATCTATCCGAACTAAATTCAACAGACCTAAGCCAATGCAGTTGACAGACTGAACTAAATGAAGTATTTAATAACAGACTGGAAAGTCCAGTGAAGTATTACTGAAATGGTCACATCATATAGACATAAAGAAATTTAGGTAATTTTGTTTATTTAATAGAGATGAGAAAAGATGGTAACTGCAACCATCCATTGCATTAAGATTGGGTTATGCAAAACAGGGACAAAAAATAATCTCAGAGCTGCACAATGAAAGGATGAGAGACCATATCCATAGGCTGCAGCAAAGAAATTCCAGATAGATATGGTGGACCAGACAGATGCAATGGACCAGAGAAGTTGTGAAATCTTTATCCTTAGAGATTTTTGAAATGAAATTGTCCTGAGCAAACTAATCTATCTTTGAAGCTAGTCCTCCATTACAAACCTGAATGATCCTTTCCAAAGTCATTTTTCCTATGATTTCTATGAAGTATACCTGAACAACAATATTGCCAGTTCTGGGTTCCCCAGTGCAAGAGAGATAAGGAGTCACTGGGGAGAGATCAGTGGATGGCGTCAAAGATGATGAAGGGACTGCAGCATCTCTCCTGCAAGGAAAGGCTGAGAGAGCTGGAACTGTTCAGACTGGAGAGGGGAAGGCTTTGGGGGAACTCATCATTGTATATAAGTATCTGAAAGAAGATATAAAGAAGATAGAACCAAGGGTTTTTTTAGCGGTATCCAGTGAGAAGACCAGAGGCAATGGACACAAAGTGGTACCCAAGAGGTTCCCTCAAAACTCCAGGAAACACTTTTTCACTGAGAGGGTGAACGAGCACTGGTTTAGGTTGACCAGAGAGATTGTGACATCACCATCCTTGAAGATATTAAAAAGCTGTCAAGGTGATGGGCAATGACTTCTTGGTGGCCCTCCTTCAATAAAGGAATTGGAACATGTGACCCCAGAGGTCTCTTCCAACCTCAGTCTTTCCATGATTCTGCAATACATGTAAGGTTAAAAAGTAATTTTGAGACTATGTTGACAGTACAGATGAATCCTGTGAGTTTCTCTTTTTTTTCCCCATGGTTACAGCTCTATATGACCTAAATGTCAGTGGTATCCAATATTCAGTGATGGTTTTGGTCCAACTAATGAAACATGGAAGTTTTATTTTATACATATTGCTAATTACTGGAAACTAATTGACTAAGTTCCAATGAAAATGAGGGTTACAAGTATTCATAACCTTCATAGGCTCTAATAGGATTAATTTTTCAGATGACATCTGTTTTAGTCATAATAAGACATTATCCAAAGTAATGGTTGAAATGTCTTGCTAGGTCCCTGAAAATACTGTATAGCCAAACTCCCAAAGTAAATTGAAAAGCTCCTCCTTTCCTCTCTCCATCACAACTACCTTTTCTTCTGTACTCACAGAAAGTCCAAGGAGAAAAAGAAATCTGAGCTTCAAACTGAGATTCAAATTGAATGCANTGGGGAGAGATCAGTGGATGGCGTCAAAGATGATGAAGGGACTGCAGCATCTCTCCTGCAAGGAAAGGCTGAGAGAGCTGGAACTGTTCAGACTGGAGAGGGGAAGGCTTTGGGGGAACTCATCATTGTATATAAGTATCTGAAAGAAGATACAAAGGAGATAGAACCAAGGATTTTTTAGCGATATCCAGTGAGAAGACCAGAGGCAATGGACACAAAGTGGTACCCAAGAGGTTCCCTCAAAACTCCAGGAAACACTTTTTCACTGAGAGGGTGAACGAGCACTGGTTTAGGTTGACCAGAGAGATTGTGACATCACCATCCTTGAAGATATTAAAAAGCTGTCAAGGTGATGGGCAATGACTTCTTGGTGGCCCTCCTTCAATAAAGGAATTGGAACATGTGACCCCAGAGGTCTCTTCCAACCTCAGTCTTTCCATGATTCTGCAATACATGTAAGGTTAAAAAGTAATTTTGAGACTATGTTGACAGTACAGATGAATCCTGTGAGTTTCTCTTTTTTTTCCCCATGGTTACAGCTCTATATGACCTAAATGTCAGTGGTATCCAATATTCAGTGATGGTTTTGGTCCAACTAATGAAACATGGAAGTTTTATTTTATACATATTGCTAATTACTGGAAACTAATTGACTAAGTTCCAATGAAAATGAGGGTTACAAGTATTCATAACCTTCATAGGCTCTAATAGGATTAATTTTTCAGATGACATCTGTTTTAGTCATAATAAGACATTATCCAAAGTAATGGTTGAAATGTCTTGCTAGGTCCCTGAAAATAATGTATAGCCAAACTCCCAAAGTAAATTGAAAAGCTCCTCCTTTCCTCTCTCCATCACAACTACCTTTTCTTCTGTACTCACAGAAAGTCCAAGGAGAAAAAGAAATCTGAGCTTCAAACTGAGATTCAAATTGAATGCACTTGGCAATCGAAATTTATTCCTAGTTTGTACTCTAATGCACAGTTCTTTCAAGGTTAGGCAATAATTTTATAAAAGAAAAAATTGTGTTATCTGCTGGTGCCTGCACCCGTATCAGTAATTCAATTAAATAATTGGACCTTTCTACCTTATTCTGGAAGCAACGTTTTCCCTGGTGTAATTAATGTTCAAATAGAAGCAAAACCAAATGCAGACCAAGCAACTGTATGTGACATGATTAAGACTGTCTCAGGTTTATTTCTCTAACAGTGTTGGCTGTATAAAGCAAAAGCTGAGGTGAACATCTAGGTCTCTCAGCTAACAAGACTCTAAACTGCAGTGAGCTGTCTGGCATACTTGCTGCCTGGAGAACTTTAAACTTTTTGTAAGTACTCTCTTTGTTTGCTGGGTGTTTGTTTTCCCTCTTTTAACAGTTCTGATGAGGTAAACCAGAAGAATAAACAGAGCTTTTCTGAGGAATCCATAAGTAATTCACCAAGGTACACAATCTAACAAATTAATTAAGCAGGTTGGCTGATAAGGATTTTTTTAAGCTCATTAGAAAATTTTTAATAGGCTTACTTTAGAATTCTAGAATCATGTTCATTTATGTCTAAATTATTTCTTGGAAGTGTTTTGCTACAAATGGAATTGAAGGATAAAGTACTTTTCCATACGTCATGTTTATTACTGTAGTGGCATGACACAGCCCAGTTCAGTGTACAGATTTCTGTTTTGTCCACATCCTTGCGAACAAACGGAGGAACAAGAATGAACCTATGTTCGGGTTGTTTTCGTTTAGGGGGTTTTTTTTGTTTTTTTTTTTTTTTTCCAAATCAACCAAATTTCTGTTTTATTTACAAGATAGACAATGGCAGTTCAACAGGACTTGGGTAAGTACGCAAGGAGTATCACCAGCTGAGAACATTAGGACAAAGTAAAACTCTCTATGGTTATTGGGATAAAAAACAATTTAAATATCCAAAGTTGTTAAAACGCAAGTCTAAAATCTGGAGTTTTTCAAGCCCCTCTTGAATTGTTGCAAACACAGGAGCAAGGAATTCCTTCACAGATGTCTACCTGAATTCATAATTACCAGGTTTGTTTGAAAGTTCTGAAATCTTTTCTCACAGTTGGGCTTCATATTTTATGAACTTTACCTCATGCCTAGTGAAACACCTCAGCAGGACATGGCTGAAAAACTCAGCGTTCATACATTTAAGTATGAATGAATAATAGAATGAAAAGGGCAAAAACATAAGAGACGTACTTCTTGAATCAGAAAACAGTATAATTTCTTCTGAAAAGAATTCCCTTTTCTAAACCATCTGGTTTAACTTTTCCTTTGTGATTGGTCTCTGGCCAAATAGACTTTGGATTATCTACACAAATGGCAAATCACTCGTAAGATTGCTGGAAAATGTCTCCAGACATTTCTGACAACCAGATTATGATTTACTTACAGCATTCTTGTAGAAAATATGATGTGTAGACTTGTATTCTTTTACTTAAGGAAAAGAATCAGCTAATGGATCTGCAGGCACGTGAGTGGCATCAGGAGCACTAGACAGCATTAATAACCAATTTCTAGTGCATCAGGACCACTAGACAGCATTAATAACCAGCAGTGTAACACAGACCTGCTTTGCTCTTTGAAATAATAGACATGTTGTGAGTCCACCCTGATAAGAAGTCCTTGTCTCTGTTCTTCTAAGCTGGGACAACTCTAGATCTTTCAAAATCCCACTCCTACTCCTCCATCTATATTTATACGAGAAATTGCCAGGAAAAAGTGAAAGAATGTCATGAAATAACCTTCACCATTTAATTTCTAGCACGTTCTTTGACAGAGTTTTGGCCTGTGCCAGCTAGCATTGTCTATGTCAATGCACAGTTCAAAGGATGGTATGAACCAAGAACTCTCTCCAGTTCACATTTTGTGTACAGTTTCCAAGGAAATGCACCATTGTGGACCTCCCTCTTGACTCCAGTGCCCAAGAATTGTCCTTAAAGACTGTGTTTCTTCCGCTCATGAATTCCACACCTGAATTCTTGGTGCTTGATATACCTGGAGTTGCCATCCAGTGACAGAAGTAAGAGGAAAGGTTCCAGCTGTGTTATTCCCATGTGGTACAAGGCACAGTACCAGCCCATCAGAATATGCCTCTTATTTTGGAGTAAGTGGCAGCCTGAGTAGAATCGTGGGTTCCACAGTTTTGACACCCACTACTGCAGTTTTAGCCGTGTTTCAATTTAAACCTCTCTCTCAGTAAATTTGAACACTAAAATGCTGCAGGCAGGTAAAGTAAAAGCTGAGGTTTCAGATTTCAAAAATACGAAATACTTTCAGTGACAGTCATAGCGAAGGAAAAGGTCATCTCTGGATATGTTAGATGAAGACAATTAGGATGTGACCCAGGGACATTTTTATTTACAAAAAAAAACCCCAACTTTTGCTTAGGGAGTCAGGCTGCTTCATGTCTTCCTGCCAGCTCAGCAGTAAGAATGCAAGTAGATGTAGTCTGTCCCTAATTTTTTGTTGTTTTATACTACTCAAGTACTTCCAACCCCAATTTCCTGGATAGAGCTAGGATTTTTTAACTGCTTAGATAAAAAGAGACTGGTACATGATGTCCAGCCTAACTGTGGGTGTGACAGTGATAATTCTCATTTATCTACACATTTCAATTGTTTAGGAAACTATTTGCCTTCATCAGAAAAAGAGGTGAATTTAGTGTTCTATTCTCTAGTTACTTCTGTTTCTCTTATATTCATTTGTCACTGGGGCATAAAAGCACTGAATGGATTCTTCATCTTATTTTTATATGAGAACATAAATACACACTACAATTGTGTCCCATGGATTCACAGTTGAATGAAGCAGTAAAGTGCTATCTTTTTTATGTGACACTCAATTTTGTAAGCTAAGCAGCAGTGTAAAGCAGTCTGAAGATCCACTTGATTTGAAAGATAATTGCAAACACTTACGAGACTTTTAACAATTGTGATTTATTACCAAGCAGTTTATATTCAAATGCATTAATAATATTCTGAAGTAATGCAAACTCTTGCCTGTGACAAAAGGATTCATAAAGACAGTTAGTGTTTCATGACATGATGAAATGACAGCTTTCACTTCAGTGTATGTAAATTGCTAAAAACGTGGTGTGACACCTTTGCTTTGCTGTCAAAGGTTTTCCATCTAAATATGTGCGTAGTCTTCCCTTCTGCTCGATAAGACAAGTAGAATATTTTGTTTTCTGAGGAAAGAAATAAGGAACTACATTCTCAGTTTGCCACTTTAAACACCTTTATTTTGCTCCACTGAAAGCAGTACATGTGGAAAACAAGCCAGCAGTCAAGGTGGAGAATACAAAATGCCAAAGGGTTGGCTGAGGGTATCCAGAGTAGGCAACATAGTAGTGGTTAGACTGCTCTAGAAGTGAGCAGGGTAGAATCTAATTTAGGAATGGATTAAGATTAATTAGATACAAAATGACTAAGCAGATAAAGGGACTAACTGAGCTGAAAATGGCTGGGGAAATGTAGAGTCCATATGGTTCACAGTGCACTTTCCCTTTCTTTATACAAGTATTCAGAAAGAGACTGCTAAAATGTGTGGGAGAAACCAAATGTCTCAGGAACACCACAGCCTCATTTCAAGTTTCAGGGAAGACTTCAGGGCTTTGTCTCTGGTTGTGTTAAGCCTCTCTTCAGGTGTCTGGATCTCAGTCTAGATTTCTCCACATTTCTGATCAATCATCCCAGGAAAGTAGAATAGCATCTGCAAGTGAATTTGTTATACAAAGCTCTGAATTTTGCCTGCATATATATACTAAGCAGTTTATTAATTATGAGGAAGCTAAAGTCTGACACTCTCATGAGGATATAGGTTTAATTGAGGGAAGCACGTTTCATGTGATGGGTACAAAAGAGGGAAATTCCTTCGCACACACCAGTCGTTGGTATTAAGACATAACCTTTGTTTACTTTTAGCTTTAACCTCTCTCCCCTTTAAACTGTGCATATTTTTCTCCAAGCACAGGTCATGAAACGATGCCACACCAAAACAGGAGTGTGTCAGGAGTGTTGCATGGGCATGGTGAGGGAAGGGTAGAGGGCACCACAGGCAGCTCTAGCCCCACATACCAGGACCCTCTGTGGGGACAAGTCAGGAGCATGTAGGAAGTTAAATGGGGCTGGAAATGCTCTCCCCAGTGAATTGATCAGGAAGGGCTAAGGCCTCAGCTGTATTACCTCTGAGCTGGCCCTGAGCTCCAGCAGCCAAACCCTCAGGAGGGAAGATGAATCCAAGGCTCTTATATTTACCCCAGTGCTACCAGTGCCGTGGAAAACAAAGGGACCTGTGTCCAGTTCCTCAATGTATCAAAATAATATCAGGAAAGTCCTACTGCTGCTGATAGTGCTATCACTCTCCCTAAGAAAAAAGTGAAGAATTTTAATCTACTTTCTGATTTGAGCAAATTATATTCTACTTATTTTTCACCAATTATAATTTCAAAATCTTTTTCTGGGTATGCTTATTTAATAGCTTGTCTTTGTTTGCTAGTCTTTACAATGAATTTTTGACCTTCTGTCTGTAGGTTGTGTATACTAATGAATGTCTTTCATTTCCTTGGAATGTTTTCAAATATTATTGTTATAATACCTAATGTTGACCTTACTTCTGCTACACAAGTAAATCAGAAATAAAAGCAAGTCTGGTATGGTTGATATATTTTTACAGTCCCTAGAATATTTAAATCATGATTTTGTATAAAAGAATGATATTGACAGGCAGCACATGGAAAAAGATGGCTATAATTCCAACTGTATTGTAAAAATCCTCTTTTGTCTTTCAGAGATAATTCTTCCTGTAACACATTGGATTTTTTAAGTACTATCTATTCTCTTAGCAAGGTATATTTCTGTCCTCTGTCAAAACAGGTACGAAATTATTAGAATATGATGAATTAGGCTCTCCTGCTTCACCATTAGTATTACAGACCGAGTTGGAAGGATTTTAACAATTCTGAAGGTCAGTAACAAGGACAGAGATGTAATAAACTATAAGTTGTGGTTATAGTAACAGCAATTTCATTATAAAATTGAGCTGGACTAATGACTGTGACTTTGGTGGTTCTAGCGGACAGAGGTTGTTTCTTCCTTAGGTTGGGATGCTTTTGGCATAGGCCAATGCAGTATTATAAATAGGATAATTCACTGGATTTAAATGAATTTAGCTTTTCATCATTCAATTAGGTTTTCACTTCTAAATGCAATGGCACTCAAAAGATTTGGTAAACAACAGACACAAAATTTCAGACACAATGATGAAGATGTCACCTTTCTTAAGGTCAGAATTGGGCTTTTAGGATTTTCTACCTCGAAATGTGTTAATCAAAACAATAGAAAACTATAGAAAAGAAGAAAACAGGTGGGGGAATTCTTGCAGTTAGTCTGGAACTGTAATTATACTGTAATACTAATATTCTTCCTTATCTATGACCGATATGTTGAGGCAGCCATCAGTGGAAAATAATGTGTTTCATATAAGTAATTAACTATTGAATACTTAATAAGTATTTGTACATTATACTTCTATCTAAATATTCTCTTAAATTGCTCTTTGGCTTTGTCAGGAAAATTGAACTATAAAATTATTTCGTCTCTGTTTTATGTAAAAAAGACAAAAAATGTTCTTTTCTTTGAAGCTATTACCCTACTTTTGGCCTGATAAACTTTCTTTATGTCAAATACAGGCTTCTTTCATGAAATTCTAGACAAGATTTTAAACTTAGTTCCTGGCTTCCCTTTAGCTGCTTCTTCCGTTATGCAAAAACACTTGAATGGATTTAATCTTAGGTTTGTAGCACTTATTTAATTTCTTATTCACTTTTTTGGACATGGTTTTGCCACCCCCTTTTCAGAGAGGCTGGCTAGCTGCTAAAGCTTCTCTCCATCCCTATATACACATTGCAAAGAGACAGACGTACTTACAAAGCAAGCCCCTGTCACAAGTGTCCTTGAGGACAGCTTAGCAAGAAGAGGAAGAGAAGCTGTAAAAGAGGATATAAATGTGCAGCTGTATAATTAAGAAGTCATATAGGAGATTAGAAACTGATTGGAAAAGGCGAGGGAGAATACGGAGAAGTACAGTTTGGGGAAAACATATTGTCTAGCTCTTCTTCTCCTTATTTGTATTCAAGAGACAAAGACCCAGAGAAAATACTATGTCCCTGATGAGCTGTTAACACCAGCCTGTGTTACCTATGAATAGGTAATAACTTTCCTCTAACACTTGGGGAGAATTAAGTTTCAGGGTGTGATAGCATGTATATGTATGAATGAGTATATGTGTATTCATATAGATTCATATATTAGTGTATGTGTTAGTAAAGCATAACACAAGCTAAACTACTGGTGTATTTCTGTATTATTGTGTATATGCGTGCAAAATACATATACTAACATAAATATATAGTATTGCATGTAACATGTCTTTACATATATGTAAAGAAATAGGCACATTTTCGCCTTGGAAAGCATAGCTAGAAACAGAGTTTGAATAGTCAGGTATAAGAATGGCTGAGGACATCACCTGCCCAAAAATCTAATCTAATTAAAATTTTGTGCATAATCTGCCTCTGGTACACCAGCAGCTTGTTGGTGAAACAGAAGTGACTAAATCTTAGTGTAGAAGGGGAAGAGAGAAAGGAACAGCCTTCAACAGTTCCTTTTCCCCACATGCTAGACAGTCCTTGCAGTACCAAGTTAGAGATCTCCATATGCTTTAACTGATTTCTCAGACTGAAGATTAAAATTTCTACTGACCATTATTTGGAATTTAGGAATTATAGACCTATCCTGGAGACTATATGGATAAGATTCCTGGTATTTAAAGTAGAGGTGAAATAATTCATTTGTATATTTAATTTTCAAGATTGCTGTTTAGACTCACTCATCCTTCTGTAGCCAGCTGAATTTCTAGAACAGTTTTTAGTCGAATGATTCCTGACAAACATTTAAAAATTAATTTGTCTTGAATAAGCAATGGACTTCAGATCGAGAAGACTTTTCAAGGGAAAGCATTCTACAAGCTTCCCTACCACACCCCCTACATATGAATTCACATAGAGGTGTAAATACAGGAATTTCTAATTGAAGATTACTCCTCCCTCAAAAAGAATTGAAAATAGATCTTTCACCCTTCTCAAGGTCTCTCATTTCTGCTATGAAAGTCCTTAAGCTACTAAGCACCTTTTCTCCATCTTGCTAGCCACTACCCTGCCTCCTTGAGCTCCTTGAATTGCTTCTCAGAAATCAGGGATAAAAGCAAGAAAACCCTGTAGAGAAATACATAGGGATCTGTGCAGGACAGGCTAAAATACTTGAAAAAAGAAAAAGTGGAATTTCACTCTGCTCCCTGCAGTTGGGCAGTGGTACCGCATGGAGCTGGGCACAAAAAATGAACGTGAGACTTGGGCATGGAATGGGGAGTGTGTTGGTTGAATTTTGAGGGGAATAGTGCTGGGTGAAACTTAGAGTGCTCAACAACTACATACTTGTAGAGAAAAAGGTAATGGACAACCCTTCTTCTGGGGGGAAACTTTTTAGCAAGCTATGGTGATTGTGCTGGCTGGAGGGAGGACTTGACAGAACCAAAGAATTACTAAATGTTTCCCACTTCCCGCATGACAGGCTGAAAGAACCAAACACAACCTTGACTGCAAAAATGCTGACAAAATAACAAAGGAGTCTTTGCCACTTAATACATATATAGATAAACAAGCAGGATTTTCACAGAAAGTTGTTTCTTTCATTCAGTTTGGAGCTGTGCAGGTCTTCAGTTGGATACTGAGGTTTGTATAAGTATGTGGGCAATATTATGTGGACCTGAAGGACACAGGAAAGTAATTCGAATAATACATTTGGGGCTTTCAGAGACATGAACATCTTCCCTGTTTCTCAGTTACTCTGTAATGTACAGCAGAAGTAGGACACTCTTTCTTTTGAGTTTGTAAATGATGCAAGTTCTAACTGTCTGTAAAGCCAGAATTGCTGGTACAGAAGCTGTTATGTTTTGGAGGAACAACACCCTTGAGCACCATTAAAGAGAAATCTGGAATGTCATAGAATAATCAAACATCATGATGGAGCACGATGCAGTTTCTCTATTTCAGAAGAAAATGCTTTCAGATGAGTTTCCAGAGACCCTTCCTTACACATCCTGCATGTTCTCTTGGGTCTCTGGTTCGATCCACATTCTCCAGTACATTTCAGGTTGGGTGGGCTTGAGGCTGGTGTTATTACCGTGATGTGGTTAAGCCAATTAAAGCACATGAAGATTTAGACAATTTGTCTTGTTCAAATAAAACTTAATTTTCATGAAAGAGGCAGATGACCAGGATTTACTGGGAAATTCGGGAAGGTAGAGAAGGAAGATGAATAAGAATAGATTCAGTTGTAACTGTCAAACTTTGAAGACCTCATTTGCAAGTCATCTGCTGGTTCTGTACTTCAAATGCAAAGAAAGGATTTACAAATCTACTCATTTTAATTTAGGATTTATTGGGATGATTTGTAAACTAATCATAGGAATTACATATAGCAAGTAGGATTTATAAACCTAGAGGAGGATTATAAAGTGTGATGTAGGATTAGTAAATCTATTGTATGTATATAAATATATTTCCAGATGTCTAAAGCTATTACATACAATACTTAAATCATATTTTTGAATTAATGATGTTTAAATCAAAACTGACTAAAATGCTTTTTTTAAAACCTAATGGCAAGTAAGACAAGTTGGTACAAAATCTAAAAAAGGCATATAAACACATATAATTTTTTAGAACAAAGTCAGTACGGAGTACATTTTACCAATTTAAATGTGTGTTAAGAAGAATAAGAAAAAGCGGATATACTGAAATAGTGACTTTCCCTAACTAGATTTAGCTTTTAGAAACCTGCCTGGCTGGAACAAAGCAGCAGTCTAAAACAATCCTTTCAATGATCATATACATGACGGTGGGGGGAAGTCAAGAGAGTGTCACTGAATAGAACCAGGGAAGAGTGCTTACATCTTGTTCATTAAGTCAATTAGAACAGACAAATTCAGTGACAGTCCAGTGATTAGAAATAACAGGGAAGTTACACTACAAGTCTGAAAAAAACTTGCCTTCCACAATAACTCTGGGATCTCTTCCCTTTTTTTCCTTCTCCTTAAATCCTAGGTCAAGGGAAGCCTGGCTTGGTGAGCCACTGGCAGAGGTCCATTTAAGCCCAAGGGACTGATTCCATCTTTCAGATGGGCAAAATAACTTGTAATGATAGCCTGAGTAATTTTAGATTTTCAGTAGTACAGCATTCCAGAACAAAAACCTTACATAACAAAAAAAATTTAAAGCTTTCTGGTAACCTGCAATCATTCAGCGGAAGGCACCACGAAATAGCAGGCTTAAAATGCAAGAGAAAAACAACTGGCAGTATTATCAGAACAATCTGAGGAATCTGACTCACACTGCGAACATGCTTGAAATTTTTCTTGGCTGGCACTCAGATTGCATTTGCCAACTTGTAGCAAGTTGCTCAGATTTCCTCAGTGTTTGTAAACACCTTGCAGAATTCATTTTTATTCCATCAAAAAATCTGTTTTTATTCTGTTTCTGGATAACCACATTATATGAGACGGGAAGAAAAGTCAAAGCAAAACTCAGACAGAGTTCTTAGAAGGAAGAAGTCAAATGGGAAAGGGACCTTCCTTATGTAGAAAGCTTATTAGTAGAAAAGGCATAATTCTCTGTAGCTAAAAGACTGAGACTGTCTACTTAGGTTCCTACACACAAATAAGTTTCATCAAATTTTTAGCACTAAAAATTCTAGTCAGGTGTTCAGCTTCATCCATATTCCATTAATAATTCAATAAAAATATCTCAGGAATAAGGAAAGTTTTCCTTTTTATTAATGATGACTTTAACACCAGTTCTAATTTTTCTTAATTATTTAATCATGTCTTCTGCAAATTCATTCAATGGTCACAGAACAAACAGAGGAAGAGTTTTTCCACAAAATCACTGACAAAGTTTAATATTCAAGGAAAATTAGGACTTGATTTTGAGGTTCCAAAATGAACTTGCAGAGTGGAAGTTAAGGAAAAAATGTTATTCCTTACTAAGGAAAACAGTTCTGACTCCAGATAATTGAAACCGTAGACTGAGAATGCCAATTCATTCCTTCTTTAAAACACAAATGCATGAGAAAAAACGTAAGTGAAGCAGAAAGAATGAAGCAGCAAAAATTGCTTGAAGCTGAAAGCCAAGTCAGGATAGCATTTAAGCATAAACACAGATGAAATGTCAGAGTTGCGATACCTGACAGGTATTTACCTTCCCTCATTTCCCCTCAAAGCTCTTCCTGCAGTGCAGTTGTATTTAAAAAATACCATGTTATCACCTCCCAGGCATCTACAATGTTAAATCCTGCTTCATACTGCCTTTTGGAAAAAAAAAAACAACCCAGCCTGTAGCTTAAACATTTTCAAGTAGCACAGAGTACCTTAAATTGTTTCCATCACATGCATATGTAGGAACTGCAAATTACATGAGGACCATTAGCTAGCAACTCGCCCCTGGTACCGTCTCTTAAGCTGTCCCATTCTCATCTTTTTGTGCATTTGTTGCATGCTACTTCATTCTCTACAAAAGGCAACTGAAGAGTGCAAGTGTTGCTTGCATCTTCTTTTAGTAGGACTGTAGAATTGCAGAATCGTATCATTATCTAGATTGGAAGGGAGTCCCAAAGAGCATCACGTTCAACTCACTGCTCAAAGTAGGTATCATTTGATCATGTTGCTCAGGGCTGTGTCTAGTCAAGTCTTGAACAATCCAAGGACAGTTTCTGGACAACCTATTCCTTCATTTTACCCCACCTTTCGGAAAACAAAAAATAATCCTTGTATCTAATCAGAATTTTCCACGTTTCAACTTGTCCCTCATTCATCCTGACTTGTCACTCTCTGAGAAGAGTCTGGCTTGATTTTCTCTCTATCGTCACAAGTAACTTTGAACAGCAAAGAGCTCTCCCCTCGGCCTTCTCTTGTCCAGACTGAAAAAACAGTTTTTTCTCAGTCTGTCTTTGTGCATCAGGTACACCAAGACCCTGAGAGTCTTCGTGAGCCCCACTGGATTTGCTTTATGATGTCAATATCTTCCTCGTACTGGTGAGCCAAAAACTGGACCGGGAACTCCAAATATAATTTGATAGGTGCTGAATACATTGGAAGGATCTCTTCCTTGAAACTGCTGACTACTCTTACTGATACAGTTCAGGATGCAGCTGGTCTTTTTGCTGCAAGGGTACACTACTGACTCATGCTCAGCTTGTTGTCCAACACCGGTCCTTTTCTTCAGAGATCCTTGCTAGTCTGTTCCCACCTTGTACTGTTGAAAGGGATTATCCCACTCTAGATATAAGACTTTTCAGTCTTATAGATATAAGTCTATATAGATATAGACAGATATAAGATGTCTTAGATATAAGACAGACTTTTCACTTGCTTTCACTGAACTTCATGACATTTCTACCAGGCCATTCCTCCAGTGTGCCCAGGTACCCGTGTCCTCTAACACACTGATCACCTCCCACATTTGGCATCATTACAAATTCACTGAGTGCACTCTGTCTCATCCTTCAAGCTTTAACAGAGACATTGAATAATGCTGATTCCAGTATTGATCCCTGATGGCCACTAGTTACTGACCTTCAGATGGACTAGGAGATGACCACAACTCTTTGAGTCCTAGCTGATTTCCCACCCACCAGTGTGGTGACAAGGACACTATGGGAGACAGAGTCAGAAGCTTTGTTAAATAAAGTCAAAGTGTAAAACATTCACTACCATCTTTTTGCAAGTCACACCAAGCATCTTACCATAAAAAAACACGAGATTGTTCAAGCATGACTTGCCCTTTTTAAATCTCTGCTTGCTGTTGCTAGTCACCCTCTTGTCCTTCATGTATTTGGGAGTGGCTTCTAAGAGGACTTGCTCCAAAATCTTCTCAGGGGCTGATGGTAGGCTGATCAGCTTGCTAACTGAATCTCCCTTCTGGCCCATGCTTAAGATGGGTATGACACTTGCCTTTTTCCAGTCATTAAGAACTTCTTCCAGCTGTCATGACCATTAGGAGATGACAGAGAACACCCTTGCCTTCCCCATCAGCGCTGGAGGAAGTATTCCATCTGGTTCGAAGGACTGTTGGATTTCTAACTGGCTTACGTGATTCCAGATTCTCCCTCTACTGTGACTTCTGCTTCACTTTTAGAGACTCTGCTAGTGGGCTCAGGGACCTGGAATACCTGAGTAAATATGACAAATATTTCACTGGTAAATAGTACCAGTGAAAGCTGAGGCAAAGAAAATGTATTCCGCATCCCTAGTCACTAAGTCCCCTGCTCCACTGAACAGTGGACCCATTTCCTAGCCTTTCTTTAAACTGTCAATATATTTACAAAATCCTTTCTTGTTTTCTTTCACTTCCATCACCGTATTCAACTCCAGATGACCTTTGCCTTTCTTAGCTAAATAACTTCACACACAGGCAATACCTTTTTATCCCTTTAAGCAGACTGCTTTCACCTTCTGTGTATTTCTTTTTTGTGTCTGAAGTCAGACAGACTTTTCATGTTCATCCACACTGGCCTTCTGCTGTGACTGCTCAGCTTTCTGTGTGTCAGAATGGACCATTATTTCCCTCTAAGCTGTCACTGATGCCTCCCCAGAGTAGTCTGTTGCAGCTTTCCTGGGCTCTTTGAACTCCAAGCAAGTTTGCTGGGGAATCTTGCCAAGCAGGTCTACAAAGAGGTGAACATCTGCTCTTTCAAGTCCAGCGCTGGAATTCAGCTGTATATGTTGCTTACATTTCTTAGGCTCTTAAACTTCGTAGTCTCACAGTCACTGCAGCCAAGGTTGTCCTTAACCTTAATACCTTAAACCAGTTTTTACTTCTTTGGGAATAAATACCTGGTCCAAAAGCGTTTGAATTGCTTCACTTATCACTTACATCAAAAACCATCCTCTGTACAATTTAGAAATCTTGTAGCTCTCTTGTACTCCACTTTATTGCTCTTACAGAAAATGTATTGGCAGTTAAAGTGACACAAGACCATCGTGACCCATGATTCTGGGGCTTTCTCCACCTGCTTTAAAAAGGCTTCTGAAGTTGCAGATCTGCAAGTGGAGCAGGAACCAGAACTCATAAACTTCCAGATTTCTCCATCTTGAGAGTGTGCCTCCACTGCTTGTTGACAATGACCTCAGACTGTTTCTCCTTTGCTGTTTTGTACGGCTCATGCTGCTGTCTCTGCCAGTTTTCAGTGAAGACTCTCTCAACCTCCTTTTCATTTTCCCTGGTGACACACAACCTGTTCACCTCTTCCTTCAGCTCCTTCACCGTGTGACTCAGTGCCTCGAGCAAAGCATATCTCCCTCATGAGAGCTCCCCAAGGTAACCAGTATTCCCCAGAGCTCTGCACCTGAACGCACATAGAGCTCTGTCAGGAAAATAGTATCCAAAGCATCCATGGCACTTGTACCAGTCAGTACCAAAGAATGTACCCTCAGCATGCTGAAACCATTATAGAACAGTTTTCAAGCAGCCTTGCAGAGCCTTAAGTGGTTTTTCTGCATCCTTCTGTGCCCTTGCTGTTCCATGATATCTGCTATCGCTCTGGCGTGCTCAAAAACCTGGAAGAATAGCAATTGTTTCCTCCTCTCTACTGCTCTGTATTCTGTTTTGCCTTTGCCTCTCAGATAGCTGAACCTGGCAGCAAAAAGAAAACACATGCCAACAGCATGTGTTAGAAGAAGAGGATTTTAACACAGAAGAGAAATTAGAAAGGTGATAATTAATAATCCATTACCACTTCTCAGTAATTCCAGCTAAGGTTTTTAACCTTGAGCCTAAAAAATATACAATATATAGTGCACTAAGTGTTACATATAATGTCACTATTTTAGCAGTTCCTAATTTATGTGAAATTACTTACGAATTTTTGTAGAACTGACCGATTTAACTGGCCATGTCATTGCTATGCTCAACTTTACATCTGTCAGCATAGCACTAGAAAACAGAGTAAGGAAACAAGGTTCCAGACCTTAATTACTCACAATTGTATTTGTATTGATTTATTGAACACTTTGTTCATGAGCACTCATTGCAAGGATTACACTGTTTGTGATCTTTTTACCTTTTCCTGCTACTTACAAATCAAACACGCATTTGAAAGTCAAGAAAGCATGTTTACATTACTGCTGTAATTGACAAAGCACACCTGTTATCCTCTCAATGGATAAATTAAACCAAAGATAGACCTTGGAAATAAGGCATGAAAAGGAAATGACAGTTACTTGAAGTAACATGGAACATGAAATGTAGGAATGAAAGCCTGAAAGCAAACAGCATGAAATGCAGCGCATGGACATGCGTCAAACTTATGCAGCTTTGTGCTTGAATTAGTTATTTTACTTTTTAAGTAGGTACTTCAAAGATAGTGGAAAGCTTTGTGCGTGTGTGTGTCTTGGTTTTTACCTCCTGACAATGGCAGTTCTTTTATCTGAATTTTAGGGAAAAACAGTCCTGTGAAGCATCAGTACTAAAATCATGAACAATATCAAAAGAAAGGAAACTAAGAAGGTAGGGGAAAGAGCAAAAGACCTAGGACAAACACAATCATATCCATCTCTTCTTAACACATGCTTATCAAAGTTTCTTTAAAATTCTCAGTTATAGTCATTCCACCATTCTTTATGTCTAGAGAAATCCCATTTCATCCTGAAATTAAATATCCATACTATTTTCTACATTTTCTTTATGGTGAAACTGGGGGGGGTGGTTTATTCCCTTCTTCTCTGTGGCAACAAGCATTCAAAAACCATCACCATTTTCAGAAGCAGAAAAGAAATACACTAGAATTTCATTCTTAGGTCACTTTGCTACCTTCCAAACTGCAACATATAGCAGTTTATTCAATGGTAATTTTCTCTCACAATTTATTTTTTTAAAATTCTTAGGGGAGAAGCCTTACCTGGTTGATTAATTCTGTTTGCTTTATATTATCTTTAGTTAAAGTATCTTTTAAGAATAGGCTGCTGGGTACTATTTGTGCTTTCGTACTCCCTGTTTTTACTGAGTTTACAGGGTCTGGTTGGGACAGAGTTAATTTCATTCATTCACAGCCTGTATCATTCTCTGTTCTCAATTTGTAGCTAAACCAGTGCTGAAAACGCAGCAGTGTTTTGCCTGTTGCTGCGCAATATTTACACAGCAGCAAGGCTTTATCTTTCTCCTGTTCTGTCCCCTTCATGACTGGGATGGGGGTGTGCAAAAACCTGTGAGGGAACATGGCTAAGACAGCTGACCCAAACTTACCAGAGGGATACTCCATACCACGTGATATCATGCTCAGCCGTAACAGCTGGGAGAAAAGAGGAGCAAGTGACTTCCAATGAGAACTAATGGAAAAGTTACTTATTTTGCTTTGCTTCCATGTGAGCTTTGTTTTTGCCTGTTAAAGTCTTTTTATCTTGATCTTCAAATTTTCTTGGTTTTGCTCTTCTAATTCTCTTTCCTATCCCACTAAATAGGAAGTAAGCCAACAACTGACTTGCTCAGAGGCCAGCCAGGGTCAATCTACCACACTGGCTGTAAATATGAGAACAGATACTGCCAATTACAAGAATTTCTGTTTATGGTTTTATCCAATAGGTACTTTAGAACTTCAGTAGCTTTTAATGAGATTTTCTTACTTGTTTTTGTTCTTTATTCTTTTCTGCCTACTTCAAGTGATGTTATTTGGCACTTCAGGTGCAAAATAGGTCACATAATCTACTTCATCTGGTGTGTTGGGTACTTTCATAGTAGCTTGTGAAACTGGGCAAATAATATGCGCCTGACTGAAGCCATTCAACGACAGATAAAGATATTTATTGTGGCGACACTTCCCCCAGAGCAATCACCCCACTGATTCCTCAGCATGGCCATTCTGGCAGAGTCTAGGAGTCCATCTCCTTGGAGGCAGACTCTCCAAGGTCATTCACCAAGGGTCTCAATGCTAAAACTTCACTGGGGATATGCCTCTTCCTTGGGAGGGTGGCATATGGCCAATCAGGGAGTTATGAGAATAGGCCCAGCATTTCAATTTCCTAGTTACACTTTCATACCGACTTCCTCATGTTCTTTCCTATATATTCATCCCCCCTGAGATTCAGTTGACATTCTATTGCCTCTCAATTTCCCTCCTGCAATTTTACAAGCAACCCTTACATTTCATTTTCTGAACAACCTGGTATATTAGCAGATTTTTGTATTTCCCTGCTTGATTTCTTCATGCATACCTGGGATTAAACTAACTAGCACAGTTCCCTGCAGAACCCCACTGCTGACCAGCCTATCTTCCGAGGGCTGAATATTTCATCTAATTTCCTGGGGTTTACCCCATAAATAATTTTTGGACACGCTAGTAGTTTTATTCGTTCCTCCAATTTGAGGGGTTTTCTTGGTTTTTTTTAAAGGTTTATGAAAAATGTTGTCAGTGCCTTTTTCTGAAAGTCCTTTGAATTAAGACCCAAGAACTATCTGGATTATAAGCACCCACCATGGAAAGTCCTTCAGTTATTACTTACGTTACAGAAAGGGAAAGTAGACCACGGTCTAAGAGCAGGAGCAACAAGTAATTAAAAAATATCAATAATTAGGAACACATAGTTGGCTGCCTCCTGCTGTACAAACTTGCTCCTTAAGTACTAAGATTCACAGTCTAAATCTAGAGACCACAAAGACCATAAACTACTTGTCTCTCTCCTTGCCTTAGGAGACTGGTACTTTATCAGCTCTCAGAAACCAAGCTTTTTGAGAATTCGAAGTCACTGCCCTCACCCCAAATATTTTTCCATTTCTGAAGTGCCAGCTGCACCATCTTTCAGAAACAGTATCACTGATACATATCTAATTAAATTCCCATTGGTTCTTCCAAACTTGTCTTTAAGATCTTTTTCCTCTGTTCATTACCTGAAGAAGGATTTGTTTGCCTGAAACCTTGTCTGTTTTTTTCTAGCTAAACACTTCTAACAAAAGAAATGTTACTGCCACTTGTAAACTTTGTCTTGCCTGTATCCTTACATTGTCGTTGCAGCAGCAACAATACCAGTAAAAAGAGGTTATTGGTTTAAATTTGCTCAGTCAGAAGAAAACAGGGCCACATTCTTTCTCCTTCTTTAACTCAGAGATTACAGAAAGGATTATGCAATACAAAATTTTCTTTTTAACCTCAATCATTCTGGATAACACCTTGTGAAGAAATTCACTGCTTTATCTTTAATTTCCTTGATTTTTAGACATACTTTTATCCGTGCAGTTAGGTTTATGCTGCTATTTTTCATAAAAAAAGAATTATGAGTTAATAAATATTTTAAAAAGTCATGTTTCGCATGCACCTTTAATTAAAAGCTTATTTTCTAATACATTTTAACAGTAAATATCAATATTTTACCACATATTCCTTTGGTGTGTCAGCAGAATAAAAATGTAATAAGATTAAAACTTGGATAAAGACTGATTCTTTTTGCAAACCTAAAATTCTCTATGAAACCAGTATGAGGTTTGGATAACCAAGAACTACAGCAATGATCAGAATTCAGTGTTACCAGAGATATAATCTAGGTTTAGTGTTTGGTGATACTAATAAGAGTGCCACTGATTTGCCCTGAATTATGAATTAAGAATTATGAAGCAAAGTCACTCTATGACCATTGCTTTCAATATCATAAATTTTCACTTCATTTTAAAAAAAAAGCAAAGTCACTCTAGCCATACCTTACTCTGTATTTCTCACATCTTCCACATATTTAAAAGTGTATAGTATTCTCTTTTACTCCTGTACACAACACTAAGGTATGAGGTGGACTCTGAATTAAACATAGTAAGTTCTTGTGAGATTTTAAAATGCTTGATTTTCACATCTATTTTGCATTTATTTGGGTTTCAGTTTTATTTCGCAGTAAGATGTTTTCTTTAGAAATTTTTATTTCCTCTATAGAAGTTACTGAACAAGACTTAGATCCTTATTTGTATTTTAAAACATTCTTAAAAGAGGTATAAATAATTTATTTTTTGGCCGAAAAAAAATTACCAGCTATGTACAATCCAATACTTTATCTCGTTTCCCATTAACATGGTGTTCATCAGAAATCAGCAGGAGAAATCCATCTCCAGAAGCTGCAGCAAAAGTATTGAATCTAATTACTACAAATAGCACACTGCATGTCAGCTTCTAGATAGCACACTCAGCTAACTCTTGGAGTAAAAGAGGTATGGCATAAAAAAAGAATAGCTCATATCTGTGGTGCTTAACTCTTTATATATGCAAGTGCTTTTTCATAGGAAGAAGTGGGTGTGAAGAGCATATGCTTTTAAGCACACATTTGTTGTACTTTTAATTCTGGGACAAAGTGCAGTATGAATCAAGCAGTGCTTTGTTTCCAGAGTGTTGAGGACCCACAGCTGAAGCAGATTTTCAAAAAGCACAGCAAAGCTTTCAGCTAATTAAATACCATTATTTTTCTCGTACTTGGTGCCCACTGAGACCATCATGGCAGATTTAAATAAATAACTTAGCACGTGAGGTACTAGCCTATTCTGAAATCTGAGCATTTGTTTGGATATGTCAATAAAACCCCAACCATTGACAGACTCTGTCCCTTCACATATGCAAGTTCTTTCTCTTGGGGTTCAGAACAAAACTAAGCCGGACTTTGAATTTTACTGTAGCAAAACGGAATCTAAGTTTGTTCTGAATTAAGGGAATTCAGTTCCAGCACTCAAGAGTTAACATCAGATTTTCATTCTATTCACAGAGACAGGACTAATCTTTTCCAGTTTCCCTGTCCTCTGAGCCATCAAGAGACACTAATTTTAGCTGACATTGGATTCCTATTCATTTCTCTCATTCTAGGAGAGTGTTAAGACATTAGTGACAATGAAGAATTACTTGTCTGCATAGCATGCTGTGTATTGCAGCATTCACTACATGCAAGAAGCTTTGAGAGGTGACAATGATGGCTTGATGTGCACAAGACTTCAAAATTATGGATATCACACGAAGAATATCAGGTTTTGTATCAAGTTTTAATTGTCATTCATTTTGTTACCAAATTTTTCATGTTCTTTAACAGAATTAAGAACAATGTATTCGTCATATTAACGCATACTTCTATTGATACTTCTAAAATTATTTCACAAACAAAACCATTCAAGCAAGGCTGATAATTTTTAAATGCCACCTATATATTACTAATGCTTGCACTAAATCTGCAGCAACAGATTTTACATTCTGTCTTCCATACTTAAACACTACACATAGAACCATAAAATCATAACTATTCCTATATTTAAAAATAGGATACAAAAAGGTATGATCACAAAGCCATAAATGGAATTTAACATTTTCAGTCTCCTTTATGATCGCTATGTGTTTCCCTTATATTTCTACTTGTTTGAAGGTTTTGTAAGGTGAGAAGCCTAGAAATATTGATACAGTTATAATTACAAACTTTTAATAATCTAACAGGATGTAAGATAAAAGCCACTTGAAGCTCTCTATAGCCCAAGGGGCTGTGTTGATTCCTTTCTGCACTCGTTTCTTAAAGTATTAAAAATGCATTATTGGGAGTGCCCTGATAACTGCTCAGATGTCTATTTATTCAACTCTGCAATTGTTTATGTTAGAATTATGGACTTGGTTTTCTATTCAGACAGTTATTTAGTTTACTTGCTTGCTGAGTCTTGAAGCTATTTTAGTTCAAATTATATTAGAGCATCACATACAAAAGAATTCTTTGTTCACAGCCTATCCAACAAAATAGAGAGGGCTTCAGAGGCATCTGTAGCTCCAGGGCCCAGTAAATTAGGTCTTGACTAGAAAAATAAAAGGAATAAAAATTGCCATATGTAAGAGGGTGGATTGGACGTGCTGTCTTTCACTAAGAAAAAGGAAACTGCATTCTCTTATAAATTGAAAGTGTGTTTATTTTACAAACTTTTACAAAAAAGCCACATATTTTTAGAAAACAGGATCTACTCTAAGATAAAAAAGAGCTCTGGTTTATATTCTTTATGTGACCCAGATGAGAGTTTTCTATGATGGAAAAGAAAGAAGGAAATCAGATGAGAAATCTCTATGGAATTTACATTATCTTGGCAACTATCCATTTTTACAACAGCTAGGAAATCTGTGGAGGTGCACGGATCCAGAGCATCTAAATTTTGCCACACTCTTATTGTTGTACATTACAGTCTGAAAGTGGGCAGTATTTGCTGAAGCTGTTCCAAAATAGAATGTTTTTCTTCTCTTCTTTCTCTGCTACTGCCCTTTTTCAAAAGGTTGAAAATCAATTTACAGTGTATTCTTTTACTGAAGCAGCCACTGAAAGATATCTTGGGAAGGCTAAGACATGAAAACTCTGGTATCATCAAAACACTGGTTTTTTACCCTTATTCTTTTAATGGTCATATTCTGAAGCAGATATCCTTTTAAATAGTATGCACAGAGAAGAACCCATTTGCTTTGTTTCCTGTAGATGTCTTATTAGATATGTCACTTTCCTTCACATTTGTTTACATAGCTGAAGCATAGGAATAGGTGGAAAGTGATAAAATTAGCTCTATGTCCAAGTCTGATAGTTAGTTTTGCATTGAACGTTATTCTTCTCTATTAATATAAACTGCAGAAAGAGAATTATTGTTAATTAGCTTGATTAACCCTTAATATTACAGTGAGACAGAATGTGGGTTTAGTCATGTCTAGGTAAGGCCATTTGCAAAGTCTTCTACATTGTTTCAGAAAAATCTTATTCTATGTTGCATTTTCCATTTTTTCAGTATTAACGCACATGAAGATTGTACATACACTATCCTTTAGTCCAAGTTAAAAATATTTCAATTTCTACTTTCTTCCTTCATACTTCCCAGGGATGAGAATCCAATTTCAGCTTTATTTCAGAGCTCATTACAAGGACATTTTATTTTGATCACTTTGAGGTTCTTTAAAAGATCAGGTCCCTGCGTGTTATTTATATATTTTGAAAAAAAAAGAACAACACATAACAAAATGGATACAAAACAACATAACAACAACAACAACAAAAAAGAGCAGGAGGAATTATGTCTTGCTGGAAACACTGAAAAATAATAGTGTATTTTAAATATGCCAGGTACTAGTTTTGATTTGTCTGTATTATAACCATGCATCTTTAAACCAGTATATGTTACTTACTTAAAATTTTATATACCTGTTGAATTCACTAACATAGTAAGCTAAAAGCTCGTTCTTTAAGGCTTCATGTGGTGTTACTCAGGATCAGGAGGGAATTGTTTCTAATTTAAGAACCTTTGTCAGAAGCTATCAATCAGAATTATACATAGCTTTGCATTACAGCAATGAGATATTGATTTTTTTCCTATAATGACATGGGCCAATGCCTTTTTTCTTAAAAATTGTAGGTTTGTTTTGGTTTGTATTTTTTTTGTTCAATATTCAGCTAAAGAAGGATAGTCACAACCCAATCTTTTAAACTATCAGTAGTGACAATGATATGAAACAACGACAGAATAGGTAAGCAATAGATTGCTAAGTTGATAGATGAATCACTCACATTTCAGGGTTTACTATAACGTGTTTAAGAGTCAATGAAAGAAATGTTTATGCTGTTTAACTTTGGGAGTTACAGGATGATGACCCTGATCTTGGAGGTGTGGGGGATGTAGCACAACAACCATATTTCAAATTGGGGAAATAAAAATGAAAACATGAGACTATTAGCCTGGTGTAAACCTTGAAAGATTTTAGTACTAATTAAGTAATTGGGGCATGCATATGCAAAAGATGAGAGTGTAACAAATGTCAGGCATGAATTTGCTGAGACTCCATGTCTTTCCTCACCAGAAGAGAGGCTTACTGCATGGAAGAAATGGCAAATATGATACAACATCGTTTCAGTAATATTTTGACGGCACCATATGGCTTGAAATTCCTACAACCAACTAGAAAAATATATTATAGAAGACCTCTATGAACTATTAGTAACAAAAATTGTGAATTAATTATCAAACATTCTTTGCAGCACTGAAAACATGCCACAGCTAAATGTAGTAGGGGTTATGAACGCTCGGAAGATCCAAATCGGACGGGAGAGTGAAATCCAGAAAGAAAAATTAGGTCAGGGTCTGATCTACTGGGTAAGGTCAAAAAGGTGGGTTCTTCATTGGATCCAACGAATGGTGTCCATCTCCCTCCAAATGAAAGAATTAGCTTAATCTCCATCACATTTGGCTTGGTGCAATATTTCTTGCAAACATATAAAACTCAGAGGAAAAAAAAAGTAGAAGTCCTTGCAGATCAACAACTTGACAGCTTTAGAATATTACCTGTGTCTTTTAATCAAGTCCTTTGCAACAAGAAATTGAAATTAATACAGATTTAATATACTGCTTATTGAGGTTAGTGCATTTAAGGAAGTAAAATAACTTAGCTTTTTACATTTCTAGCCCTGGGCAAACTGCAACTCCTCTTCCAAGATGAGAAAAATAATATATAAAGGCCTCTTAAAAGAACCACTTTTGTGCAGAAGCTTTGTTTGTACATGTGAGTAATGGCTTCTCAGGCCTGGGAAGGCAATTTCAAAGTGAGTGTAGACTACCAGGAAACAGAAAATGTCTTTCACTCTTTTAGCCAAGATATAGCACGAAAGCATGACAGATCTTTTTTTGGCAATGTAACATTTTCTGCTTCTGAGAGTCAGGCACTTTACAGTGGTGTATGGTAGGAGAACACAAGACCACAGACAAAGCCAGAAACCAGAGAGGGACCAGCCTGACATGAGAAAAAAAAATTCGAGGACTGGAACAGGTTGCCCAGAGATTCTATGCAGCCTCCACTGTTGAATACCTTCAAAGGTATCCTGCTTTAGCAGGGTGTTGGACTAAAATCTTTCTGAGATTCTTTCCAATCTGAGTTATCCTATAAACATACAACCGGCAGCTTTTCATATAATTAGCTAAGAGCATCTTCCTCATGCCTCTCTCTGGTCTGTAGCTCGCTTGTAAAAACCAAGTGTGGATTACAGTCTTACATTTGTGGTAAACTTCAAGTTTCCAACTTTTTACAGATGGTGAGGGGGAAATTCTAAGCACACACATACTGTTTTGGACTTAAAGCCGACTCACTAAGTGAAACAGCACTCATCTCACTTTGTGCTCTAAATGACACCTTTTTGTGTCCAATTTAGTGCCTGTAGATGCCTGAATTGTATGTGTTGGTCTGCTTCTTTCTAGCTCTCAAGGCATTGTGTAGCTGTGTTACAGTCCACCACAGAGAGAATACCTTTTATTAAAAAAACAGGGAAGTCAATATGGTCTACTCTGTTTGGCCTTTCTCATTCCTAGCCATGTTTACTTTACCACTCTCTCATTCTTTCCTTTTACTCACTGCTGCTAAGAAAAAAAATCTCTATTGGCAGAGAAAACAGACGATCTTTTAATACGTCTTCTTACTTTCCCAAAGATTCTTTTGACCTAAATAGAACTGGGGTGGGGGGAATACGTATGTGTGTATATTTATTTATTTGTTTGTTTGTTTATATATTTATTTATATGACATGTTTCCTGTCTGGGCAGAGGAAGAAATAGGTTTGATGGGAGAGGAAAATAATACATGCTTCTTTCTTTGCACCAAGACAGATCTTGCTAATATGACGTCATAGGCAATTATCAGGGTTAAATTAAATAATATCTTAAACTTAATTGATATTAATACCTTAAAAAATAAAAGATGCTCTGTATATTGTTATGAGTGGGGTTCCATAGTTTCAGAGGTCTGTAGAGTCACCCTTAAAGCATCAAGAACAGAGCATACAGTAATACGAACTACATACAGTGACTGTAAGGATTTAATTTCTTATTTGTTTCTCTAATATTAGATGAAGGACAGTTCTGAGATCTCTTGCTTCTCCAGGGCTGCTTCTTCAAAATGTCAATGATTTGAATGAAAAGGATTTAGAAAGAACAGGTTGCACCATTTTAACATTCTTTTTATTTGTGTTGGAAGTTTGATCAAACCTGCCAAAAAAATTTAACTTGTCATGGAGATGTCTGGGTTATGTATATCCTAGACATAACCATTCAGAGCTGGACAATTCTATTACTGAAACGAAACAGCCTCATCTGAACAGAGAGAACAGATGCTTTAGCAAGGTATAATTGCCCAGTTTTTCTTTTTACTGCGATATGCTTAAAATTTGTTAGTAAACTATTAATTACAAGTAAATATTGGTATTAGAAAAAAAAGGTAAATGAAATTTCAAGTTCATCCCTGCTTAGTCTTCATAATCCACAAAGACTTAACCCCATTTTTAGAAAAATAGAAATACTCACTGACTGAATCTTTTCTTGAATCTTTTGAGTGTTTTGGACTTTTTAGCAGACTTTTTTCTGTTACCAAATACTGTTTTCTTTCTTCTCCTGCATAAATCTCATTTCTCAAAAGAAATAAATAATGTCTCTTTGTCTATATCATCTATATTTACATAAGCATCCCCTACATATAGCTGTAGATGTTCCTAAAACATAGAAGACATAATGTTCTTGAAAAGCATATTTCGAAAGATGGATAAAGCTAAATAGTCCTCTGGAATCTAAGTGTTTGTGCTGCATGCACTGGGAGTCAAAAGCTAACCTTTGATACAGCCATGATGGGCAGGAAGTCTTCACTATCCAATTTCTGGCCCTTGTGAAAATTTTTCCCTCCTTTCTACAACTGCCAGTTGGCACTACGAATTTTCAGTACGGCTATGAATAAACGACATCTTATCTGCATTCTGGTGTGACTACTCTCCAAGCATCACGCTTAAAGCATGGCTCTTTATCCACAAGAAACTTTTTCATGGCTGCAAGATAAGTATTATGATATAGAGAGCACAGACACTTCCGAATATAAGGTTTGGTGACTTTTCCATTCTTTCATTACTAAATATTTGGAGGAAACTGATTGTACGAGACAGATTGGTTTGTCATGTTTCTAAAGCTACATCAGAAGCATCTGAGTGTGACCTTCAGATCCATAATTAACATTTCTTTTGCATATTCTTCGGGTTTTTTCTTTGGAAATTTAACCATTGCAACAGCAGTTATTTCAACCCACCTTCCGGGCAGAGAGGAAACCTGTACAAAGGAATGCTTCTTATTTTGCTTCTGGCAATATTTTTTTAAAAAACCCTTGTGATTGGAGACCTGGATATTTCTTAGGAACTCACAGAATCCAAGCACCTAATTTTTCTCTTCCTAAAGACAGCTGATAGGTCTACATTTCAAGTTAAAGTGATAACAACTAAGTAACCCTGCAAGTAATTCTGTAAAATATCTTCATATTTTCCATTACAGAATTTCAAAGATAAATAAAAGATAATTCTATTATTCTTAAACGAGTTATTTAAAAACATTTAAACTTATAATAGCAAATGAAGCATCGGAAGCTTATCATGAAACAGAAAAATACGTTAGTAAAAACTCAAGTAACAGATACTCTTCAGCTGGTCCCATGCTTATGTAAATAGCTGTGAAATAAACATAAATAATGGTGAAAGCAATTTCAGATTATTTATATGACAAAACTGGGAGCTGAGTAATTTTCCATGCAAAATATATTTAACTGAAGACTCTTCAGAGTAATTGAAATGTATAATTAAAGTGAGATATGGCAAGATAGTATTTGAAATGCCCAGACAAAGATCTACTTGAACGAGCCTCAAACTATATACAAGAGACAATACATTAATATATCATGATCCTGTTCCTTATGGTTGAGATTCATTACCTACACATTGCAAAAAGATTAAGAAACTGTGCTGCTTTAAAGTATTGAAAAGTTCCTAACAATCCTTTTAGAGGAATCATATTTCTCTTGATAAGAGAAATGATGTGCTATGTATGAATATGTGTGAAGATTTTTCATTATTTCAAAAAACATTATGGAAACCAACAAGTTATATTTCATCACTTATAGCAATTTATTTATTAACAATTAATTGACAAGTTTTGCATTTAAATTATGCAACCTACAGCAAAGCAACTGCTTTATAAACATGAATTGACATGTGCATTAAACAAAGCACCATTGAAATCAAAATCAAAAAGAAAATATTTCTTAGAAAGTTATATCCTTTTCTTGTTCCTCATGTGATGTTACCATTTACTGTTCTCCCCTACATGCTTGACATACTGAAACAAATCTAACTGTTCTGTAAGCAAAATTACAACATTATTGTTACTTCCAGTAAAAATCATCTTTAAGAAGAGGTCAGAAAAATTTAGGAAAAAGTAATCTACATTATTTTTATGGTTTTGCTTGTGTCTATGCTGTACATCAGCTCTGAAAGCACTGCAAATAACAAAGTGCTGAATTTCTTTTGAAAACACAAATATGATTTCAAAAAAATGCTTGCAATATTTAAAGCTTCCCTACAAAAAAAAAAAGAACTTCTAATATAATGTTTACCTTTATAAATATATCTTTACAGAGGCCTTATCAGTCTAATATCTTTCAACAGGTAAAATTTCATAAGTTTTAAGAAAAAGTAAAATATAAAAGAAACAGTAAAATGATCATGCAGTAAATTTAAAAGGAAAGAAATTGCAAGTTAAAAAACCTCACCTCATTTTGTTTCTGCCCTTTCATACCTGTAGTATGTATAGGTACATACTATAATTTTCTGCGGTGTTATTGAACCACCTCTGTGTAGTCAACCACATGGATACAAAATTGATAGAAAAACTCATCATTGTGATGAGGTGGTATTTTTTGCTGCTGTGTTGACCAAGTTATTTTTACCTTCCTCTGTATCATCATATGTCATCCATTTCCCAGGCTCATCAGAGCATATTCACCTAAAAAAAGTTATCTGCCATTCTATCGACATGGGGATTGCTAATACACTTGATTGTTCCTGCCCTTCTTCTATTTTTGTGATCTTTTACACTAAAGATCTTAATTTCTAAGGTACTGAGGTGCTTTGTGATTCAGAGTATGCCAGCATGGTCCCTTCTAGATTAGATATTTATTAAATGGATGGCTGTAATCACAGCTGGGTATATTTGACGGGTCAGGAGGTCTTCTCGAGCGCTATAGTCCTAAAACTAAATGTGATTACGTAAGGTGGGAAGTAGTAAAGATATTTAATTACTAAATCACATAGGCTATTATTTGTGAAGGCAGTGATGCATCATGAATAAGGCAAATGGAGCACATTGCTTTTATCCTCTCCTTTCAGTGAGCAAGGACACCTGCATCATTCCTCTGTCGGCTGTTTATCCTGTCAGTGGGGATTGTTCTCGAGACCATTGTACAAATTAGATTCTTCCTTCTAAACAGGACAGGGATCTAAAATGCATTGCCATGCTTGTTAGAACAGCTATTAGCACCCTTCTTAAGCAATTTTTCTGAAATTCGTTTTGATACTCTGAATATATTTATTGAAGAGATATCTTGTTCTGCTGATTATTTTTGTCATTCAGGCTATCCCCACATTCCTGGGAGTGCAAGGTGATGGCTGCCTAGGTCTTGACCTACCTAGTTGAATGGTCATGGTAAACTATTGGACAAGACAAACTCCTGGATGTGATGAGATGGGTGTACGGGAATCTAACAACAGTAACAGAAGTGCCATGAGGACATGGCTGGATTTCATTGACAGCTCAGGAGTAGGTATGCAAGAAACAGATAAACTTTACAGGAGGTGAGGAGGACCTTTGGGAAAGGAAATCTTGCAAGGCCCAAGATCCTGAGAAAATCATGTCAGCAGCAGCACATGGCTGAGAACACCTGCATAACAGTAGCAGAAATACCAAATTGTACACACCAGATGTACCAGTACATGGTGTGAAAAGTAATTAGGGACATATTGTTTATTCGGTAGGCAACAGTAGTTAAAAGGAAAAAAACATAAGAGAGAAAAAAGGGAAAAGAAGGCAGCAGCCAAGGATGGGTTGGGGCTATCTAGGTGGAGCGGTTAGTGGTCTTGGTGCTTGATTACCACCCCTGGGCAGCACAGCAAAACAGAACTGTTATTCTGGCCGTAAATAATGTGGTGAATCTGCTTCTACTCTTAAGTGGACTAAGGACATCCAGACACCTTCATTTGCTTATTGGAGAATGTCCAGACAGTCCTCCTACTGCTACCTTTTCAGTACCCCTTCTGGGTCTCATGACACCACCACCTTCCACACAGCTACCCAGCACACTTCTAGTCTAGTGACTAACATGTGATTGAAAGCCCAGAACAGATATGTACTTGAGGCTGTTTCAAATGGATGCACTATTGTAGGTAAAATTGGATTAACATGGTATCAGCCCCTAGGAAGCTGAGAGTAGGTGAAGAGGAAAATTATATAAAATTATACATAAAAAACAGTCTTCTAGTTCTATTCTGGTACTTTGCAGTCCAAGAAAAATGAACAATGAAAACTTTTCAGACCTCATGGAGTAACTTCGAAAACCTTCAGCTACTTCACTGAGTTTTAGACTGTTTGGTCTACAATGATACACTGGAGAGTCACAGAGTCATAGAATAAACTGAAAGGCACCCACCAGGATCGTTGAGTCCATCTCCTGGCCCTGCACGGGACTGTCCCCAAGAATCACACCATGTGCCCAGCTGTACTGTCCAAATCCTTGTCGAACTCTGTCAGGATTTGTGTTTTGACTACTTCCCCAGGAAGCCTGTTTCAGTGCCCAATAACCCTCTGGGTGAAGAACCTTTTCCTTATATCCAACCTAAACTTCCCCTGACACAACTTCAGGCCATTCCCTCAGGTCCTGTCACTGGTCACCACAGAGAAGAGATCAGTGCCTGCACCTCCTCTTCCTGTCATGAGGAAGTTGTAACTGCGATGAGGTCTCCCCTCAGTTTCCTCTTCTCAAGGCTGAACAGAACAAATGACCTCAGCTGCTCCTCGTAAGGCTTCCCCTCAAGGCCCTTCACCATCTTTGTTGCCATCCTCTGGATTCTCTCTAACAGCTTAATGTCTTTCTTGTATCATGGCACCCAACACTGCCCCCAGCACTCGCGGTGAGGCTGCCCCAGTGCAGAGCAGAGCGGGACAATCCCCTCCCTTGCCCGGCTGGCGATGCTGTGCCTGATGCCCCCCAGGACAGGGTTGGCCCTCCTGGCTGCCAAGGCACTGCTGACCCATGTTCAACTTGCCATGGACAGGACCCTCAGTCAGTCTGTCCATACATCCAGTGTTGGCCTATCCCAGGTGCAGAATCCAGCACTCTCCCTTGGCGAACTTCACACGGTTGGTGATTACCCAGCCCTCTCATTTGCCGAGGTCTCTCTGCAGGGCCGACCTTTCTTGAAGGGAGTCGACAGCTCCTCCCATATTTGTATCATCTGTCAACTTGCTTAGTGTCCCTTCCAGTCCTTCACCCAAGGCGTTTATGAAGATGCTGGAGAGCACAAAGCTGAGGCTGGAGCCCTGTGGAACCCCGCTAGTGAGAGGTCACCAGTCTGATGTCACCCCATTCACTACAACCCTTTGTGCCGACCTGTGAGCCAGCTGATTACCCATCACATGGTGTGTTTATCCAGTTGTGTGCTGTGCATTTTTTTCATCATCACTTTAAGATTGCTTTGCTTATATATTCTTTGCCAGGCATCCTCTACAGCCCAAAAAAAGTCCAGTAAGTCAGGTTGCCTTTTGGTCTGGTTCTGAACAGCTAGTAGCAGCTGCAAGGGAAGCTCTGTCAGGACATTTGTATTGATGCCTTACTTTCAGGAAGGCTCCTTGGAAGCACTGGTCAATTTTACAATCTACATATATCCATGGATTTGAAGATGAGCTCTAATATTCCATGCAGTCTCCTCCTCTTCTGCCCAATGAAGGAACTAAAAGCAAACATTATGAAGCATTTCTCCCTTGATAGTCTTCTAAACGTTCTCCCAAAAGTCAAGCTAGTCTGTGCAACTGGAGAAGATGTATGATATCACCAAAAAAGGCATTTCAGACAGGAAAAATGCATTAAAATAGCCTAACCAGAAATCTGAAGTTAAAACAAGCAAGAAGTAGTCTTATGGAAGTGTGTTGAAAATAAAAGCTTACAAATTCTAAAATATATAAACGTTTCAGTCCTTGAAAGTACAATCTAGGCAAACACTTATAAAAAATTTTGTCTCACTTGCCCATTAATGAAAGAAAACATCAAGGTAAATTAGATTTCTGTGTGTGTTTTTCCAGCATTATGGCCAAATGCAACTCGGCTTCTTTTAATCTGACTACTTTGAAACCACTGTAAACAGCACAGTTAGACATAAGCAGGACTAATGTAGCCAATGTCTAGCCTGAGGTCAGTGGAGCATGGCCGTCCTTCTCCAGGGCCAGACGTCAAAACAACAAAACATTTTGTGAACAGGTGAAGGTAAAACGCAATAATCTGTTCTCAGCATTGAAACATCATGGACATGACATGATTTCTGAAATGAGAAATATTTTTTACTTAAAAATAATACCATGGCTTTCACTGCTGACACTAAGTACCTTTTTCACGGAGTCCTTTATGATTGCCTGCATAGGAAATGAATACATTCAATTTTCAACAGCATCATTCAGTCTCACGGTGATCTGGATAAGACACTACCAATTAATTACATTCAGAAATAAGGTGTAATTAATTCTCTGAGCCATTATTTAATTTCTGTCCAAGCAAACTGATTCTAGCTAAAAATGTGCATGTTTTTCTGTGGTTAACTGTGCTTCAAAGAAAGACTATTTAAATATAACCCACATGTTTTTTTCTTCTCTCATCTCCCATGTACTAAGAGTTTAAATATAATTGGATTTTTTCATCACGGAACACATCCAATAGAAAGTGCACGGATAGACAACATAAACAATGCACATAATATACAGACAATTCTGTCAAATATTGATTGATGCCTTTGCTGCATATGTTGGAGAAGGCTATGACAGACATTCAGCTAATGCGTGAAAACATTTATTTTCATCTATTCTTTTACATTTAGTTTTTCACCCCTACACATTTACTTAAGATTTATCATGAGAAGCTTAGAAAATTGTTGGCTTTCTTACGCGTCTGGTATATTTTAACAGGGTTTCGTTGGAAGAGCATCAAATAAAAAAGCAAAATTTGCTGAAACCAGTTGTGCTACTCCCACCATATGCAAAAGCTAAAACAGTTACACAAACACTTCTAACTCCATGACCAAGAGATGTGCATATATTTTCGGTGTTGTTGCCTGAACCAGAACGCAATCATTCATAGCAGTGACCAATCTGCTTCAACACTTCCTCATGCTTCTAGGCTCTTATGGCTCTTACAATTAGAACTCTTTCTATAATGAAAGAAAATGTAAATCAAATAGGAAAGTAAAATGCAAATTCTGTATCTTTCCTCTGTAAATACTTTCTTTTCTTGGAATACAGTTGCAAAATACCCACATATCAATTCTTAGAGCTAGATAAAATCTTTGGCTGTGCTTATCATGTTTTGGTAGGTTTCATTTCACTTCTAGCAGAGGAATGGATTGCCTTTTTAATTTTTTTGCTTAGCTTTTTTTTAAGGAACATATTTATGTAATCTTTTCAAAGGAAGAAATTATGTCAGACACTCTTCCAGGACTGATGTGCCAATTCTTCTTCTTCTGCTGGAAAACTAAATATATATGTGTGTAAATCTGTTTTTTAAACTGTTCTTTGGCTGTCTCAAAGAACAAACTGTAAAATACAGTTTTGTCTTCTTCCTCCACATACATTCCTAAATGTTATCTCATTTACCAGTCTTTTAAAAAAAAAAATTACACGGAAAAGATATGCTATTAGCAGAATTAACAAGGACTATAACAAAAACTTTCTCCTGCATGGAAGTGTATAATGTAAACTGGCGCAATATAAATTGAGAGAGTGTGTTACTTAGCTTTTCACTGAAGTGAACATAAGACAGCATCAACTGGCATAATTTTCACTGTGGATTGCTTGCAGTGGAGGTGTAGAATTTCAAGATATTTCCTTTTATTGCTGGTTTGTTTTTTTTTTTAATATACTCTTCTACAAGTAAATAGCTTCCAGATGTTAGTAGTTCCTAATCAGAATGTTTTAGAGTTGTCTAAATCAACTGTGTGCCTTGTTGGAGTCAAGAGATTATCCCAGCTGAACCTCTTCTTCAGATTTTCTAGGAAAACTTTAACAAGGGAATATGAGAAGATCTAGACAGTATTTTTTCCATATCACATGGAAGAGTCAGAAAAAAAGGTCCCTTCAGAAAAAAAAAGAAAAATCTAGATGATTCGACTTTGTCACAAAGCACGCTGTTAGCGTGTTACGTGTTAGCGTAAGCCAATTAGCATTCCTGCTCCTTTCCACTATTGCCAACAGATTTTTCAAACCTATTGTCATTAAGCTCTCAAAAGTATTCGATAAATAGAATAGCAATTTCTCCAAAATTTTTGTAATTCTTCTGTCCTAATCCCTTTAATTATTTTGTCATGTCTTTTCAATTCTCCATTTATTGATAGCAAGTTCTGTGATGAACTATGTCAATCTTTTAGTTTCCAAATTTTACTTTCTTCTCTTTGATAAATCACATTAGTTCTGAGCATATATATGTATGAAGCATAATGTTCAAACTGGTGGCACTAGCTGACATCTCAGAACTCCCAAGTTCTGTCCTAAGAACCCTGAAACATCCTTGGTTTTGACATCAGAAATAACACTCACATGAAGCAATCTTGAAAAAAAACTAAGAAAGGAAAAAGGAAAGGACAGCCAAGGAAACAATTAGTTTAATTCGGAAATTAAGTGCTAAACACTTTTAATAAAGCCTTTCTAATTTTTCGAAGTTGAGAAAAATTTGACTTTGCACTGGTTATGAGTATAACTAATGTAGAAAATACAGAGAAGGTGTAAGTTTATCATTAGTTGCATCCTTATTCACAATTTTTCAACTTGAACATCCACATGCATTTTGAAGAAAGTGCCAGGTGCTTTTTATAGACGTTTTTGTTCAAAGCAAATAAAAGCTTCTAAAGGGTACAGTACAAGATTGGTAGCAGAAAGTCTATGAGTAAACATGGGATTTGTTGTTGATAAAAGGTCATACATTCAGAAATATGTGTAAAGATTGCATGGAGAGAGAAGAGCAACATGTGAGGAATCTCAATTGATGCAAAAAGATGAGGAATTGTACATAAAACTATGAATGCAATTTCTTTGGCTATATTTATGCTAAAATAAACTGTAAATGTAGTTCTGTTTTAATTGATTTGAAAAGAGAAACTAGGAAAAAGGCTTGCATCCTAATATTATGTAAAAACACTGTGGCTTTGACAACTTCCTCCAGTCTAAGCCACTAGCATGGAAAACTGAGATGGCAAGAGCTAATGAAGATCTACTGTAAATTTCAATATTTATAGAAGCAATGTTAATATAATCACCTAATATTTGGGAAGGTTATTCTCATATGGGATCCTACTGGGATCCTGTGTTCTTCTGCCTTCAAACGTAGCAATTACCCTCCTTTTTCCTTTTTAGTAATTTAACAGATGGGAAAACTGAGTATTTGTTTGCATGTTATTAGCTGTAGATCGTAGAACAGAAGTCCAGTTTCAAGCAGGTAGATGTCAGGTAGCATTATCATCTAGAAGCCAAAGGATGCAGCAATGTAAAAAACGAGGATATTTATTGATGAGATGAAGAGTTTTTGAGGCTGGATGTTGCTTAACTTCACATGTCGGATCTAAGCTACTTCAGAGAGAAATGAACCATTCTTTGAAAGGTCCTGTCTCTTCCCATGAGATGTAAAGGTAGTCTAAAGCACCACAAATATTTGGTGCTGAGTAAAGGTCAGCAAGATGTATCCAATTCTAAACTAGTGAATGTAAGCCACTGATTCTATGCTCTTGCCTTCATCTCATTTTAAGTTTCCAAAACGAACAGTGTTTGTATACTGCATTACAATGTTCTGATCATTATGGTTGCTATGGAAACTTAGCTCAAGTTTTATCAATATAAACTCAAATAATTGAATTGTGATTAAGCACAGTAGGAGAAAGAAGAGCTCACACCACATCCTTGTACTTCAAAACAAATTACAAGGTCATGAGTCCAGACACGCAGGAACAGGATCTTCAGGGTAATTCCACTGCTCCCATCAAGGTGCATCTTAACAGGAGTAAAGGCTACAGAGACGAGAGCTATGACTCAGCTGGTACGTGCTGTGAGTAAAGTGCTGGGATAACTTCTTCTGCCTACCATGCCACACTGCAGGATAGAAACAAAACTTCTGGAGCCTTCCAATGCCAGTGAAAGCAAAAAACAAAGCCAAGTGCAAGGTCCTACACTTGGGTCATGGCAATCCAGGCCCACCTACAGGTTGGAAGGAGAAATGATTGAGACTAGCCCTGTGGAAAAGGCCTTAGGGATCGTGGTTGATGAAAAACTCAACCTGAGCTGGCAGTGCGGGCTCACAGCCCAGAAAGCCAATGTAATCCTGGGCTGCATCCAAAGGAGGTCACAGGAGGTGATTCTACCCCTCTACTCCGCTCTTGCGAGACAGCCAAGTTCTGGTGTCCCCAACATAAGGAGGGCATGGAACTGTTGGGGCAAGTCCAGAGGAGGGCCATGAAATTGGTAAGTGGATTAGACCCCCTTCCCTAGAAAGACAGGCTGAAAAAGTTGGGGCTGTTCAGCCTCGAGAAGAGGAGATTGTGTGGACACCTCATAGCAACATTCCAGTATCTGAAGGGAGCCTCCAGGGAAGCTGCAGAGGGACTCTTCATCAGGAGCTATAGTGATAGGACAAGGGGTAATAGGTTCAAACTGAAAGAGGAAATTCGGGTTATGTACAAGGAAGAAATTCTATGCTGTGATGATGGTGAGATGCTGGAACAGGTCGCCCAGGAAGGCTGTGGACGCCCTTACCCTGGCAGTGTTCAAAGCCAGGCTGGGTAAGGCCTCAAACGACATGATTTACTGGGGATTCCCCATGGCAGCGGGGTTGGGACTAGACGATCTTCAAGGTCCATTCCAACCCATTAACATTCTCTGTTTCTGTGAATGCCTAGACATAGCTGCGGAGTAATCCATTATTTCACCTCACAGCTATCAGCCTTGCCCTTAAATGTGATGTTGATTTAATGTCATTTTCTGATAACGAATTTATATAATTAGCACTAATTATCAAATAACTATGTGCATAAATTCCAGGGTGGATAAAAAAGAAAAGAAATGTTAAACATTTGTAGTATCTTCTATGTCTGTGGAAAGGCACAAATTTTCAAGACAGCACTAGAAGAACTCAGTGCAGTAATTAATGATTTAGAACAGAGTATAATCAGAAAAAAAAAGTAAGTTCTCACATGATTAAAAAGGGTTTGGGCCTGCAGCAGCAGAATACATTGTAAAGGTTTTTAGGGCAGCTATATTATGCGGTATTGCTCATGGGAAAATAGAGTTAACAAGCACAAAGCAATGCAAGGGTTAAGATGAACTGTGTATGTACTGTGGGGTATATACAACTGCTCAGGTTCAGGGAAAGGAACTGGGTACCAGTTACACAGCTCAGCTGCAGTACAGTGTTCCATTTTGGTCATCTTAATAAGAAAGAGAAACAGCACATAAGGAGCAGGCTGAGTAAGAGTCAATGTGAATGTGAAGCAGTGAAAAAGCAAAAAAGAAGTTTTTCTGAAATATATCAGTTTATCTTAGAAAAGAATAAAAATGCTTTTTAGTATAAAAAAACCCCAAATGAATTCCAGAGAGTAAAAATGGCAGAAAACAGTAAATCCCTTTGCCATTTCTTTTACGAGACAAGAAAGGACAGCTAATCTGGTACTACTGTGTGTCGTTCACTGAAAGACCTCATTGCCACAAAATATCATCAGGAGAGAGTGTTGAGTTGAAAGAGGAGGGGAATTTAATGCTTACAGTCTTGGTAAGAACTTCTGTAGTTAAATTCTAGGCAGCATTTTAAAGCAGCAAAGTTTGTAAACTGACACTTCAGAACAAAATGTCAAAGGTGCTTGTATCATGCCAGTTTTGCTAGATACTTCCTTCTGGATTATTTCACACTGTCAGATATCAAATACAGAATTACAAAACTATGGTTAGCATTATAGTTCATTAATCATGGTGTCCCAACCCTTTCTCTGATTTCTTAACTCTTCTATTACTACTATGATCTCAGATCACAACAACCCCTATTGTACGGTAATTACACTGAAATTAATCTGCAGCAAATGAAAAGAGAATTCCATGAGTTATAGTTGTTGATTAGGTTTCAGCATGAGAAAAAAAATGCTAATTTATTTCAAAATAGAGAAAATGCTGATATAAATGACATGCTAGAACTATTGAGCAACAGAAATTCTTCGATAGAATCAAGGAGGACAAAAGCAGGGAAGCAGATGATTTCCTTTCCCTTTTTTTTTTTTTTTTAAGAAAGAGGGAGTTTTTGTGGCTTGATAAGGCTCTGTATTCTCTTTGCCTCAGTGAAATAATTTGATGTGGCCAGCACGTGCAGTAACAGTCTTTACAGATGGTTTGAATGAAGATGCTAACTGCCTAGTTGTCAGACCTACCTCTTGTACTGAGACCGGGATCTTTCACTCAAGGGTCCATTAATATTCGAGTTCTTCAAGTTCTATGCAATAGTTTATTTTCATGAAGCTTGTAGGAACTTAATAGCTTTGAGTCCTCAGCTGTGCTTTCAAATTTACTTGAAATTGGATACCTTGTTTGAAAGTTGTTGGGTAGACTGACAGACTGACAGACAGATAAATGAGCATGGACAACATGATTGCATAAAAGTTTTCTTTTTAGGAAACCAGGATAAAAATAAACTCTCTTTATTGTAACACTCAGTAGACTTTCAGAATTGCTAAGAAAGCTTCCATAATTATAGTACTATACTTCTAAGACTTTGTTTGAAGGTATAAAATGGTTATAACTGTTATTCTTGTCTGACTTCCTGTAAAATTGCTGCATGCCACTCATTCCTAATAGCTGGTTAACAATTTTTATTGTTGACTATGTGCTACCAACTGACTATAGCTGGAAGAAACAAAAAGCAAGACAAAACAAAAATCTCAATATTCATTTGGAGTTGTCTCCACCAAGGTCTGTAAACAGCACCTATTAATTCAGCTGGGAGTCTGATGAGTGATATACAAGCTGGGTAGTTCAAGCCAAGAAAATTGACCTCCTTAGAATTGTTTAGGTTGTAAAAGATCTTTAAGGTCATTGAGTCCAACTCTTAACCCAGCACTACCAAGGCCACGACTAAACTGTGTTCCCAAGAACCACATCTACACATATTTTAAATACTTCCAAGGATGGTGGCTCCACCAGTTCCCTGAGAAGCCCGTTCCAATGCTTGACAAGTCTTTTGGTGGAGAATTTTTTTTTCTAATGTCCCATTTAAACCTTCTCTGACACAACCTAAGGCTGTTTCCTCTTGTACAGTCACTTGTTAATTGGGAAAGGAGACAGACACCCACCTTTCAGAGAGCTGTAGAGAGCAAAAAGGTCCCCTCTGAGCCTTCTTTTCTCCAGGCTAAACAATCCCAGTTCCCTCCGCCACTCCTCATAGGACTTGTTCTCTAGACACATCACCAGCCTTGTTGCCCTTCACTTACAAGTCACTTGCAATTATTTTACGATGCTGCTTTTTAAGAATCAAGTGAACACTTCATTCTGAAGTACGATAGAAAAAGATGTCCTTTTTGTCATTTAATGGAACACAAAAAAAGCCATAAAAGTAAACTGTGCTCCTCAAATGAATATTTATTCAGATCATGAAGTGGTTTACTTCAACCACTTAAAATTTTAAAATCCATCTTTGCTGCATTCCAATTGTTATTTTCAGTAAACAGATAGGCACTTATCTAGAGGCAGAAGAATATTTGCCTGTAAAAATAACCCATTCTGATGAAATTATCAAGGTTATAATGCATGCAGCATTCAACAAAAGCAAGTTACCTTTCTGGAAATTCCCAGATACGTGGTCTGATTAGATTATTTACTATGTTAAAAAAAAGGCCTCTGACAACTCACCCAAATATGGATTTGCCTAGTGTTTGTTTTTGTCAGGGAGATGAAGACCCTGCTGGAAGTTCGAAGTAAAGATGAGGTGATGAAGAGTCCATTGATATTACAATCTGGGAACAATTTGGGCCAACATCACCAGAGTTCAACATTTAATGAAATTTTTGGATTAAACACTGAGTAATGATGTTTGAGAAAAATATGTATCTCATATTTTTCAGTAGCATAGCCATAAGCTACAAAAGGAGTCCAATCTTGTTTTTCTTTACTCTTATGTTAAGATTTCTGTTCTCGTCAATAGGAGTCAAACATGCTTCAGTTTTTTCACCTGTTTTGTCTTCTCTTGCAATTATCAAGCACAAAACAACTGAGCTGAGAGGACAGTAGTGGTGAAAGAGAGAAAATATTTTTGTTAATCAAGTTCTCCGTTTAGTTAAAATAGCATTGGCCATTCTTACTCATTATCACTTATTATTCTTACTTTTTTTGTGATTTTTTTTTAATTTACTGATGAATAGTCCAGTACAGTGGCATGGCAACAGTACCCTAGAATAATGTAAGATTCACACATTCTGCCCATGTCGACTTGAGCTGGTCTTGTCTCTCCCATAACAAATGGAAAGTTGGAATACTGAACAAAGGGGTCACTGGAGAAGGCTTATTGTACCATAGTGATCCTTTCTGGGCAAAATGTAAAAATAAGGCTCTGTAGACCTCTTGTCTAAAGCCAGTCCTTACTATTCATCATTGCATTGGCTTTCTTGATTACAGAGTTATGACATGTATTCCTGCATCTAACGCCATCCAGCTAGAGTTTTTGGATGAGTTTGCTACTAAGTGCCAATAAGAGGCAAGTTGCCAAGCTTGAGGTGGACACAGGTTTCACTGTTGGACCAGGTGGAAGGGTTACGTGTCTTTTTCTGTATTATCTATTTCATCTCTTACTTGTAGGCATCCATTTGCTCCAATGGCACCCCATTGTTTTGTTTCCCTTAAAAGACCTTGGATGTGAGATTTTCTTTTTGATGAAGGGCTATTCAGAGCTTAGTGTTTTCACATCCCAAACCATTCCATGCTGAAAATATATACCCTTTCCATCACACACCAGAAAGAAGACCATAAAACTGCCATAGCAGAATAGACTGCAAGGTAAGTAACTGTTTTCTAGTTCTTAAAGACAACGTGTAAAAAAGAAAATGGGCAGGTTTTTTTATAACCATATTTGAAAGAATGGATGTATTTATCTTGAAACCTGGAAGAATTTTTATATCATCAGTAAGTTCTGACCTATTGATCTGCCTTCCATCTGGTGACACCATTTATACTCATGCAGAGCACAATCAATAGTATAGAAAAACCATATTTTTCCTGTATTACAGTGATATTTTAAGTGACAGTATAGTCAACGGAGAAGGCTTCAATAATAATAATAAAAAAATTAAAATAAGAAATATAGTTTGGGGTCTAATAGCTTACCCATATTGATTTTACCAGGGTTATTGGCCGTATTTTACCATCAGGAGTTGTCATCTCTGCAAAAGCCATTTATTTTCCAATTAATTATTTCAAGTTGGGTAAGCAAATAAGAATACCAAGGGATTACTACGTTTTCCTGAAAAATAAGCCAAATTTTCCTGCCCCAGCATTCTAGCAACTTTCTGCACCATTACCTCTGCCTCTTTGGGATCCTTTAAACTTAACATTTTTCAAAAATGTGAAAGAATCCCAGTTCTTCCCCTAGTCTCAGCAGTGCAGACTCTCATGCCACAAACAAAAGAGGTTTCCAGAGGTCCTGTGAGGAGCAGGGAAGGCAAGAGCACACTCTTGGCTTGTGCTCCAGCAGAAATCATTTAGAGAAATATAGGCTTTCATTGACAGGCTTAGACAACAGCCACTTCTCAATACTGCAGAGGAACATAAATAAAAGCCCAAAGTCCCAGCCAGCCTGACCGGGAAGAAAAGTTCTTCCTCACTTCAAACCCAGCAAGTATTTTTTCACAGAGTCTTTCTCACGGGATAAAGCTTACCTGAAAGAACTGCTCATGTAAATGAGATCTTGTTTATGTCTTTACAGCCCTGACTGACTGTATCACTTCACTATACACACCAGAAAATAAAAAAGGCCAGATAAACTTTAAATTGCTTCTGCCAAATTTACACCCTTTTAACATTTTGGGGGGCAAGAGACCAGAGTGTGATAGAAATCAAGACAGAAAATGTTAAATGACCTTCAGTATAAGGAAACTCAAGGAAACTGGTTTGGGCAACATGATTAGCAGCTTATCAAATCTATTTTAGAAAGCACTAAATAGTGAAGACAATCCTGGGGAGACAAGGGGACCTCTAACACAGACACTGTGAAGACTGAGTCCAAGATGGAACCACTGTGTTAGGGGTCAGGCCACCTGCCACATGTTGGGAAGTTAGACTGGTGTCATGCTGCCCCAGATCTGCGGCGCTCATCAGAACTGCACTGCCGGGCCTCAATTGTGTGAGAAGTAGTTGAGTGCTGTGGAACGGAAATCTTAGAATAGAATTTATTACTCACCTTTTTTTACCTTATTACATAAATTTAACTGTGTGTCACTGAGTGGTGTGGTTCTGTTCTCATATCCATCTGATTCAGATTCCCCCCAGGACAGCATAAGAACAGGAATAGCAAAGCTGACATTTTGGGTCACTGGTTTTACTGAATGCCATCTGAACGCCGATGCCGTCTTCTCTGGAGTTTCCTGTATACATAGGTGGCCAATATCAATGTTTCAGAAGAAAAGGGAAGGAAACACAAAATATAATTTAAAGGAAAAAAACCCTTTTTTTCCTCTTCGGTGAATTTCTATTTTTACAGCCCCTCCCATCAAAATCTTTGGTGTTGTTCCCCTACAAAAGTAGAGGAAAAATACTGAGAAATAATATGAAAAATTTTTTAAAATTTAAAAATATTAAGAAATAATAATAAGCGTTGCCTGCATGAAATACCTATGGAGATTACATGAATCGATCATTCTTCTAATTATAGCCCAGAGTATACATATGCATTTTTAACCACGTGTTGAAAGAGTTTGCATCTCTTTGCTGGGGCACTGTGGCTTCAGGCAACTCCAGAGAGGCTGTGTCTGTCAGTGCAGTGCCCTGTCTCAGACATCATTTTCCTTTACTTTAAGATCGAAGTCAAAGAAACTGTCCAGGAGTTCATCTAGCACAAAGCACCTTGACTCCCTCTGGGCCCTGAAGCAATCAGCAACAAGTACTGAAATACACACAGACCAAAAAAAACCCAACAAAACAAAACAAAACCACCCAAACGAACAACCAACAACCCCCCCAAAAACTCCAAACCAAACAAAAAAAAAAACCCTACCTTTAAAGTTACCAAGAAAGAATTGTAATAGTCTAGCTGATATTGTTCTTGCACTCATCCTTCGAGAATTGTAAATTCCCTGTAAATTTTGCAGAAACTTCAGCTGAAAGATTATTCATCTGAAAACAGTGAATGAAGAAAAACACAGTTGGAAGGGTAAAAAAGAGAAGTGTTTGCTCTGCAACAGCAATTAATTTATTAACTCTTCAAGGGAAAGATAAGAGATGCTGCCAATTATATTTTTGTACTTGTGCACTACATAGCAAAGGTAATGGAGGTGTAGCAGCTGAAAATTTTACAGGGACTAGATTAGTAAGCATAAATAGTTTTGATATAACGGGGGTTAAGCCACTGGGGATATTTCCTGTAAAATGGTACAAGACTCTCCCTCCACTCCAAGATTATTTGTTTCTGTTTTGTTCTACTAGGCTTTTGTAGAGTTTTTGTTATTAAAGAGGAGATGAATCGACACGGAAAACTGCAAAAAAAAACCCAAAAAAACCAAAAAATACCCCAAACCAACAACAAACATAGCCACCTCAGGCATCCCACAAGCCCCCCCAAAAAAAAAAGCCAAACAAGTTTTGCCTCAATAAAAGGAATCTCAGGTTGAAGAGGTAATTTTACATGAAAGAGGAAAGAGAACCTTTCTAGGGAATCTGTAGCACACAGAAATGAATCAAAGCGTGGAAAGAGCATGCAGAGGAAAGGAGTCCACAACAGAGGAGAAAAATCACTTGTTTATATCCCTGCTTAACTTGGGTAAGTTCAGGGAGATTTCTGAGCTGAACCATGGTTTTTAGCTACAGACTCGTTAAAGGATACACTCAACTGTCAGCAGAAGTTATTGAAGTGATAGAATTAAGAATAAAAAATCTGCAAGACTGATTGATATTTCTCTTTAGGCTCTAGGGAGACTTCAAACATGAAAATCTCAAACCTCTCTCTCACATACAGTGTGGAGGCAGAGGACTGACACATGTGACATCAATTATTTCAGAAAGCTGCAGGGGAACTCAAGGACTGACCTGTAGCTCAATGCATCCAGCAAGTTAATTAGTTGAAACGGACTGAAAATTTGACTTAATGTGCATCTGAATAAATATGAACCATTATGGTTCATAAATATGAACAATTAGGGGAGAGCAATATGGCTTTTGCAAATGAATAATGGTTTTCACAAAAATACAGTTCTCTGAAGTAAGCAGCACACCTTCAGACTGGAGCAAGCAGGCTGATAAAGTGCAGCTTGACCTTGAAAAGGTGTTGAACAAGGTCTTCTAACGAAGTCTCTTAAGGACATGAAGATGACTGTGGAAAAGAGACTAAAATGAATAAATAAATTCCTTACTAAGAGATAGAAAACAAGTGGCAAAAATAGTTAGATATCGCAGGGGAGGAAGATTATAAAAAGTATCCCTTAGTGATTTGCACTTGAATCCATAATTCTTAATTTAGTCTTTAATGATCTTGAAAAGATGCTGATCAGTGAGGTGGAAAAGTCTGTCAAAGTTAATAAGTTATCTGGTACAATATATATGAGCAGTGGCTGTGAAAAATGCAAAAGCACTTCCTAGTAGTGAGTGACTAGGTGACAGAATGCTAGATGAAAGATACAGGAGAAAGCAGAAGCCTACTTTATTACCTTGAGTCATCAACCCATTTCAGAAACAGTATAGTAGCCTTAGAAAACTCTCCAAAATACTGTTTTAGTTCAAAATTTGTATTTACAAATTGTAAATAATTGTAAATTTACAAATCTACAAATCTTTGAGTCAGTGGATATTCTTCCCTTGATTTTCAGGTTTCAGTCAGAATGGAAGAGAGTGAAACATCTGATTTACATTCTATTAAATAAAATCTATCTATGAAAATTTCTGATGTAATATTATGATTTAATTTTATTTTACAAGCAGATAAACCATGTGACACCTGTTTCCAATGTAAAGATCCAGAAATACTGTGTCAATTACCATTAAGTTATTGCAACTTTTAATGATCTTTTGAAATAAATATATTACAATTATTTTATAAAGCCAGGACAACAGTTAGAGTATCTAACAGACATCATAAAGTAATGAATACAATCTAAAGCAAAAATCTCCTAAAGCTAAACCTGAGAAACCTTTCTACTTTTTTCTTCCCCAGGGCACTTCATTCAATTTGAGTTCATAGAAACTGTTGTTCACATATTTTTTTCGGTCTATATTTTTTTTTCCCTGGGACTGATAGAAGAAATAGATTCTTTTCTCATACTAAGAAATTGCAAACTTACTATTTATTATAGCCGTTCAATTTTGTCTGTATTATGTATGTGATTATCTGCAGGTGTTTTTGCTATTTCAGGTAGCAAAGTGGCTGTACTATAAAGATTTTTTTGTGCTCTCTTGTTTCTTTTCTAAACTTACCTCTCTCTCTTCAGTGATGCAAATAAAATTCTTAATTAACTCCTCATTCAGTTTTTTTAAGTGTAAGAATACATTGGTTCTTCATCTGTAGCACCATATAGAAAGTACACAGTACTTTCACTTAGTTCTAAATGATGAGCACTAAAATCAGCAAGATTTATAGAATCATAGAATCATTTCGGTTGGAAAAGACTTCTAAGGTCATTGAGTCTAACCATATGTGAAGGAATCATTTGTGTAGCTCTTAAGAAAAAAGTAAACACATCAAAAAACTGCATCTCCCATTAAAAAAAGAAAAAGTAATTTAAAATAATTTTAAGAAAAGGTATCATGGCCACTGAATTCAGTCTTGAGTCTTTGACAATCTCAGTACAATTGATAATGCAATTAACTGCATCTCTTGAAGGTTTTGGGGACCCTAATAGTCATGTCAGTACTCCAGGTACCTTATCAAGCTTCTATCACAGAGTTTTAAGGTATTGCAATGTTAAAAATGGCTGGTTGTCTTGCATTTAATATAATAAAATGTTAGTACTTCAGCTTTTTATTGGTCTCAGCAATTTGAATAATTTTGTCTTGAGCCTTCAAAAAATTTATAATTATGAAAGGTGACACTAAGATGAAAAAATAAATATATGCCATAAATAAAATAAAAATAATAATTTTATCAGTTATCTTTTCATGTCGCTGTCTTTTTCTTCACTGAAAAATACATCAGTTATAGTATTGCAAAACTTGAATTAAACCATCAGTATCAAATACAGAGAAATTTCCTGAAACATAATGCAAAAATAGTAGAGGGCAACATCCCAAAACAATCAGCTTACTTTTAAAATGTCTTTCAGTTTGATGAGTTTGTCAATGCCATGAGCAATAGTTCTTCATCTCGGACTATCTGTCAAATCCAGCAGACACCACAAAAGAAAGCCTAGTCTAGGGAAAATACTGGAAATTTTGAAAAAGGAGTTTAAAATGTAGAACTGCAATATTGTTCATTTTGAGTAATCTAATTTAATTTTCTCTAAATAAATTAGCAAATATTGGACAACATTTTGATGGGTCTAGATATTAAATAAAAATATTAAGGTACTTGATTTTAAAAATAAAGGGTGCACTACTACTTTTGCTGATTTAAAATTTGAATGTCAAATATTAATTCTTCTAATATGTATGTACTGTTAGTTTAGTTGAATACTGTTATTGGCAAAATCTTCTGAGTATATGCTTATTTAAGATGTTCAGAGCTTCTAGAAGCTTATTTTCTTGTAATTGTCTCATGATTGTTTTAGGTGTTGCGAGTAACAAACACATCCGAATAGAGCTGAACTATTTAGAGAGGTCAAGAGTGGTGTCAGCAAACTTCCACCTGTTTAAGGAGTTAGTGGATGCGGCCCCCAGGAAAACTACCCTCAAGGATAAGGACTGAAGAGAGCTTAAAGAATATTTTTCTCAAAGAACAAGAACATTCAATTTCCCTGTTTAAGAAATCAGGCACAGAAGGCAGGAAATCAGCACAGCTGAGTAAGGACCTCCTGATCAAACTAAAGTATAAGGAAGAAATGCACAAGCAGTGAAACCAAGGACAGGTTTCCTGACAATAATCTAATAAGTTGCCTAGATGTATAGGGATGGGATCAGGAAAGATATGGTTCAGTTGGAGCTGAACTAGGCAAGGAATGCAAAGAATAACAAGGATATGTGTATGTATGTTGGCATGAAAAGGAAGATTAAAGGAGAAGTAACTGCCCTGACAATTAAAACAGGAGTACTGATGGCAACAAACATGAAGACTTAAGGTACTCAACAATTTTTCTGCTTCAATTTTCACTTCTAATCTCTCTTACCACATCTCTCAAGTTCCTAAACCTCAAGAAAGGCACAGAGGAAGTAGTTTCTCTGGCTTTAGGAGATCAGGTTCAAGACCACCTGAGAAACCTGAATGTACATAACTGCATGTGACCTGATGAGATGCCTCTCAGGGTCTTGAGGGTATTAGCTGACTAAGATAGTGGCCTCTTATGATAGAGTGACTGCATCAGTGGACAAGGGAAGATCTACAAGTATCATCTATCTGGACTTCTGTAAGGCCTTTGACATGTCCCCCACAACATTCTTCTTGATAAATTGGAGAGATATAGATTTGACAAATGCACTTTTAGAGGGATAAGGAATTGGCTGGATGACTGTCCCAAGAGTCACAGTTGTCAGCTCAATAGGCAAGTGGACACTAGTAATGAGTAGTGACCCTTAAGGGTCCATAGTGGGACCAATACTATTCAATATCTACATCAATTACACAGTCGGTGGGATCAGGTACACTCCCACCATGTCTGCAGATGAATCCGAGCTCAGTGGTGATGTGCTTGGTGTTATCCCCTGATGTGCTTTAGGAAAACAGTGCCAATCAGAGGGGCCTTGCTGGGCTAGAGAAATGAGCCTTTGTGAACCTTGTGAAGTCCAACAAGCCCAAGCAGCAAGCACCGGTGTCAGGGCAATCCTAAGCACAAATATAGGCTGGGTGGAGAATGGATAAAGAGCAGCGCTGTGGTTAAGGACTTTAGGATAAGGGTTGGATATGTGCCTGCAATGTGCATTTGCAGTTCAGAAAGCCAGCTGTAACCAGGGCTGCATCAAAAGCATCCAGAGCAGCAGGGTGAGGGAGGGGATTCTTCCCCTCTGCTCTTGTGAGACCCCACTTGTTGTGCTGAGCCCAGGTCTGGGGTTCAGCAAAGACGTGGACATGTTGGAGCTGATCCAGAGGAGGGCCACAGAGATGACCAGAGGGCTGGAGCACCTCTCCTATGAAGAAAGGCTGAGAGAAATGTTGGAGCTGGAGTTGTTCAGCCTGGAGAAGGGAGGACTCATGGAAGATCTTATTGCAGACTTTCAGTATGTAAAATGGGGCTTACAAGAAAGATGGAGTGACACTTTTTATGAAGGTCTGTAGTAATAGGACAGGGGCAATGGTCTTAAATTGAAAGACAACATAAGGAAGACGTTCTTTACCATGTGATCAAAGACTGGAAGAGTTTGCATGGAGAAGTTGCATGTGTTCACCTCTGGAAGTGTTTAATGTCAGGTTGTATGGAGCTTTGAGCAGTCTCATCCAACAGATGTCCTGGCTCATGGCAGGGTGTTTGGACTAGATGATCCGTATAGATCCTTTTCAAACCAAAACACTCCACAATTCTATTATTTCATGATCCATAAAGTGATGATTACAGTAATGCAAGAACTTTTTGGTTCTTTAGGATGAAACACACAGTAGCTTTGTAAATAATGAGATTTCCCAAAATGCTCACTTTTGTACAACCTTTTTCAGATTTACCAACGACTAACCTAGATTGAGCATTTTTAGAAATCTGTTTGTCTTATTTTATTGCCGCTAAAAATGCAGAAAAATAAGGTAGTTAAATGCAGAGTAAACAAGAAGAGGACAACTAGATCGAGAAAAAAAGATACTAGCTAGAAAATAACACTTTGAAATAACAAGACTGTTAAAAATACTTTTAAATCGTAAAGATGATTAACACTATCTAACAAATCTAACAAATGTAATTAGTATTGGCTCATTCTAATCTTGAGCCTGTATATTCTACCATGTAAATAACACACACATTTCTTCTTCCCTAAGTTGGTATTCCCTCAGCTAAAATGATTTTGCTTATAAGTGCTCGAAAAGTAGACCAATTTACAGAAATCAACTGCAGAATGTAATTGCCATCTAGCATTCCAGGCGGCTTTGCCCATAAATGTGGGAGAAAAAAACGGATAAGTGGGAAACATAAAAGACAAACATAAGAAAGAAGTGGAATTATAGACTGCTGAGAAGAGGAACTACTGCTATCAGTCCTGCCAGTTCATGAGAAACTGATCTGCAATTCATAAATATGACAAAACACACTTTCATACAAAACAATAAAACAAAAAGAAAGGAGATAAAGAGACAGAAGAAAAGGTGCCCTGCCCAGCTGCAGAATGGTAAATAGTACTTCCACTTAGGTAGATCCTTTGTATATTTACAAAATAAGAGCATGAAGAATGCAGAAATTAGGAAACAAAAATCACATTTCTACAGCTGAAACAATCAGGTCCACAAAAATGAAGAGGTAAATGAAAAATTTTGAACATGTATTTAATCATCTAGTAACTGGGAAATCCGCAAATCCTTGGATTTGAGAAGCTGTGAGGAAAAACTCTTTACTTTTTTCTTCTAATTAAGGTTTCTTCCTAGATGTAAAAGCTGAGATCCTTCTATGTGTTTTATACTGTTGTTTTGGTTTTTTGTTTGTCATAAGAGTAGAGCTCCCGTGATCCTTTGTCTACGACTTTTTTTGTCTGTTTACTCCAAAGTAACCACATGCCTTCTTTTTCTTCCTTGTATTCCTATGTCTTCAAATGCACTGGATGGGAAATTGTTTTTTCTTCTCCTGTTGGAAAAGCAGGAGTGTTGCTTTGCTTCTGGGAGCAAAGAAAGGAGATCAGAGTAAGTAGATTTTTTTAAATCAAGTCAAATACTACATGCTATTGATTACTCATTCAAATGAAAATGCAGTATTCTTAAACACTACTTCCAACTTTATCAGTTTTGTTCTTTAAGACTTTAATTGTTTCTACAATCCTTTTCTTCCTTGAGATTCTTGGTTCATTTTAAAATGAAGCATTTCTAACCCTAGGAATATCGTGGAGTTTCAGATTAACATAAGGAAGCAGGAGAGTCTCAGATGGAAGAGGCCTTAAATCAGATGGCCACCCCATGTGACATTGCAGAAAACCTCATTGTAACATATGTATCTATGCAATAAAATTTCTGTTGAGCATGACAGAACTGCTTTTCCAGAGCAAAACGTCTGTGTGTTCTTGGGCATTAACACTTCCATTGCAAGTCCTTTTCATTTTCATTTTCATTTTTTCTCAACAGCCAAATTCCTTCTCCTTCCTATATCTCTATGCAGAACAAATAAGGGTAATATCTCAAAAGAATTACAGTAACAGATTAAAAGTAACATGCAGGATCACAATTATGTTGTACATGTCCAAAGTGAATGAAATAGAATTAATTTCAGATTTATAATCACAAGAAATGAGGCTACTGAAAGGCACTAATTACATCCCTGTAATATGATAAGCATAAAATAATTAAGTATGGATAATGTATTATATGATTTTAACGGAGATCTGGAGCATAGGTTTCCAGGAAAAGTTCTAGACAATGGAGAAGAGCCTAAACCTTTAAAATTAGCAAAGATATGTGAAACATGAGATTTTCCTTTAGGTTTCTGGAATTACACTTTTCAAACCTGCATTTTATAAAACTTTATCTTATACAAATTCATAGCTGCAAAACTGCAGCTTATATTTAAGTCCAGGAAGACATAAATGTCTAAATCCCCATTTTTTACTGTTCTCTGCAGCATCTTTATTGTGATAATTTTGATGACTTTCATATCACGCTATGTTCATTCTTTATGAGCATTTAGTAAATTATTATTTTCTTAGGATTACCTCCAAATACTGATTTTAATTGTGTATCTTAACTTTCTCTGGCAAAGTAGATTTTCATTTATACAAGTAACCTTACAAAAAAATAATAATAAAAAAACATTAGGTGTCCATGCTGGAAATAGAAACACAAAATTAGACAAAGGTGTAGAAAATTAGTCCACTTTAGAATTATAATATTGAGCGTTTACAAATAATAGCAAAGAAAAGCATTCAAAGAAATATTGGGGAAATTATGCAAATCACAATCTAAATGATTAGCAAATGGAAGAGGAAAATTGGTTTGTTCTTTAACCATTATTACTCAAATGGAATTGAATCCACTTTACATCAAAGTCCGTAGTAGCTTGTCAGGTTGTAATAATTATGTTAGTTGTCCCTGAACTGCTAACTGTACTATACCTGTATTGTTATTTGCATATCTGCTATCTAAACTATTTTTCCATAAGGCTTTGTCGTTCTCAGAACTCAAAAAACCTCCCTTCAAAGATTATCTTCTGAGCATACCGAATTCTAGTAACGAGTTAGTGACAGTCTGACATAGAATTCTCTGAAGAATTTTCTTTGTGCTGCCCTGCAAGCATTCTTTATGGTACCATGTCAAGGAGTTTTCCTCTTTCAGTGTTTGATTCATACATTAATACTGCTGGGGTTTCTTACAAAAGTATTTCTGAAACTGAACATTTTCTTTAAGAGCCCTTCAGGTTTGAACCAAATAATTCAATACTTGCTATCCTTTTACGTGCAGTATTCTTATGAACTAGCAGGTGCAAAGATGAGCGGGAGGCTTTTCAGTCATGTGCTGAGGCCTGCTGATCTCTACATGCTTCATAAAAAGCATGTTCTACATGGCAGGAGTGTTGCCTAATGGAAGGAAAGGCCTTTTAAAAACTACGTGTTTTCAAGTTGTTTTGCAAATACTTTATTAGCTTTATTTTACAGTCAGAGGATGAAGTTCTTCTTCTTCTCTTTTTTTTTTTTCTTGGCAAAGTAAAACTAGAGCTGGTAAAACTTGGGATGGGTATGTGGAAGAGAAGAAACAGTACCTCTCTGTAAAACCACAGAGTCTCACAACCAGCTTGCAGCTGTGTCAGGCTTTAGCCAGTCTGCAGAACTACGGTGGGATAGGAAAGGGCTGAAGCTGAAAAATGAGCTGCTGTATAGTACATCTCGCATGAAAATGTCCCAGGGTGCAAATAACGTCTCTGAGCAGGCTTAACATTTTTAAATTTTCTGTCAAGCACTGAGCAGAAACTATGTTTGTGTAGTTCCCAAAGGAAAAACAGCTTTGCTGGGTGACCAGAAATGGAGACCAGCTAAATATATTTTAAATCACATGTAGCAGAGCATAGAAGCATGGCCTTATTCTCCACGCAGGCAAAGAACCGTGTTCCTTGGGTCTGATCAGAACGAAGCTTGTACTGGAGTGATTTGTTGAACTGCTACTTCTGGGTTCATTGAAAGCTCGCTAAGCAAATGAAAAATGTTGCATTAGCATTAATAAGCTTCAGAAACTAAAATCCTATGATCTGCAGAGCATGAGACTGATTTCACAGTAAATCGCCTCATTGCAGTTTTTGAACTGAACAAATGTAATGAGATTAGAAGGACCCTCTCACGGATATTTCTCATTTCACAATATAAATGGGTATTTATTGCCTGTATGTATGTTCCTGTCTGTTACTTATCACCAACTAGTAATTCCACTAAATGTGTATTTTTCTTCTCTGATAATGCCTTGAAACTTGTTGAACTCAACCAAGCATTATGACTTGGAATAGGTGACAACTTTGTCAGAACTTCCAAGAATAAAGTTTAAAAATGGACATTTTTATTACTTCTGCACAGCAAACACCCAGATTAGAATGTGATTTTTGAATTAAGAAATTACGAAATCTTTGAAAGGAAGTGTTGACTTGAAAAAGTCATTATTGAATTATTTTACTGATCAGTGTCTTGAAAGACAAATTTAGGAGCATTTATTGAATAAAGAAGCAGAGATATTCAGAAAATACAACACTAGAAGGGAAAAATCTTCCATTTGTGACCAGGAAAAAATCTGAATGAGGAAGTAAATCACACTCCTCATCAAATAAAAACCTCGTTAAGAATTGAAAACTGTCAGCAAAAGAAAATGCTAAGCCAGGTTTCTCATCTTGTGCATGTTGTGTCTTTAGCTGGATCAGAGAATGCCCTAAACAGCCAAAAAATCCGTGGATACATGCTCTATATCATTTTGGATTTACCCAGCAGAGGAAGGAAGCCAAGGCAGACAGATCTCCACTTCCAGCCTCACACTGGACCATATGGCAGAGACACACAGACAGTGCCCTAGAGAAGACAGACAAAAGGTTTGTTTAATTCCAAAAACCCTGAAGTATTATGAATGAATGTTATAACAGAAGAGTGGAGAAAACAGCCTGCTCTTCCTGTGCTGGGCAATCTGTAGGAGATTATTTTGCACCAGCAGAGCATGCAGAGGTCTCCCACAGGAGCAGTAAATCTAACCCAGCATACTTCATAATGGAGGGAACTGCTGAGCCTGACATTTGCATGACCTGTGAGTGATATTGGACTCCTTCATTTCACAGTAGACTAACCATGCTGGATGTCACTTCAGGGTGAAATGGGTGTGCTTGGGTGTATATATATACAGGTTTGTGAAGGAACTGCAGTACCACATATTATGGTAGGAGAAATCTGCTCAAAGTAACTCTGATTCTTGAAATAAGCAAAATTAATACTTAATATATCCACATTTTTCTTGATAAATGATTTGACAAATGATCTTGGCCTGTCCTGGAGATAGGTAATGCGGAGCTATTTTGGTGCTGGAGATCTAGTCCCTTTAATATGACATGGGTCATCTGAGAAATATAGATGAGACAGACAGGGATAAGCACAGGACCTGTTTTTCTTCCGGCAGCTGGAAGCTAAACAACATACCCGGTACTAAAACGACACAGGAACCTACCTTCAGGTACCTGAATAACCAGCTCCCCTATTTTTTGGGGGGAAAAAACAAGAGTAAAAAAAAATAATCTGTTCAACAAACCCAAGTACATAAACTACCAGTTATAAAATTTTTGGCTGTGAACACGAGCACTGATCACGTGCCAAACGATTTTTCTGAACTTTTAAAAATAAAGTCATTAAGGATTTAAGTGTCACCAGTACTGACATTATAAAACATATATAGCCCTCCTTGCTCACAGCAAAGCCATCCAGTCTGGCCCCTGAAATGCACAATGTGTGCCTTCCTTTGGCTGGGGGTGTCTGAGGGTGTGAGGGAGTAGGGAGGGAGTGTGTCTTGGTCAAATGTCCCAGGGAGAAGTGGACTGCCAGCAGTTTTCCTTCCATCATACCCACATCTCTCTAGCCTGTTCATCTGGTTGTCTGCCTCAGCTCCCTCCTCCCCCATCCCCTTCCATCCTCCTCACTGCAGAGGTGTTGTATAGGAAGGATTCTGCTTTCAAGGTCCACAACAAATCTTTCTCTACCCTTTCACGGAAGGGGTAGAGACTAGCTTGTTGTTTGCAATTTTCTCTGAAAGAATTCTCCATATCTCAATGGGTAAGCCTCTCCTGCCACATGAGATGGTTGGACACCACCTGCCTAAGATAACAGATTCTAAACTGCTCATGGGTTATTTACAACTGGTTGTGCACAGTGATTAACCACACTTTTTTCCCACATTTCATCACCCAGACTTTTTAAACTTAATTTTCCACCTATTTTTATCTGGCCTTCTCATTCTTCCTTCTGCCTTTATCCTAGTTTAGGGTTCCTTTTTTCCTTCTTTGAAAAAAAGAGAACAGGAGAAAATGTTGTTTCATTCTTTAAATGGGTTCTATCCCTCAGAGCTCTAGAGAAGAGTATTGTGAAAAGCGAAAACTGGAGGTTGCAGGCACAGCAGGCAAGCAGGACTCACAAGTTTCAGTACAGAGTAGCTTCTGGGGGTTTGTTTATTTGTTTGTTTGAATGTGTTTGACAAGGACTAGGAAAATCCATAGTGAATTAAAGGCTTCAATGGCAAGGTTTAGTATTCATAAAGCTTTCTTATGCAAGCTGGTAAATGAGCATTCACGGTAACACATATGTGGTTTATGACAATCCCAGGTGAGTGGTGGCAGAATTCATGCCAAAGATTATTTTTAAAAAAGAAAAGGAAAAGTAAACTTACTCCATTCCCAAATGCGAAGCCTATTTTTAATTCATACCACTTTTCAAATACTAGAGCTATCCAGGAATAACTATGGAGTCATTGTCAAAATTCAGATATATGATACTTACTATCAATGACTATGTGGCCATACATACAGACAATACAACATTTGAAAGAGATAAACATGGTTTATCTTGTTCGCTCCATTAAGCTTACGTATATGAAAATATCTTTGAGAAACTCAACTGATTTGAACACTGTGTTTTGAAAATTGAAAAACAACTGAAATTTGAAAAAGCTGAAAAACAAAAGACATGATTCTTTTGCCTGTGGTTCATATTCCAAACAGGTAAAAAAAATTATTTCCCACCTCATCTCTTCTTTTAATCATATGATCAGTTTCCTGATCATATGAAACAGCCCCTGTTTCATATTAGCAATAGGTAAAATTATTCTATTAGGTCCTTGTTTTCACTCTATGCATTCTATGTGCTTTGGATTTCATGTACATTTTACTTAGAATATTAGAATGCACAGAGGATTATAATCTCCTGTATTCTACTGTATCTTTATTTAGTCATATACTTATTTAATACCTATAAATTACTACGCGGTGGTAGATTTTTGTCCATTGAATTTTCACTAACTCTCCATTAGAGGTAAGATCTTGCTTGTTTAAAAAAGCTATAATGAATTACATAAAATTTCCTTTTACATTCTTCAGTTCTGCTAAGAATATTTTTTAGGTTGCTGAATAATTAGCTTTCACCCTTTCTTAGGTACAGGCCTGAGTTCTCAAGGACCCACAAGACAAATGTTTCCTAGAACATGCATCCTAAAGGAAAATTAAATTAGCACTCAACCCCTCCTACTTCAGAGGAATCAATTATAAAATTTTAGTGACAGCAACACTGCCAGGTTTTTTTACTTTAAGAAGGGCAAAATAGCATAATGTTCCTTCCTTCTCAATGCTTTCAGAAAGGGAAATTTAAAGACCAAAGCTCTGGCAGAGGAAATTAAAATTAAAGGGAGAAAGAGACCTGAGTACAGCATCAGGGTTGACTGACTGGGCAGATTAACGAGTGCATACTGAGTTTAACTAATGCTATTTTCAGTAGCTAAAACCAGGAATCTCGGACCATTGTGAAAACAGGATTTTTAAAATATTTGAGACCAAATATTAATAAACGTAGAGGTAAACAGACTCAACTAAGTGGAAAAAAATAAAAATGAAAATAAGGAAAGAAAAATGTAATTTTTAATATTTTGTTTAAACCTTATTTTTAGGCTGAGCTCTCAATATATATTGGGCAGTCTATTTCATGCTCTCATACATCACAGTACAATGCACGTCAATGTCTTAAATGCATGCAAAATGTCCTAAATAAACAATACTGGCATATAAAAATATTTCTTTGCCAGCCAAGACAGGAAGCAGATCTGTGATCTGCATAACACAAACCTATGTCTGTACCATCTCTATGGAAAGACATCAATGAAAATGGAGCCAAAGGGGTATTTTATTTAAATGGTTGATTGCTTTGAATTTAAGCCTTGTGCAAAACAACTATTTTTTGATGAGGCATGGTAAAAGTCTCCCAAAAAGTTAGTGTTTACTATAAAGGACTGAGTCTTGGGATAGTTAGGAATGTTTACGAAATTAGAAGACAGACAGTAAAAATGGTAGGATATTAAGTAATTTTAATTTCCTAAACCTACTCCTAGAAAATTAATGCAAAGCTTTCAGCAGATATCACATTCCTTGGTATGATAAAAAAACCCCAAAACATATTTCTTTATTACATAGTAAAGACTTAGCAACAAAATATGATACTAGTTTTATTTTTAATGAGATCAACCTCACCAAAGTAATAGGAAATTTTAGTTTATACTGAGTCAGTCAATTCAGTTAAGATTTCAGAAAAACAAACTTTGAGAAATACTGTAAATTTTCTAGCAAATTTGCCTAGAATGATGAGTTCAAGAACTTGAAATTAAAGAGGATGCAGAAACCTGTTGTGTCCAACATATTAGCTTGGTCCTTGAAGTTCAGGGGGACAAAAATCCATTACAAACCAGAACCTTGAGAGGGTTATAGACTTCCTGGCATGACTAAGCAGCTCCTACAGAGATTAAGAGTGAAAATACAGTATGCAAATATGGAAATAGGAATGCAGCACTTTTCTACATCTTGGCAATTTAGAGATTTAGAAAAGACCAACAGCCTACTGTGGACCTTGATCTCGCAAAGAAAATGAAAATAAGACACTAATATTCTCCTTAGCCATAAAGCAAGGAGCAAACAGAAACTGTAAAACCAGTGTAATGCAGACTAAAGACACAAGACTAAAGCCAAAAATAATGAAGTACATGCAAATATTAAAACATGATACTAGATTCAAGTAAGAAAAGAGAGGGTAGAGTCATGCAAAAACAACATATATCATGGAAAAAATATCTAGGTTGCTCAGGATAACAAAAGGAAGGGCTGAAATATCAACCACAGCTATAAATACCTAAACATTACAAAATAGGGGAAAGAATTTTAAATGCTACCACCATGTTTTTGTGAAAGTATGAGTTTATTCTAGATATTGTTGCTCACATTTTTCAGTGACTTGGTTACTTTTCTCCATTGATGTACTTTGTGCTACAGAAGTAATCTACATATTACAATAAAGGCAGTTCATATTCATATGATATTATAAAACTGCAATACTGAAAACCTGGAGTCTATCTTTTTCTTACAAGATATTGAGAAGCCAACTAAAACAAGTATTTCCAATGATTTCTGGTGATTCTCCACTGGTCTCAGTGAAATATTTGTAAGAGCATCAGTTCTTTCAGCTGTTATAAAATAAAGGTGTACAATTTTATAAGTGTGACTCATGAAGTACAACAAATTTGTGACCTGTCTAAAACTTTGGTGCCTGCCTAGATCCTGCCTGGGATTTTAAGCAGAATTGGAAAGAACCACCTCTTTGGTCATTTCCACTCTAGTACCATATGCAATGAAATAATTAATTTCAGAAAGTTTCACAGAAAAACCTAATACACAGAAACCTACGAAGACTCTAATAATCTCGAGATCTCTAATCAATAGCCATAACTATAATGGCTGCAGGAAAAAATGGAAGGATTTCAAAATAAACAAAAAAGGAAAACACAGCACTGAGAAAAAGAAGGGAAAAAAAATTAAAGGGATGCTCTCTGTGATTTGACCTGCAAGAAAACAGTCTTTCTGCTTTCCAGTATGGTCACCACTCCAACCCTGAGCACGTGAGCAGGGCTCAATAGCACAGCACCTGATAAATCAATGCTACTGAGAGCACTAGTGAACACTTATCTCCAGTCTACCACTGTGTTCAATTAAGAAAATACTTTAGGGGAAAAAAAACAGAACCTAAACCAAGCAACAAAACACAAACACAAAAGCACCCCACATTATTAATATTATTTATCTATTATTCATATATTTATTATTCAACTATCCATATGTAGCATGTACAAAGAACAATCACTCTCCTTTCAAATCTCTTTGAAAATATTGATACATCAGGTAGGCAGAGATTCTGTTTCAAATTTCAAATATTCTGTCATCTTTTCCATGAACTTGTCATGTTCTGGTGATTCTTCGTTATTAAGCTGTTTTGGAAGATTTTTTTTTGAGCATAAACCTTTAAAGGAGAAGAAAGAAGAAGAAAGAAAGAAGAAAGAAAGAAGAAAAAAGAAAAAGAAAAAGAAAGAAAAAGAAAAAGAAAAAGAAAAAGAAAAAGAAAAAGAAAAAGAAAAAGAAAAAGAAAAAGAAAAAGAAAAAGAAAAAGAAAAAGAAAAAGAAAAAGAAAAAGAAAAAGAAAAAGAAAAAGAAAAAGAAAAAGAAAAAGAAAAAGAAAAAGAAAAAGAAAAAGAAAAAGAAAAAAGAGTTTTAAATTTATTTTTGTATTTCTGTGGCTATCTTCCTCTCCTGAAATTTACTTTTTTATTTTATTAAATAGTCAACAATGCCCTCAGGCTCCATTCCACTAAGCTAAACAAGTCAAATACTTTTAATTCCACTTCTTTAGATGGATAGTCTTCTCCTTTGATAAATCTAGTAAACCACAGGCTGTTTTCCAATAAAAATATTTGTTACTTGAAAAAGACTAAGGAAGAGGAACCAAAGGCAACTAAAAACACTCAGAGCAAAAATAGCCTTACCATCACTTTTTCAGGAAAATTCACATTCAGAAAAAGACAATGAAAATAAAAGTTCATTGCTATTTTTGCTAGTTGTCGTTAGTTGGCTGCAGATACTTTCATCTACTAAAAGCAGTGGCTAAATGCCTGTTAATTTTAACAGGAATATGATTTTTAAGACCTTCGGAAAAAATTTTGCTGGATAGTAAAGGCAATTGACAAACCTGGACAGAAAAAAAAAAAAAAGGAAGAAAAGAAAACAACTGAGCTTTGATTTCCTTGGTTGCACCTATCAAATGTCACACTCTAGGATATCATGAAATACAGACAGCTACCAAAATTACAGGAATTAACTGGAATTAATACAGGAAAATCAGACCAGCATGTTCCCTGAGATAATTTGGCCTTCATTGTCCGGTACTGACACTCAGCACCCAAGAGATTTAGATGCCACCACTCCATTGAAGTGTGATTTTCCTTTTCTTTCTGAAGTTCTCTTCCCCATCCTCATGAATCTGCATATGATATCTTAGTCATTACAGGGAATCTTGATTCCCAACTACTGTTTGCCTTGGAAGATCTCCCTTTATGAAACATCCGCTAAACCAGATGCCTTCCAGCTTAGGCTGAGAGATCCGAAATGAAGTAATAGCTTGAAAATCACAGTATCCTCGTAAAACCTGGCAATGCAGACAGCAACAGGAGATTGGAAACAGGGTGAGAACTCAGCTAACCATCTGATATCCAAGCAGATAGTCTGTTACATGCTGCATACAGCAGGTACAAGGCTGAAAAATGCATTCATGTTAACAGAAAACGTACAGTAGATGTGCTGAAAGGAGCCCAAAGTTTTCTAAGCATGCAAGTATCCATGTAGTGTGATATCATGGATCAGATGCAGATAAACTAGACTACATTTTTGTAGATGTCAGAGTTTTCCTTCTTTTTTTTTAGCAATGCACATTGCTACCCAATAAAAAACATATGCCAAAAAGATCAAAAGGAATAAGAATGATTCAACAATACAAAACCCCAACTTTTAAAGCCACTGTTTTTTCAGAGTAGTGCACTTTTCTAAACTGCATTTTGTGAAGATGCTTTGGGTGTTGAATGTGTCTAATATTTATCACTCATGCAGCAGAAACAAAAAAGATTGTCCCAGGTTGCCTGAAACTTAAGATAGATTCTTCAATATTTAAGAGTACAGCAAGTCTACTCTGATTCCATGACTCTCAGTGAAATCCTAAATCACTGAACAGTTCACTATCTCTGAGTGTTAATTTCTGAGAGATTCATGTAGATCTAGCATGAGCCAGACTCTCCTCCTGAAAAAAACTTAGACAAGCAGACTGCAAATATTAAAATTAAATTACTGTGATGTAACCTTATGCACAAGCCCTTAACTCAGTAATTACACACACACACTGAAAATAGAGCCCATGATCTCTAGATTCAGCCTCAGACACTTTGAGTTCCAGTATGAGAGCTAAAAGTGGATTTGTTTGCTGTATGAGAGCTTTGTCATGTACCTTAATTATTGCATTGCAGAACACAAGTGTAATGACCATTTTATTCTTAAAAAGAAATTTCTTGAACATCTCTCTTTTGTATATTAAGGTTAATGACAGAATTCATGAATTATTATGTGATTCTCTGAAATAAATGATGGAGACATAATCAGAAGACTACTGAGAATCACTTTCTATAGTTTGCTCATAACCTATTAACTTAAACACTACTTATAAAACATGGGCTGGTCTCTAAAGGTAGCAGGAAATCAAAAGTGAAATGTTATAAGTGTGATTTATTTTTTCCTTAATTGACATTCATCCTGCTCTTTTCAATTCTAAAATATAAGCTGGTTTAAACCAAAATCTGCCCTGGGACCTGAAGAACTGCAAAAATATTGTATGCTCCACCATTCTGTGCCTATGAATCATTGTCTATACCTGAAATCCCAAAATTCATGGAAGCAAAGATCAGTAAAAAACCCATCTGAATGCACACATCTTCTTGACTATCTAAGCATGAAATTTATGGAACTAAGGGAGTGTACTAACTTCTCAATGTGAGTGTGATGAACAATATGAGCCCCTGTCCTGAATTATAAGAATTTTATTATGGACAAGGTCCATTTAAACTATTTTTCCTCATGAGTGACCTGTCAGTATAAAACAATCGTTACATACATAATTTTACTGCACTTGGCATTTTCAAATGCTCCTGAGTGTGTAACATCAAAGTTGAAACACTTTCCAGAGCATCATCATTAAGAATACCTTGTTGTCTACTCTCAATTTACATCAAAATTCAAATTCCAATTATTCTTCCCTTTGATTTTTAGTTCAAATTCTGGTTTCTACTTTGTTATGTGTTATTTCCCACTCTATGCTGTACTTACTGAATATAAATGGTGAGTTTTGAATTGGGCTATGACTTAATCTTTTAGTTCTTAATATTGTGCTGTTTTCACACAATAAGCACTTGGTAACTGAACAAAGTAGGGAGGGTTCATAATCTGTATGAATCTGGACCAAAGACAGTGTGATTGTCCAGGTAAAAGAGGAGACATTAACGATTGTATACTGACAGCTGATCATGACTGGATGGAATATCTAGCTGTGCTTTGCAGCAGACAAAAATGTTTTGGAGAACTCATAAAAATCCCAGCAAAACAGTAAAATTTCAGATTATATATAAATGTGAACTTTTTTTTTTTCAGTTGAAAGTGCAAATTCATTTAAAGTTGCTAAAAAAAAAAAAAAGTTGAATTCCTAAGTAGTTTCCCTAAGAGTAAGTTCCATACAAAGTGAAATCTATATTACGATATGAATATTTTAAGGACTATAGAAATTCAGAGTACCACTTGGGGGTGAAAAATAGACAAAACTTAATTTCCTGCTGAGCGGTAGATGCCTTGCTTTGGTGAAGAGCTGGAATCAGTCATGGTTCTTGACAATTTGCCAGGCTACATAATGTGAAGCAGAATTAAAGAAAACCTAGTTATTTATGATTTAATTATTTCAGGTTGATAAAATGTAGTGCTGATTTAGCAAACCACATTTGAAGTGCTTTGCAAACATTATCCAATTTGTTTATAAATATGTCTCTCTGTTTTGGGCTTTTATTTATGTCACACTTTGTTTTGGATAAATGTGTTAAATTAAAATTAGCCACCTCAATAAGAGATACGGTAGAAAAAGAGAAGCAGTAAAACGTAAGAGGATTCAATGTAGCACAGAGCACATTCTAATATTAACAACTATTGTGTCAAAACTCAGGTTTTGAAGGCTACAGCACTGCAGGGCAGACTACATCATTAAGGCACATCTGTGGAGGTGGCACAGAGAGGCTACTGAAAGCACTGAAAAATAGCTCTTTCCCTAAAAGAGGTGTAACACACATGTCTTAGCCAGCCACTGAAGTCAGGTAGGGATACAGTCACAAACACACAAAAATCTGGGGCCTGAGCAATGCAAAAGCTGCTGCACTTTATAGTTGCTACAACTGCTTTTGCCTAATTAGAGCAGAGCATTTTTGCATACATCTCTACACTAAGTACCAGGAGGTTTCTAATCTGGCATCTTGAAAGACTTGAAAGTTTTCATGAAGTCGGTCATTCCCAGAATTCATGCGCCAGAGCAGCTACAGATATGAGACTCAATGTATCCCATGTTAAAAACACAGTGTAAGTCTCAGTGGACTTAAATTCTCTCAGATCTAAAAATATATCTACCCATGAGACCTGTTTTGTTTTACTAAACAGTGTGTGATATTTCTTACTAATTATATTAAATTAATAATATTGTAAGCATGCGGAAAAAATTGCATCAAAAAATTATTCAAAGAACAGTACAATCCATTTGTTTTTCAGAAGTTTACTTTTAATTTCTACTAATTTAAATTTTTTTTTGCCTTATTTTTCCTTAAAGTTTCTTTCACTAACCAGGAAGAGAAATAAAATGCAAGATTTCTGTAATAAAGTCCTCGTGGTGGATGTAAATTAATTACAAGTTTAAAAAGGAGGGGAAAGGGAATATATTTGCACTCATTTTTAAGCAGTTTTCTTTTTCATTATGCAGTTCAGATTTTAATTTACCCTGCAGGTGTCTGCAACCAGGGTAGGCAGATTTTGACACCCAGGTGACCAGACAGCCTTGAAGCAAGCAAAGCTTGCTGGAGCTTTCTTTCTGTTTGTTTTTAACTTGAAAGTTCTCAAAACGTATATATACCTAATCCTGGCTGGCTAAACATTTACAGTTATGACTCAGGTCTTGATCTGAGCAAACAAGAACTCAGAAAGGAAGAAGTAGTTTATAAGGCTTCTGCAGGTACGCTTAAAAAGTAGCCAGTTTCACAATGAGTTTAGATGCCTAGGATACTGCTCCAAGGGAAGTGATGGCTGCTTCAGAGCCTGGGTGAAATCACTACTGTCTGAAAACACTTTCAGTGAGCATTTTGGTGGTTTGAATCGCCTTTACACAATCCTCCACCTCTGTCTGAATGACATATGTGGTGTATACATATGTGTATCGGTCTGTGCGGGTGTACTGTCCACACAGATGTGGACATGTATAAATACGGTGTGCATATATGTGCTCCCCAGGAGCCATGGATACTTCTCCAGGAGCCTATTTGCCTAGTACACAGTCACTGACCTGTTAGTGTTGGAGTCTTTACAGACCTGAGTCTTTACAGACCTGAGTCTTTACAGGTCCTTCTAATGACCTGTGAGGGCTGAGGCAGGAGCCCAGCCACCAGATGCTGAGGCCCAAGTGCGCGGTTGTCAAAAGCAAAACAAGAAAGACAGACTGCATCTAAAATGCTTCTCTCTGCTGTGTATGCATGCTAGAATAAGAAGTGCATTATGACAAGCTTGGCTCCTGAACTCATTTTCACTTATCTGGTAGGAAGCAATATCGTTGGAATTCTTTGGAACGACTGAAAGTGCCTTCTGGGGAATGGAAGATGTTAAGCACAGCTACAGCATACTTCATTTCATTTTTTGAGTGAGGAATGCATCTTTCTCACGCTTACCACTGACACAACAGTCAGTCTTTATTGCTACTTAGGAAAAAGGCTTCATAAGGGTCTTGTTGCCACCTGGACACTTCTTTCTATGACTGTCACAATGTTCGTGATAAACCTGTGACTCCTGAGAGCAAGGTACAAAAGAATTTTCTAGCAAAAGAATTTTCCTAGATGCATATATTAATCATTATATCTCTATCTAGGTATATAGTAGTCAGTTTAATACACATATATTGCTGGATATGTTTTGCTATTTATTTCTTTTCATTAACTGATGACCTATGATAAATCAACTTTTTCTATACTTTCTCAATTAATTAATAAATATAGCACACCCATTATTGTTTGTACAATAAAATGCAGGTCACAAAAACATCACAAGGAAAATATCACGAATCTTCAACTACGCCAAGCAGCGGGGTTGAATTGTGTCATAAAACAACCAATTCTATCTAACAACTGTCGCATCTTCTCACCCTGCTTCTTAGTGGAAAGATGGTTCGAAGTCTCATTTTGTTAAAGAATGTATTGTTAGTTCTAATCTAAACTTACTTGTGCACAGCGTACAGCTTTTTTCTTTTTCCTGCATCAATATTTTCTTCTGGCTTAAAAAACTCCACAGTTTTTGGTCTAGAAAGTAGAGTGGGAAGTGAAGGTCTCTCACAGAGGGATCAAGTGTGTGTCATTCAGTCTTTGTTTAGTGAGATTATTAAACCAAGTTCTGTTAGTCACTATTTGCAGGAAGTTTTGCCCTTTCTCTGAGCAGTCTCTGTACTCCTTTTAATACAAATTTCATTTTCCCAAATGTGGATGATCACAATGTATGTAGGACTCTTCATGATAATTTTCTTCTAGGACTTCGTATTAATATTTCTTAGTCTCCTGCCAATTCTTCTGATATGTTTAATTATATTTCCTTTCTCTGGACCACATCATACTGATAACTTATAACTTATCTTGATGAACTCAAACTTTTCTCTTCCACTGTCATTTCCTTTTCTTGAACCTTCCATTTATAGAAGAAAATTCTTTTATCAATCCATAGTAGCAAGGCCTTCTTGTTCTTGGATTTTATACCGATTCCTATTTGCCTCTCTAGTCTTAATTGCTTTTTCTTTGACAATATATTCCAAGTCTTGCACACTGTAGAGGTCAAAGTCATCTATTTGCAGCTGCCTAGACAGCTTCTTCCTTTTAAAAAGTTACTGCTTCAAGAACTATTTTTGATACCTTAAAACATCAAGCTTTTAGTAAAAATCATTTCTACTGGACTCAGTTGCACACTTTCCTATGTTCCTGTACTTGGAAATCTAAAAATTGGAAGTAAACTATCCTACCAGGTAGGCCTCTCCATACACTGAGGAGGTACCCATGAGGAGGATCTGACCTCCTTAATTTCTGCTGGCATTTCCTATGTCTCAGTTTCCACTTCCATAGCATCCTTCTCATAACCATCTTACTCCTGCTACATATTCAACCATGACGTCCCATTTTCTGCAAAAAGAAGCAGAATGCTGACTTAACTTTGCCACTTCTGTAGTTATTTTGACCCTTTCATTACTGATCAGGATGAGCTTGACTTTGCTTAAAAGTCTTCTTTCTTAACTTTTTGATCTTTCTGATAAGATTCTTTGATGATCAATACTTCCAGTTTCCAGTTTTTTATTAACATCCTGTTTAAGCTGCCTAGGTATTCAACTAAATCTAGAACTCTCCCTTACAGAATTCCCCTTGGGCTTGGCAACAAACTCCAAGTACTGTAAATGTTTCCTTCACATCCTTACAGAGCCTTGGACACATGAATCCTCTCAGACTGACCTCCGAATTCCTCTCTAAAACTCAAATTCATGATTTTGAACTAGAAAGCATCATTTAATAGCCTGGGTTTTTATACTTCCTTTTGATTTAAGCTGAACAAGTCCAAGATACTGGTTTCTGTACTTAGCACTTACCAGCTTTCCAGAATAGCTGTATTTCTTGACATTGTGTCATTCCTGAACGACAAAATCTTCTAGCTTTTGCAAACAGAAATGACATTGTTATTCTTTGCGATAATTTTTTGTGTTATCCATATCTAGGAAATTTAAAATCTGGTAGACACAGAAATATAAATACTTGTAGTATTTATAATATAAAGAACCACAGATTTAAATTCTTGGAATCTATAGAATATTTTTATGTTGTTGCAGCGGTACTAATTTTTTGCAATCCTCTTCCAAAATTGACTAATCTATTACCAGTGCCTCTGCTCTTTTTAACATGCAGCTCTGTTATGGTTAGGCCATTACAGTGGGAATATTTGACCTCAACAACAGCAAGTAGTGTGTTTTTATTTGTTTCCATCAGAATCCTTTTTTTTTACCTTACATCGACCTTTCTTATTCTGTATGGCAGGCGATTCATTTTTCCATTCGCTAATTCTGCTTTGGATTTAGGACTGTAAGTTCTTTAACAGCAGTCTCCACTAGCAAAAACTCAAACAGACTTGTGGTATTTGTAGAAGGCCCTTGTATTTCCCAAGTATCTCACTTTCACTTTTCTTTTACAGTCTCTTTGGCATCATTCCCCTTTTGGGGCGATTACTGCCCCTATCCGCTCCCATTTTCTTCTTCATCTGCTCTGATGAAAAAAGTCTTCTTTCCTCTTGTCCTTGTCACCCTGTCTCTTACCTGATTCCCTCTTTACTTCTCCAGCACAGCTAAGCTTGCTCCTCAGGGAACAAAAAGACTTGTTTATCTTGGGAATTAGCCAAGCCAGACAGGGAGGAATTGTGAACTATTGGTTTGAGCCTGCATTCAGCAGAGAAGAGAGGGAAATACGGGAAGTTGCTGTTGGAATGGGATGAAGACTACATGTGGCAGAGTCACAAAAAGCAGCTGCTCTTTACTTCTGCTTAGCTCCTGTCAGTCAGTTCTCATTACTTGTCTTATTTAATTAACATTTATGCAACTACAGGCCTAAGAGTGCAGGCTTTAGTCAGGCAAGTCTCCCGCTGAGTTTTCAAAGTGACTTTTCTACAAGTTTTTCCTTTCCAGAGTTCAAGTGCAAGACAAGCAATAGCTGAGTTTCTTCTCTTTTGTATCTGGACTGATTCCCACACCATCTGCAATAAGCATTCTTAAACAACTTGTTAATTCTCTAGGGCTCCTTACAGAAGCAACACGATGACTATGTTACCGGAACAGTTTAGTTTCAAAAAGAGATGAGGGCATTATCTTGCTAAGCCTCAGAAAAATTCCAGTGTCAGGCACTACTCCAGAGTTTCACCAAAGTCTTATTTCTAACCCAAGAGTTTAGTCATCAGCAAACACAGTTTGCATTCATGAGATATAATATTAAGTTTTATATTTATGCAATATCACAAAGATAGCCATCAATATTTACTTTATATTAGAAGCTCATTTTGGTCCACGTTTGACACTTATTCACTCTATGTAGTCTCCTGCATGATGGAGCAATTTCATGAAAAACTTTGCAGAGCCTGGATCTTTGAGCGACGGTGGAAATGACAAGGGAAACACTGACATCATTTAGAAATGTCAAGCCCAGTGATGCAGCAGTGAGTATTTTCACTTTTTTCAATTTTGTTAACTGTAGTTTTGAATCAGCTTTACACTGAGAAAATAATGGATCTATTTCTGCCAACTGTAATAACTGCAGTTCATGAGGTCTATTCCGGCTGTGAGCCAAAGGGTTGAAAAGTCAGTGAAAGTTTATAAAATGTTTTGATAGCTGTTAATATCATAAACTGAGGGGTAAAAGTTGCCAAAGAGAGAGAAAAAAGAGAAAAAAATATCCAAGAACAAATTATATCTCTGTGGATATGATAAAAGGACTGCACTGGAACCATCTTTAGCCAGAAAAAAAGCAGCGTAGAAATGAATGAACCCAAACCGGTAAGTTGGAAACACAGTCTGTTCAACATCTGCCCTTAATCACTGCCTTTTTAATGGTCTTTAAAGAGGCCGTTTGAAAGGAACAGGTGGACACAAAGTCCAACCATCAGGAAGGCAAATAACTGTTTCTTTCACTCCAGAGACTTCAGCCTTTGATTTTGATCCCCGAACTCATCTCCCTAAGGGTGTTTCCAGATTAGCTCATTATAAAGTTAGCAAAATCCCCTTTCTGATTAATGTGATGTCTTCCTTCTCTGTTATCTTTCCAGGATTCAGGGGAATGAATTTGGTGATAGAACTTACAGTGATTGAGCTCCAGGCTTGGATGCTAAAAATCGCTAAGAAAAGGAGAAAAAAAAAAAAGAAAGTCTTTCTCCTCTGTTACCAGATATCACTTCCCCCATTTTGTGTTTTTTTTCTTTGAAAATGTAATAGGAAAACTGCCATCTTTCAAAGAACTGAAAATCAGAAATAACCTTGTTTTCCCTATTAAATATCCCTACAACCACAAATTAGACTTTAACTGCTAGATTCTTGCATTAAAGAAAGGTCTTTAGGGATCTTTGGCCATAGTTTTAAGTTTTGTAATCAGATTCGATTTTTTTTTCCTTTTACATTATTATTTCTTATTTTAACATGTATTTTCTAGATTCTGTGAAACAGTAAGTAAATACAAGTACCTCTACTTAAAACCTATCTACCATCTGACATACAGTTACAATGGAGTTGCCATCTGAATATTGATAGTTCCCGTTGCTTATTTATCCTATTTGAATAAAGGCAGTTGTGCTGAAGCTCAGGTATAACCAAGCAATCCAGAGTCACTCCAGATCTGCTCAATCTTACCATCAAACAAACTGCCTTTTGCGGGCTGTGGCAGAAGGTCTGAGGAGCTGAGACTTGGCTTGAGGAACAAGAGGACATCAGACCACAGAAACAAAGGACACTGTTCACACTGCAGCAGCTGTTGTCCAATTTGCATTCATCCATTCCTGGAAAAGTTTTTGCTCTTGCTTTCCTTGCCAGAATACAGCTGCTGCTGACTAATGAGTGCTGCTCAGAATAGCCACATTTTGCTGTCAGTGAACCACGGACACTATGCTTCCCCCATGACTACTGATGGAGAATGGAATTGAAATACAAGCTCTCTTTAAATAGCCCTATGGTAGCTTAAAATATAATTTAATTTGATAAAGAGGTGGGGAGGCTTATGGAGAACTATGTGTTGTATATCTCCTTTAGTATGAATAGTGAAAAACACTAAGGGTCTTTCTGATCATGTCAGAACAATAATTCCTGTGGGTTAAAGGAGATGCCCAATTATTCAGTGTGAAAAGTTATCATGGAATATGAAAAATGCCTCTTTTTTTTCATATGTAGTGGGACGGCAGCACCACCACAACCCAAGTTGAAATTATTCTGAAATCATATGATCTTGTTAACACTTAGGTAATTTCTCCATGAATTATTTACAACTTGCTCTTACTTAGACATGTTCCCTACCGCCTACATGATTCAGGTTATTTCACCTTTCCTATCATGCACTTCCCACGATCTTGCCGCAGTCCTATTTCTTACCTCATTCAAACATTTATTATGTTTCATTTTAGACAGAATTCATTCCAGCGCATATGACTCAACTCAAGACTTAAATTATTTTTCAGCAGGTAAAGTTTGAGAGTTTTGAGTCAGATGCATCACCTGGTAATTTTTACATTACCCAGTATAATATCACATACTGGTTTATACTAATACAAGGTTCTCTTTATTGTAGGAATAATTGGTTTCTCTCCTCCTTAGATGACATAGCTATTTAAATCCTGAGTTAACAAGTATTTAAATAAAGATATCTGCTTTGTGATAGCTTGCTATATGGTTGAAGGGAGTTCCATTGGTTGGTTGTTCGTCACAGTGAAATAGCACTGATTTTTACTGATTATTGAACATCCCCCCAGTCTGGATATATATTATTTCCTTACCAACTGGAACTACCATATATTTAGTTACTAGTACATTTGTATTCTGAAACTAAGGTGATTTGGTTTCAAATTTCTGAAAGTATGTATTACTGTAAATTGCAAGTACTAGCCAGCCATGAATTGCTCATGTCTTAATGTTTTTAAATCATTGTGAAATTTTTCCACTGAAATTATTCCATATTCCTTTTTAGCCCCTAATGCTCAAAATGTATGATCTTCTTTAAAGAACTAAACTCCTTACTAAATGCTTCATATTAGTTTTGACTTTTTTATTTTAAGCCTTTTTTTTTTCTGTACACTACACTTGCAAGTTATGGTGGAGTCAAATGAACTAAGTAGAGTGAAAATAAGGAAAAATCCTTCTTTCAGAATGACCAGCCACACTCATACCTGAAGTTTATTGACGGTATTATCTTCTATATATAAAATTCTACAGATTTTTTTTCCTAACAATGCTTGCCAATTTAAATTAATTTTTCATTATATTCTGAAAAAAATAGTTGTGCAAAGTAATCTCCCAAGACCTTTGAGGTTTACATAAATGGAAGCTAAGGTGGTACCTCAGATCCAATGAAACAACATATTGATTTTCTGTAAGAATTCTGATCATTGATTCGGCCGTGCACTCACATGATGGTGCTGCAGCTAAACACTCATTCAGGGATAGGGATCCTCAGACTTATATCGGTCTGGCTGAAATGGATATTATAATGGACAAAATATTACATGTAAGAAAAAAGGTGAAGCAGCAACCAACTGCTTAAACACAGAGGGGATTTATGCAGCTTTTTGTAACACAATTCAGACTGTGCTACAAAGGCCATCTGAATCTGAAAAAAAAGTACAGAGGGAGCAGAAAGAAACCATGCGCATAGAAAAACTCTTCTGTGATAGTTACTGGTTTCATTCTTTGTCTTAGTTTTAAAAACAAGGAAGAGATTAGCAATTAGCAGAAGATTATTATCTTTTTGCAGATAGGGATTCTAGGCAAAAAGTATCATTCATTTAAAAAATAAAGGAGACCTTTTTATTTTTGCTCAGGAAAATTGTCGATGTTTCTGTTCTCTCTGTTTTCAAGAACTTTGAAGCACTGCTGGTCCCACAAGGATGGGAAATCCCCTTTCCTTATACCGCTTAACACATAGACATACGCATGCACGCACAAACACTCACACATCTGTTCATGCTGGTCCACTTATGAATAATTCCAGATAGATTTCAGGTAAGCAAGGAGTTCTCATAGTCTAAGCACTCTTGGGAATGGTAGTACAAATGAGATCCTCTGACAAATCCTGGAATTAAGGATTACAAGAAAATGGGAGGAAAGGATTGGAGAGGCTCTTTCCTTAGTCTTAGAAGTCTTTAGCCTTTCTTTAGAAGGCTAAAGAAAACAACCAGAGTTATCTTGTGCCATCTGTTGGGAAATGTCTGAGAGGAAGAATATGGGCATGAAGCCTTTCCTAAGAGTCATGGAATACGAGATCCATGGAGATGAGGAGGAAATAAATAACAATAATGATGGTTTGGACAGTCAAGTCCACTTGTGAACCCTACACTAAAGCATGATGGTAAAAGTGTCAGGGATGACAGAAGTATAGACCCTTTGGTGTGCTGTCACATGCATTCACTCTCACTGAAGAGCCTGTCCAGACAATGCAGATGGTCTTTCTCTACCTCTTTTTGTTAGGGAGGAATATCCAAGTGGTGATGGATGAAGTGCATATGAAGTTTCATGGTCTTGCAGAGAAAGGACCTTGTTACCATGAGAATTCCTTGTGGTTTAATAAAAGAGCTAGCCCACATCAGTTATTCCACAAGAAAGACACAGTTTGATCAACCCCAGTCTGTGTATGGAAAAAGAATGGGAGCTTCAACAGGAGGATATTATCTGATGTTTTAGCACATTATCTTATTAAATACCCCTGAATTTTGAGTTCCTCCATCCTTCACCCTGCCCCCACCAGAACCCGCAATTTTTACACTGCAATCAAGATTGTGCATGAAAAGAAGAAAAATCTGAGTTTGAACAATATTCTTGTCTCTATTATGAGAACATATGGTTCCACATTTTTTTCAACCATCATTTTACTGTAAAATTTTTGTCCTAGCAGATATAGAAGATATGCAGATCTAGAATTTAAAGGAAATGTAATGCAGTTTCTAACATAGAATGACAATAATCCAATTTCTTTACAGTCATTAAAAAACGTAAGATTTTCAAGGATCATAACATGAACATTGAAGTGAAATTAATTTCAACACGAAAATGAAATTTGACCTAGCAGAATATATGGAAACATCATTTGAGAACAAAAGACATTTGAGTACATCATATAAAAAAGAAAAAAGGACAGTCTGCTATACAGAGGAAGGATAGATCAAATATATATGGAGGTATTTGGATGTTTAGGTGGTTCTGATATCTTTTTATTAGATATTACAATTATTACTCACTCTTCTCTATAATCTCAGCAATCAGTCACAACACCACACCTGGTCCAGAAGTCACTTTTTAAACTATGCTGATAAAAGTGGATAATGCTGCAGGCTCCTAGAAATAATTTTGTTCGTAAGTAATGGAATAATTATCACACTTTAGCTTAGGTTTTTGTCACAAACAGACATTTCAGAAATCACCCTGAGGTCACTGATAGGTTTATGCAGTTAAAAAAGGACTTTGGGAGATCACTTATTCCCAACTCCCTTCTTAAAGCACAGTCAATGTTCAATACAGACCAGGCTGCTTTGGGCTTTGTCCAACCAGCTCTTGAAAACCTCCTTAAAGCTATTTGAGACATCTGTGATGTAGTAAAATTCCTGTGAGAACTCCTTGGCCATTTCTTTCTGTATTGATTCAGAAAAAGATTACCTCAGAGATACTTCATCAAGAAAGTTCCTCAGGGATTTTCTAAAGGATATAATTGTAAAAGAACTGCAATGACATTTTTCCAGTCTAGGAAATGAGAATAGGTTAACTGGTTCTACTGTCTGTATTTGGTTTTGAATCAGTGTTAAGCTTATTGATATGGTGGAAGAAACATTCTGTTAGACACCTATTTTTTTTTTTTTTTTAATCTCTAGAGTCTCTAGTGGGGCTCCTTTTTGAAATTACAGAAATACTCACAGCCTCTGTTTCAGCAAAACGTGATTCCTGCACTGACATCAACTCATAGTCCGCTGGTAAGTATTTTGTTAAGTTGTTGATATAGACATAGGCTAAAGTTTTAGTGAAGAAATTCTTTCTTAAGGAAATAGACAAATACAAGACTGTCTGCTTGATTTTTATTCAGAAATAGCAGACAGATGCTTGTTTTGGTTCTACTTGGTTTTGATGCTCGTAAGAAGTTCTGTGCTACGTTGTGAAAATATAGGAAATAATTTGATTATATGAAAAGGAATTCATAATACATTTATTCTACAGATAGAATTACTTTCTTATATTATGTTATCTTCTATTATTTCTTCCTAAAACACATTTCTTCTTGCTTGCATATGTTAGGATTAAGACCTATGAAAAATTAAAATTGGTAAGAAAACTTTCTTTGTGGCATATATGGCATCACCTACAAAAGCATGGCAAAGAACAATCATTTCAGTGATTTTTCGTCTCTGTGGGACTTGAGAATACATTTTCATGTGGAATAAAAGTTTGAATTAGGCTAAGGCCATTATAATATCACTAAATGGTTTCTCATAGCATGATATGTACAAATTTTGATTATCAATTTTTCATTTTTTTATCATCTTTCAAAGTAGAAGATTAATACGATTTTTAGCAAATGAAAGGAAATAATTACTTGTATTAAACAAAACTAATACAAGGTAAGGGTTGAATTTTTTCAAGGATTTCACTGGTTTATAACAAAATTCTTGAGATGTGTTTAATTGTAAGGCTATTTCCTCACACATCAAAATACATAGTTTAAATTTTTTTCTCGTGTATGTATCTTAAATCTATTTCACCTACATTAAACTCACTGAGAGCATGAAACTGTAGCCTAATGTTTGTGCTTACAGGAAGGCAGCAAGTCATATGTGGAAGACAAGCAAGAGCCTGCTCATTTTCAGCCTATGGAGTCATACTCCCTGGTTTTGAGGGGATGTTGCTTGGTTTCTTATCGGTAGTGGTGGGTTTTTTTGAAACCTGGGAAATTCTGATTTTAGCTTGAACTCCAGGACATAATTATAATATATATAGTGGCAGTGTCAGAGGGTCTAAGTATAGAGACAGAACTATCAATTTAGGAACTTACGTTTAATTTTCTGGATCTAATTTGTGCAAAAGAAGGTGGCACTGGTGATAGGAGAGTTCTTGTGATAAGAGAATTCTTGTGATCAAGATCTGCAGTTCCCATGCTTTAGCAATTGACACGAACATTCAACAAATTGCTTCAAGAAAACTTGCCCTGATACTTTATGCTTGCAACAGACAAATGGTAATTCTATTTTCAGCTCAAGTGGGGCTTTAGAACTGGATATTCTATTCAAGAGTTTCTCAACCTTTTTTACTCCTACATCTCAGTACATGTAGTCACACTTTCCATGACCCTACAGTCAACTCTTTGCAGCAACTCATCCTCAGATTCAGAAGTTCTCCAAGATATTTTCTGTGTGTTTTCCAGTGTCACAAAAGTAGCGCCTATGACCCCAACAGAAACACTGTTCTCTGATTTGGTCATAGGACCAAGCAACTGAGAAGTTGCTGTAAAAAATTGGCAGACTAGATGAGATAGAGGAAATGCTGAAATACTTCAAGACTTTATCTCTTAAAAAAAGCAGAGGGAGAAGTGTGAAGATCAAACAGATGGAGGTTGTCAAAAGCCTTTATTAATGTTTGATTTTATGTATCACACTATATGAGACACTTATACACTCAATCTTTTTACTGTTCCAGATATATGTTAGATAGGATCTGTGTTGTCTGGAATGGCTGATAAAAATAAAACACCTTTTGTAATTGCAAGAAAAGAAGTAGTAAGAGTTATTACACAGGAAAAAGATTTATAATGCTGCCACAGGGCACATTACAAACAACCAGGAAAACAAATGAACATTAAAGGCCAGAGGATGATGACTTTATTGTTCTTCAAGATCTGCCCTCACCATATGGTCTACGATCTCTGATTGTTTTTACCTTTCCCAATGTTTTATTGTCCCTTCGTGTTACACACATAAAATGCTAGGAAAATTAACCACTGGCACATGCTGATAAGATGGTTTTCAAACATAAAATGAAAAATCTTTCTGTATTTTTTGCCTTTGAAAATAATGCTAGCTTCATTTATGTGTCTAGGTTGAAAACCTTTATTTGTTTCCTAGGAGCTGCCAAATGGTGTCCAAAATGATACCTAAGTGTATCTTGCAACACAAAAATGTCTGTTCTAATGTAATCAGAGCCAAGTCTTTCCACTACATCAAAAATTAGGCAGACAAGGGGGGAAAGGCCTTACAGCAAGGATGAGAGCAGCTCTTGTGCTGGCTGCATACTCCTCACCATCTGATTAAGTCCGGAGCATGTGTTGCCAGTATTTCCATCCCAGCCCTTCTGGTGCCCACTCATAGCTCATTTACCTTCTTCCAGTTACAGCCAGAGCACTCATGCGACGTTTGGTCCGGGTCTCCCGGAGGTGGATGTTCTTTGAAGTGCTGGGCATTCCCCAGTTTTCCTGGGGTGCTCAGCACTGCCTTTTGGAGCCCTTCTCACGGCTTCCACCACTAGCACGACAGAAGAGGTCAACTGATAGCCGTTTCCAGCTTTCCTTGGCTCACCCTTTTCCTCTGCCTTGTGATAGCTATAACTCCCGACAGTAGCAGGCAATGTAGGTGCTACAAGCAGCATCCTGGAGCACCGCCTCTGCTCTGCCTCCCAAAAGCAGAACAGTGACTAGCTAGTGACTAGCTTCCCCTGCATATTCTTTGAGTGTAGTAAGTAAGTACTAGTACTAGTAAATAAGAAACTTCTAGTCTTCCTAGTAAGAAAGACTAGAAGTTAAGCCTGGCTCATTTTCCTCTCAGTCAATGCCTGTGGGAGTATTGCACACTGTGAAGCTAAGGTCTGTGAATTCGAAATACATATTCAACCTCCAGTATTATGATGGTTCTTTATGTTCTTCTCAGCATGGGAAAATCTTCATGAAGTGGGAGCTAGATCGTGATAGCTGTTTTGTGCAATGGCATGTTCTCTTGAAATGGTAAAAAACTCCCCTGCATAAGAGCAACTGCACCTCTTGAATCAAGCACATCAGAGGTGAATCCAACAGAAAAAGAAAGCTATAAAAGGTCTTGAGTCTAAAGATACAGTGAAAGAAATTGCTGGCTACAAGCAGGTGCTATAGTGCTATGGAAGTTTCTCTGTGGATCTCAGGACATGGAGGTTTGAATTCTCTCTTCTGATGACATCACAAAAGAAGAATGAGAGGTCAAATGCACCCTAAAAGCCCTTCTTCTCAAAAAAAAGTGTCAAAATTTCACAGCCCGAGGTGTATAATGCCAGCATTCCTTGGTTCATCACTGATTGCATGTATGATGGCATAAATGTAAGATCTTTCATTTCTTTTCATATTATTTGTTAGACCATTTCTTTTTGTAGAGCGAGAGGTGATAATTTCTCCATCATTAATAGAAAATATTATTAATATTATATAATATACCATATATTACATATATAATTAATATTATTGATTAAGAAGGACAAAGACACTGTGCTTTGTCAGATTTCATTTATTATGTAAACAGTGATGTTATTTAATGCTTTCAGTAAAAGGAGGTCCACTCTTGTCCAGAAATACTGAATTCTGCAATGTTAATTATAATAATTCTTACAGGCTGTAGTGACAGCTTTTCACAAAGGAACAGCTGATCTGCTGTAGATGCATCAGCTGCCAGACTGAGTCAACTCTGAGGCTGCAATGAGCTGATGAGTCCCGCTTATGTGCATGTGTGTGTAAGTAATCAAAACAAAAACAGTCAGAAACACTTATAAATAGAAATGGTAGCATTGTTCATAGCTGTAAATCCCTGCTCATGTAGTGACTCAGTTGGTAATTTGTTAGGTGTTTGTAGGTCTTGTCAAATGCCAGCTTGTATAATTGACTGGTATTAGCACTGTTTGCAAAACAGACTTGTAGGGTTATAAAACAGGCTTTATAAAAACAGGTGAAGAACAAAAAAAGCATTAATACTCTCCTAGAAAAGGCTAGTATATTAATCTTAAGATATTTAACTGATAAACTACAATTCCAATGCCCCTGCATGCTATGTAAATTAAATGTACATCTGACTTAGAAAAAGCTAATTCGCTCTGTATTAGTTATATATCTCCCTCTGTTAAATTTGTTTCCATCACATTCCCTTCTGTGTAGTCATCACCTCTTCTGAAGAATGTCATGTTACGCATGACTTCTAAGCCATAGTCATGTTTTCACACAATCTTGTAGTGCAGTGAAGAGGAAGGATAAGAAGCAATTGACGTAACTAATGACTTCTTCACTTACTTCAAGCAAAAGAAGAATCCAGGAAGTGAAGACAAAATCAGGTTGCCAAAGATTTACACAAGATAACATAGGTGAGCATATGGAAACAAAAGACCTAAGTATGAGCCCCACGAAACTGACAAGACATATCCCCATAACATAAGCACAGCTTGCTAGCAGAAGAGTAGGAAAAAAATCCCTGCTCACTACACAACAGTGAAGAAAATTCAGGCATTTCACACCCTTTTTGAAACTTGCCTTTCCAAAATTCCCCATCGATTATCACCGGCTTTCAGAGTCGATTACTGCACACCAACGAGATAAGATCTCAGCCTAGGAAAAGGGGACAAGAGGTATGAATACATTTAGGTAAGACAACTGTTTGGAAGTCGGCTGGCCCTGATAAATTTAATTTGAAAATATTTATAAAAATGGCTGAAATAAACATATTCATTAGCAGTTATTTCTGAAAATTTACAGGGACAAGATGTGGCCTAAATGCAGGCTAACTCTAAGAACTGTAAAAAGAAGCGAACGGGACGATGTCATGGGGGTTTTGCAGATTTTTCAGCTTCATTGTTGACCCTGAGTAAACTTGATACAAGTAGCTAAACCATTTCCAAGTAGAGAAGAGACTGAAAGATTACAGGATTAATAGCAGCTAATGTGGATTTGCAAAAATTTAAATGTGTCAAACCAATATAATGTTATCCTATAGTGGGGTGATGAAACTTGTGGATAGAATGAAATCACAGGAACATAGAAATACGTTTCATATCACAAGAATAGTAAAAACTTTTAATGGTGTCCTACATAATATTCCATAAGCGGGTTAGGGAGACATGGTGTAGACAAAATTTATTACAGGACAATCTGGATAAAATCTGCTACAACGTGGATGAAAATCTTGTTGGAAACCTGTAATCAGAAGGGTATATATCAATGATTTCCCATCCACAGTGGAAGAGGTCTACTCAAAATCACTTTTTACTTAAATCTTGTCATTAATGAATTTGATACTAAAGTAAAAACAAGTTAATTAAATGCACAGATGATGGAAAATAAGGTGAGACTGCAAGAATGTTGAGACATAAAATTAGAATTCAAAATTACTTTGATAAATTGAAGAAACTATGCCGCAATTCAAAAAGAAAATTGAATGGTGAAAAATTCAGTGTGCAGTTGTGCAAGCAAGAGGTGGAAAGCAACCTGTTAGAAGTCAGTCCTATGGGAAGAAATAAACTATGTAAGCATGAAACGGTTACTCTCAGAGGATCATTTTTGAAAGACAGCACAGTTTTAAGCCATCCATGTGTCCACCTTGCGCACCTGTTACCTAGTACTGTTCTCCATATACTGAGGAAAAATGATAAAATTCATTATCAACTATGTACACCGAGTATTTTAGGTAAGGTAAGATCTAATTTGGAGCATTTAATGGTTACAGATACACTTCGGAAAAGGATGAGATCTATAGGTAAACAATGCCAGAAAACAATAGTTACCTAGACAATAATTCTTCTTTACAATTGTCTCCAGAAGCAACCATTCCTTCCCTGAGTTTTTCAAAATGTATCTGCAGTAGACCTGGTGGATATTTTACCTCTAGATTAGCTGGCTGTATTAGCATGTGAGGATGGAATTTGGAGGGAAATTACCTCAATCTGTGAGTTCTTAGGAATCTGCAATGAATAAAATCACCACTAGTTTCAAGGAAGGTGTTATTTTTTTACGTTATACTACGCAATATGCAATATCAATTATTTTCACAGGAGTTTTAAAGGTTTGTAGGCTGTAGCAGTCTATGACGTCATTCAGAAACCTTTTTTTTTCCATCCGTGTATTTTCCCATACCTGGGACGTAGGATGCTTTCCGGACGTAATTCTAGGAAAGGCCAAAACGGCTTTAAATCGCACCTCCCACTCTTTTACTACCTAGAGCTCTAGATTAAAGAAATCCATCAAATTCATGGCTCATTCAAAAGTCTGAACACAGTAAGGTGAGTACAAGCCTGGCTTGTGTCACTTGGAGACACAACAACAAAGGTAAACTGCCTCTAGTTGAGGTACATGGAATATCTTGGCAGGCTGTCTAAAACAAGCCAAAATTTTTTAATCAGTCAAAATTGAGATAAATTTGTCCAGTGCCCTTGGGGTTTCTTTCCTTCGCATAATGGCTTGTGTTCTTCAAGTGTTCTCTTTCTACACGAGAAAATAATTATTGAAAACTGAGCTTTTTCAATAATTTCTGATTCACAGTTAAAGAACACCACGTGAAATGAAGTTTCATGAGCAAGTTCTCACATAAGGCACAGGGAAATTACCTAGAAAGAGCTCAAGAAAATACCCTGGGAAAAGTAGAGTGCTGCAGCTAAAATATTTTGGCTTACCAATTTTTGCTGAATACTGGGAGTTCTGCGCAGAATATGCAGGCTGTCTCAGCCGCTGTTGCAAAAAGGCTGTCAAAGCAGCACTAAAATATCTGAAGATTATTGGGTATTTTAAAAGCCCACAGGACTGGAGCTGTTTTCGAGTCTTCATGTTAAATTATTATATAATCCAAGTGGCTAGTTATTTGTTGTTACCAGGGGTGTTTTTCTTTTAATATCAGTACACTTCTTCTACCAGTAAAATACTTTGTAAAAGTCAAAGTAATTTTATGTAGCTGCTGCTCTCTTCAGAGTCTGCAAAAATCACATTTTATTGCTTGAAAGACCACCAGGTGATGTTACCTTCAGAATCCCCTTAATAAATGACTCGAACAAAAAGAACTGGCTTAATTTTTTCATCTAGATCAGTCCTCCTAAGATGAGCTCTAGTTGCTCAAACATTGTGCTAATATTGATAAGTACTGTAAGGATGGGTGGAAGGTAAAAGCTGTGTGAAATATAAAGGATATATGACATTCGCAATGTAAGGACATTTCTTGAGAATATTGTAGAAAAAAACAAAGAGAAGACACAGAAAAAGTAATAAACCCCACCTAGATATACAGACCCTCAGGAAAAAGAGATAACAGAGACAATATCTATGACGATATCTCCCGGCTCACAGAATGAGGGAACACAACTGAACAAATCACTCAAGGCCTTGGAGAGGTTCCATCAGCTTTTTGTAACTGATAAGAAGGGGTGCAAGGGGGGAAAAAGAGTGTCACAGGTCTCTCAGAGAAAAGCAAACATTTTCAGAATCTTTAAGGGGCTTTAAAGCAATGGATGAAAAATAGGATGTTAGAGGATTAAAAACAAAGGTTGGCAGAGTTGGCTGAGGTAGATAATAACGCTGAAGTGAAATACAGTGATAACAGATCTATAGAGACAAGAAATCAAGAGCAAAGGAAGTACCTTTGATATAATAAGTGAAAAAGCCTTCCCCCTTTCTCTGGAAGCCTGATAAACACCCACTGCCTGTCTGAAAGAGTAGCCAGGACTCTTACTATAATGGTCAGGAGTACCTAGGTTGGGTCATTCTTCATAAAAAAATATATTAATCTGCAGCATCTGGTGGGGAACTTCACCTCTTCCAGCAACACCATATTTACTTGCCAATTACCTATAAGAGGGAAAACTGAGACCACCTGGCAAAGTGGTGGGAGAAGAAAAGCCTGTCAAACAGCCATAGTCAGGGCAGTCTGCCTTTCACAGCAGTTTGTGTTGTGGTGGTTCTTTGCACTTGCCCATTCCGGAGTACACTGCCTATATTTGGGGAATTTTTCTGTCTTGCTTATATGTTGTTTCTCATCCCAAAATATCAATCTAGTCTAACAAGTTTGATATCCCCATTCAACAGTAGGAATCAGTTGCACAGAAGCTACAGACGTACACTGTCTCAGTGACAGGATATGTCTGTAGCTTCCTTTCGACCATCTGTAACAGACTATCCTGACCCTCAGTCATCTGCTCTAATGACCACCTTATATATATATATTAAGCACACTAATGATCTGCTATCCCTATCACTGTGACGATCCTGAGATTGTTATTAGATCTGTAAAAATTCCACATCACATTTCTTATACAGACTAGTGCAATATTAAATCTGAAGAATAAGTCGCTAAACAACCGCTGATGAAATATCCCTTATGGATCAAAGGATTTTTCTTCACTGTAATACCTGACTTCTACACACGAAACCTAAGTGAAGGATAAAATTTACATACTGTTGAAATTAATGCTTGCCATTATAAACACTCAATGCATTCTATAAAGAGGCATGGAGTAATGAGTACAAACTGAAAGCGGAAATTTAGGCTAGATATTAGGAAGAAATTCTTTTCTGTGAGGGTGAGGTACTGGAACATGTTGCCCAGAGAAGCTGTGGGTACACAATCCCCAGAAGTGTTCAAGGCCAGGCTGGATAAGGCCTTGAGCAACCTGGTCTAGTGGGAGGTGTCCCCGCCCATGGCGGGGGGGTTGGGACTAAATGATCTTTAAGGTACCTTCCAACATTTAACATTCCATGATTCTATGATTCCTCTTTCTTTTGAGCTCTGTGCATGAAAAGAAAAACTGTAGCTTTCGAAAAGTAAGGCGGTTAGCCACTATGTACTACTAAAATAACACGGCTGCATATTGACATCTCTTACATTTTGTTTTGTGGCTTAATAGTTTTTAACAAGAAACAGCTACCTTGACAAAGTGAAAGTGCAGTCTAGCCATAAAACTCATCCTAAGAGTATGAAGATCAAAGCCTACTCTGTGTCACACAATTGTTTGAAGCAGTATTAGGTTAAATTGGCAACTACATTGTCAATCACTCATTGGAATAAGCAACAGGAAAAAAGAATCCAAAGATGGATAGTTGCTCACCTGTATTTTTCTACAGAATATATTCAAACTTCCAAAACCACTGTACCATTCTGTGCTGCTTTATAAGAGCTGAAAAATCTCACAGGCATTACAAAATAACATAAACAGAAGCAAAGGTCACTGAATCTAATACAAATTTCTAAATTGGTATCCTAGAGTGAAAAAGAAGAAGATTTGCCACCTGAACTCTGTATGTGACAATAGTAACTTACTTTAGGGACAGAGTTGACATGGGAAATGTCAAAGATTTCTTGTAACTCAGTTAAAAGGCTTTACCCCGTTAAAAGGATTCTTGCTGTTGAGTTCATCAGAGCTTTGACAGCATACTTTCAATGTCTCTCCAAAATGACTGATGCTGGGACTGACTATGTTACTTTTGAACAGCTGCAGTTGTTTTCATAGAGTATGGCCACAGTATAAGTTGTGGAAATCCCAAAATTCAGCAGAAATTACTGAATACATAAATATATAAAAATGCATTTTTAATAGGTACTTGATAAATAATAATAGTAATAATGAAAACTTGATATTAGAATTTAGAAACATATTATTTCCCTCTCAGAATCTGGTACTACTTTGGAGCTTATTACTTCCATTTCTTTCTTCTTTCATAAAAGGTAAGAGAATACTAAACACAGTTATCTTTTCCTTTTTAATTTTAGCAGGTGGTGCTGATAGAACATATCTTTCTGTTTTCCACTAAGTTAAAAATATCACAAGGGAGGTCAGGTGTGCAGTAATACAGAGATTTACATAACAGGATTACATGAAAATAAGCAGATAGTTTTTCTGCTGAGAAAGTATAGGGCAAGAAACTAGTTTTCTTTCAAAATCTGTTACCCTGAAATTGAAAGAGCTGGAGTAGAACAGGAAATGAGGGGAAAACACATCCTGTCCCTTGTGCACCAGTTATCTTCTTGATGCACTTAAAAGGTGTGTTGAAAACTATCACAAAGAACATGGGACAGCAACAGCCTTTAAGAAAGGTACCAAGCTGAACAATTTATAATTGTTTAAATGTTGTCTCACAGATTTTTTTGCTATTTCCATTTTTAAAATATCATTGTGAAAATCTAATTTTCCAGATAGAGAACCATGATGTTGTAAACTTTCAGAGGCAAAATTCAGTATTGTACTCATCCACTGCACAGTCAGCCTTTCAACTCTTAGGTGAACGGCCATCTAAACTGCAGCAACTGGTCCTCCTTCGTTGCTGAAAATTATTCTTTCTAGACAACTTAGTTTGTAGAAGTAAGCTTTCTACTGAACACTCTATGGGATGATGACAAACACACCTCTTCCCAGTACAAATCATGTATAGGACCAGAGATAGCCAATTATGCAAGATAGCCTGTAGCAAAAAGTAGTAAAACTGGCTAGTAGGCATGAATCAGATGATCTGACATAGTCCAACCTTGTTTTGAGATGAACTGAGGCCTGGCAGAAGGAATTACGAGGTGAAAGTGTGAAGCAATCTGCTTCACGACTATGAAGTGCAGAAGAGTTCAGCTGAGAAACGAAAGGAAATTAAGTATTTTGGGCCTCAGTATGTACAGGATACACTGGAGGAATTTGGCAATGTCCACATTGCCAACAGTGGTCTCCAGACAGCCCCCATCTGTGACTTCAGCCTTGTTGCCACTTGTGGAGGAAATGCTTTGAATGCACCAAGAGCACATCCAAGAAACTCCAGGTATGGGGAATATTACCATGTGTCTTCCTGTATACTAAGACATTCATGGACATGCCACATAAGAAGAGAATTCTTGCAAGTTTTCCTTGCTAACTGTTGTATACCCATGGAGCTTCAGAGGTTTGTGTTTCAACAAGAGTTGTTAGTGGATCAAATGAAACTGAGAGTAAGGTTCTGAAAAGCTGTCAGATGAGAAGCTCCCCTGAGCACTGGAAAAACACACCAAGACTCTCCAGAAAATTAAAACTGATCTGGTTGGAAAAGGTAGAAGTGTGTGACTTTTGGAGCACGATGTTCATGGAGTATAACAGCCAAGTAAAACTAGCTTCATCTTTCCTGATACTGACTAAATATAATAGAGCATAGATTAGAAAATGACCCAGCATTCTGTAATTCCATAATGGCAAGTCATTAATTTTGCCTTCAGGGTAGGTAATATCTCAGTCTTATGCAATATGAGGTCTAACTAGATAATTAATCTACTGGTTCCTTGAACTCTGACAGTCTTTTACACTGTGGAAAGATACAAAGTAAAACTTGGCATAACTGTATTAAATAAAAGGATAACCAGTTCAACAAGGTTTCACTAACTTTTATTCAAACAGCAGCATTTTCTGAATCCATGGCAAGATTTCTACTTGGCTTTTTGCAGGATGGCCTTTTTCGTTCAGATGGATTTATTCAATATACAAGCCGAGTGAAGAGGAAAAAGAATCCAGAAGGTACAATAGTTTTGTAAATGTTATACCTTAATCCTAAATTTTTTTGTAGCTGCAAATGTATTAAGGGATGCATCCTGAGAATGGCTTGGCATTTCAGTTGACAATAATAGGGATAAACATGTTTTGAACATCCACAGATATCCAATCTATAGACTGTAATTTGCAGCTGAGTTGACGTTGTGCCGCTAGTAATACTGGGTGATGTGAAGACAGAGTGAAATTACTTTCTTTCATGTGGTTAGGGTTTACAAATTATTTCAGAACATTCAGCTATTTGCATAGCCTATGCATGTACGGGATATATGAATTTATAACAGCAAACTTTGTTTCACTGGATGCTGAAAATAATTTTTACAGTATATTAATTTTCATTTTAACTTCTGGCCCTCCATCTTTCAAATGACAACATCCCTAAAACACAAGAAAAACCCTACAAACTAAAAATTCCAGCCCATCTTTAAATCAGATGTGTTTAATTGATAGGAACAAGAAGCTACATTCTCTGTTACTCTCTTAGTATTTTCACTGTTTTTCCTTGAAGTTAAATAAAACTCCAACTAGCTCATTAATCAGGAACACTTAGATAAAGTTTTATTAAAAAATACAGTTCCTTTACTATACCTTGACCAGGAGTTCTGATTGTTTGTGACTGACACCGACAACTGAATTTTTAGCCTTTTGTATAATTTCATGTGAAAATCTGACATGCTCAAAATGCCAAATTGCTTAGGAAAATAATGGCAGCTATTAGCTAAGTAATAATTCTTAAAATGATTTTTTAAAGTAAAGTAGGTCCAAAGAATATTTTAATCCAGCTGTTTCAGAAAGATTTTTTTCAAAACTGCCTATCTGGTCATCAGTGGATGAAGCTGGGAATAAGAAAATCTCAGTCAGGTCCTAGGGATCTGAGAGCTGTCTTCAGTACACAAAAAACAACTCTCCCAATGCAAATATAGATTCATTTACAAAATCTGCAGGTACTACAAATTCAATTGTATCTTCCTATTGCCAGTCAAGCTTAACACTTCAACAATAATTTACTCATAATCAGACGAATCGAAGCCAGCTGTGCCTCAGAATAGAAAATACCTTGTATTTCTTTAGGAGACTTCTGCTAAAAAATATTTTCATAAGATCAGAACACAAGCTTATGCAAATACAATCATACAAACCTTTTTTTGTCATGTCATCATTGTGGCATAGAAAATCATCCTCATCCCAGGATTTACAGGTACTTTGTTGTTATATAATATCGTGCAACAATTTAGAAGAAATGTAAAATACATATAGTATTACTACAGTTCAATGATGACTTGACTCTTTAAAGATAACATCCAAGTCAAATAAGAGAGAAGAAATCTGGACCAGCCATTTAAATTCATTACCAGCTTGGTTTCATTAAGACACCATACTGTTTGTCTCTAGAAACATGCTCTTTCTTATCTGAAATGCATTTCAATGGATATTATCAATTTCTTCTAATAATTTCACCCTGAAATAACTCTTAGAAAGGGATAAGACAGTAATTGCAGTAACTTCTTTGAAGTATTGCTCTAAACTTGGAAAACTAGTCATGCTTGGCTGACTTTTCGGTTTATTAAGAAGGGCAAAACCAAGCTTTCCCAATTTCACTGTTAAGATTGTCTGAAACACGAAAATATTACATATACTTAGTTTTACTTCGGTTACACTTATTTACTTCAGTTACATTCATTTACTTCAGTTCCCATTGACTTCAGCATGACAAAGGAAGTTGCTGTACCTGGACCATAACAGAGGATCTCAACAATCTTCATATGAAGTACATGCTTAAACGTAAACATAACCTTAAAGAAAGTCAAAACAGCAAATAAATGTTTTCCTTTCTGTCCAAAAATTCAAGCTTCCAAACTCTGTTCCAAAAAGGATCAAACAAAAATTAAACATGGTTTATGGTGAGACAGAACATGCAGATGCAACTAGTGTCCAGGTATCACATATTTTAGATAACTCATGTAACTGTTGACTAACGGACTTTTCCTTGAGTTTTTCCAATGCTAGCTTCATCCTTTACCTCATGATGAAATTCTTCACAAAGAAAAAGATTTATATTTAGTTAGCAGGATGGGAAAAGTATCACTGGCAACCAGCTATTGCAAGATGTAACCCTTGAGCCTAAGTTTGAACAATTTGTTACTACTATTTTTATTTTTAATAATACGGTCTTTTTCAGGACTAATTATCTGAAAATTCTACCACTGCATTTAACTTTATCCATGTTACTACTTTTTCACTGTTTTCTAAAATTTTTACTTGTCATTACTTTGACGAAATAGAAATTGGAGGCCTCAAAAACCTTTGTACAACAGACAAATATAAATGGCAAAGATGCTTTTGCACTTCCTGTGGTAGAGAATATTTGCCTTAATATGATAATTTTCTTTTCTTTTTCCATCTTTTTCAAGGAAAAAATAATTAAAAAAAAACAACTCGAACAAACCCTCAGGGAAGTTAAACCAAAGATAGGACAGATACACCATTCCTAGGTACAGACCTGAGAAGCCTGAGAAAACAGACTGTCGATATCTGAGAAGTCTGTGACTGACCAAAAAAGTGAACAGCTTCCACCTACATATGGTTTTGGCTTGTCAGAAGAAGAGGTTTAGTCATTGAGAATGAAGTTGGCAGACAATACCTACTTGTAGATAAGGCCCCATCTTCCAGCAGTTGATCCCACTGCTTTTCACATTCTTACCCCTCACTGCTCTCTTTTACCCTTTCTCTGTGACAGCAGGAACAGCAGTTAAAGGCCATATTGAAACTCCGATTTAATTACCTTGTTCCGTTTCTCCATATCCATAAGCAGGACTCAGTCCCGGCCCCTTCTCTGACTTCACCTGGTATCAGGGAACATTGAAATTGTGATGCAGGGAGAATCAGGGGAGGAAAGTGACAGGAAAAGGAGAAGCTTCTTGAATCTTGTGACATCTTAAGATGAAATCCCTGTCATGCAAAATAGTGATGTGAAAGGAGGAAATCTTGCGAGAGAAAAACAGATTTCAGACTCCTCCCAGGTTCCTCCAAAACCCTTCTTCCTCCATGCCTCACTTTCCCTGCAGAGGGTCTACATTACTATATACCTTAATTGCTACTGTGTTTAACTTCCAGGCTAAAAGCTTCCATACTAACTACTCAGATCAGTAGAGCCAGCTGGGTAACCTCTGCAGTGTGGGCAGAATCAGATGTCTTGGGCGCATTCTTCACTGGCACACACTGCTCATCCTACAATTAGATCAGATGTGCACAATCCCCAGGGCCATGAAATGTCCCTATTACATGGGAATATTTGAGGGGGAATAGAAGGAGGACACAGCCTACTTCTAGTCTTTCAATCTCCTTTACCTTTATTGACAGAAAGACCTTTCAGCTCTGAAAAGGAGGCTGGGCTGCAGAAGGTAGATCACATGATGCTATGGTGTATCTACAACGCCATGACAGCCAGTAGTTTTATTATCAAGTACATTTTGAAGTTTAACTGTAAGATAGTGGCTCCAGGTAACTACTGGGTGATACACTACTTTCAGTTCAGAATTAGATCCCTGTCTCAGGCTGGGAACCACAAACCCAGGGTCTTGCACTTAGCAGACAAAACAAACTTTTGGTCCAACCAAAAGTTCTGACAATGGGCCAGTTGGTAGCTTCTCTGCTTGAGTCAAGACTGGATTGGCCACTATGTTCTGCCACCACCAGGCTCTCCTCTAGCTGCAACTCAGTAGGCATTGAGACACGCCATACTAGAACCTGACAACGAGGTTTGGGGTTTACACTAGTTTTGAGCACCTAGAGGGGCTTTTCCTGCTAGTCCTAGTAGCTGGGCAAAGTCTGGATTGGCATTGATGTGTGCTGCCAGGCTGAATGACCCTCAGCCGTAACTTACCAATTTTGTCACAAATGGATGGGCCACCTTCACGTAACCCAGGGAAGGGACATATACTAGTCATATATATGGTCCAAAAAATACGGAAATAAATCCCCCCTCCCCCCAAAAAAGTGACCTTGGGCTGACAACAAGGTGTCCTGGCGCTGGGAAGATGTAGCCTCCGGCCCCCCCGTGAGACTAAGGGAGGGGTAGCCAACGCAACCATCCGTCCGTGAGCAGAAATGGAACTTCAGGCAGGTGAAGCTCCTGCTCGCAGGAGAGTTTGGGGAAGCTCCGAGAACGCCAAGCGAGAGGTGGCAGCAGCGAGTCGCCGTGAGCCTGGTGGCGGCGGTCGGCCCGCACCGCTGCCTCCTCGGCTCAGCCCGGCGGCAGGCACCGCTGCCGAGCCCGCTGCGGGGCCCGTCATGACTTACCCAGCGCGGCGGTGAGGGGCTGGAGGGGCGCGGGGAGGATGGATGGGATCGCCGTGTCCCGAGGGAGCGGCCGGCCCGGCCTCCCCTGGCGCCCGGGGACACGCGGGTCCCTACCTGCGGGGCAGGTGCTGGGACCGCGGGGTCGGGCAAAAAATGACCGGCTGTAGGCGCTGCCCGGGCGCCTCGGCCGCGCCTGTGCCTGACCCCAGTGCCGCGCTGATGCTCAGCCCGCTGCCAGCGTGAATTAGCAGCGGTTACCCCGGGCAACAACCCAAAAATATTGGTGCTTTTGTTCAGGTACCAAAACTCCGAGAGGCGCGTTGAAAGGAGCCGTGGAGCGGCAACTTTCAGGTGAGCGTTGCAATTGCGTTCCACACAAATTTCTCAACGAAGGGTTAAGCGTGCACGGGAATAAAACATGACTTCCATATTCCTTACCCTATTTGCTCTCAAGAAGACTTCTGAAAACATGGTAGGATTCCCACCTAGGTTTCCCAAGCATGAGAACAGAGACCCGAGGTAGACACTAGCCGGGGAACGAGCTCTTGCTTTCCTGTTGCTGTCACCGTTTTGGCTGGCAGACCTCAAGTTCCCAACCCATGACAGCAGGAGCCGCGGTCACTGCCGAGGGGCTGCTCCCCACCGACGACCCCCGCCCCAGGGTGCGCTCCCAAACCTGCGCCCTCCGCCTTGCCTCCCCCTTCCCCAGGAAATCAGAACCCCGCCGGCCGCGGGGGTCTGGGGGAACATGGGGACGCGCCCCTCTGCGGCGAGGCTGGGGGACCCGGCCCGGCCCTACCTCAGCCCCGCCCGGCACAGGCGGCGGCGCCTCGTCGGTACCGGGGCCGCCGACCCCCCTCTCTCCCCCCCAGCGCCGGCTGCTCGGCCGCGGCGGGCGCGCTCCTGCTGGGGAGGGGACAGGCAGGGAGGGGCGGAGGCAAGCGGGAGGGAGGGAGGCAGAGCGGGCGGGAGCGCGGCGGCGGCAGATGCTGCGGCGGCGGCTGTGTCTCCTTCGGCCACATCCCGCGGCCGGTGCGCCCGCCCGGCGCGCTGCGCTACGGCGCCGCC
>VZRR01002749.1:0-69910 GCA_013398015.1 Oreocharis arfaki
CTTCCCTTCCCTTCCCTTGTGATAAATTCTCATAAGGACATGTAATGAGCCTTGTTAGTACATGAGTACCTCTCTATGTTTTCTTCAGTACATTAATATATAACTTAAATGAGGTGCAAGAGATATTTTAAAACCTACAAAAATATATGAATTCCAAGAATATTACAAAGCATTGACAGACTGACCTTGCTCACATAAATTTTCCCTCACGTAGTCCTTGGATGCATGTAGTGAAGGTTTCTTGAGTGAGAAAAGAAATTATTACAAAAGAAAATTCCCTGACATGGGGAATCTTTTTCCGGAGAAAGACTGCAAATCTTTCTTTGGTAAGAAATAGATAAGACAAATGCTGTTTTATACACTTAGCTTGTGAGAGAGAAGGAAAAATGGCTTAAAGTAATGGAATAGGATGGGGAAAGACATGAGGTGAAAAATGCAAGGAATAAAGAGGAAACGGTGAAAAGAGCAGACAATGACTATATAATTTAAAAAAATTACTACAGTGGAGACAGTAGAATTTCAAGAAAACATTTTAATTGTAGAACTAGTGCAGGAAAGGCAGTGAAAATTGTATTCACTAGGAGCATTCAGAAAGCAGAAGTGAAGCAACTCTAACAACACAGATTGGAATACGTCTAGAAAGGAAGCTGTACGTATCACAGACATTCAGAAATCATAGCTGAGACCACAAAGGATCACTTAAAGTCATGTCATGTAAGACAATAAAAAAGTCTACCTATCATTTTCCATTCTGTTTTTGAACATTTGTTTTCTTTCCACAGTCTGTCCTTCTACAGCAAATAACTTAATAAAACAAGCAGACTGCAAGTGAAAAATGATGACCCAGCTTTAGAAAAAAACTAAATGTTGTGAGGCCTGGAAAAAAATGAAAGCAAAAACCAGGATTTTATCTCCTTATTTTTCTGAGTGAGGAATAGTTTAAAAAAACCCTGGTCCTTATGCTTCATAAACAAAGTAAGAAATTAAAATTGGCTCCGTGGTGTGTCGTGTCCCTCCACCACCTGATATCTATTTCCTTGAGAAGGAGTCTGAGTTCTGCTCTCCCACTCTACAAAACTACAAGTTGTTCAGTATCTATACTATACATCCAACTTTTATACATCTTCTAGTTTTCTCAGCTTCTATCTTGTGTTGGACAAAGTTCCTGAAGTAGAAAAGCAAATACTGTAGAAGTTCATAAGGAAGAATTTGAGTGGTACTGTGGATGTTTCATCCTCTGTCCCTCTGTCCCCAAACACCTATCAGCTATAACGCTGAACAAAGGACCTAAAAATGTGAGCTGGGAGAAAAGCACACAGTACCAAAAACAGAATGAAGTGAATAGTCCTGGGAGCTCTGTACAGCACCTAGTTCCTAAGTCAAGTATTTCTGTGTTGGAGATTGAGGAAAAAAAAAAGAAAAATAAGCTTGAAAAGCAATTTTAGGCATTATTTAGCAAGAAAGATTTAAAAAATTCAATAAAAGCAAGAATCTTCACCCATAACATAGCATATTTCATGGAAGAAGAGAAAAGAAAAGAAAAGAAAAGAAAAGAAAAGAAAAGAAAAGAAAAGAAAAGAAAAGAAAAGAAAAGAAAAGAAAAGAAAAGAAAAGAAAAGAGAAAAGAAAAGATAGAAAAAAGAAAAAAGAAAAGAAAAAAGAACAATAAATCAAACATCTCAATGACATAAAGTTTTCTGAAACGACTCACTGGAGAAATATAATTTTATGTGGTTAACTGAAACTCATTTTGTAGAAAGAGGTGACAATATATGCAAAATTTTACAACCAAGTTTCAGTAATAACAAAAGAAATGTTCCACTGGATGCAAGAAATAGGTATTTTTTATTGGTAAATTGCACTACTGTGGGTTTTTTGGTTTTTTTTTTTAAGGTATAGTGACAAATTGCTACTCTGCTGCTGTACAAATATTTTTTTCAATCAATGTAGCAGGTTGAAATAAGCTCACAGAATTAGAAAAGGGCATCCGTACCTCATTGTGATATTTATGGTATTTGTGCAGTGCTTGCTGCTTTGCTAAAGGAGGTTAATGAAAGCTGTGCAGATAACTCAAATGGGATGCATTTCTCAATCCATTTCCAGGAGAATCTCGCTGCTTATATTATGGAATATTTTTGATTGCTATGCATTGTTAGTATTAGATTACATTCACTCCGTTGTATGTTATTTACAGGCTTTCTACTCATATCAGAAACTGAAGCACTTAGGACTTAATTCAAATGTATTCTGACTCCCTTCTGTTTCCACAGAGTTAGGATGATAGAGTTAAAATCAGTTGTCATCTCAGCAAATTAATCCCTTAAAGTTCCCTGCAACAGTATGAAAACTTATAACTCTTACAGTCAGGCAATCAGCCTCACTGCCCCAAGAACACTGAAGTCGCTGGAGCCCCTTCTAGGGCTTTTAATGGACAAAAGGAGCATCATTTTCCAGGTCTTCAGCATGCATTTCTGTGGATGCTGAAAAGCTGCTGGCAGAGAAAAATCCACTATTTTGCAAGTATTCTGTTAAAGTCCTTGGTTTCAACATGAAGAAGTAAGATGCTTTTCTAAACACCTTGCAGGTGTGTCCTATTAGGAGTCAAACAGGTGGTGTGGGGTCTGGCCAATCACTTGGAGAGGTGGTTGGACCAGGGACCAATGATCCCTGCCATAGACCAATGCAGGGATTATATAAGGCTTGCCTGTAATTAAATAAAGTGGGTTATCATTTCCCTCAACTGGAGCTCTGACTTGGACCTCCATTTTTTTCTGCGTAGCCCGTGCTTCAACTGCAACACATGTCCAGCAGAATGAGGATCAAAGATCTGTCTCTTAGTCCCACAGGATGAAACTCAGATCAAGAAACAGGAAAGAGCTAATGTGCAGTCAAAATAAGAATCCATTTGTTTTCTGTGAAAGAGAATGTGTTTACAAAATAGGAGGGATCACATTTTTACTGTTTTTTCTTGTTTCACCACCTGTGGTCTGAGCCTATATATTAGGAATGTGGCTGTAATAGGTTTCCTGTGTAGCAGATTTATACACATACCTGACACTTCTCATAAAGTAACAAAAAATCCTCTAAATAACCTCCATTAAAATAAAAATATGAATAAACGATTTGTGTCTTATTATATCACTTAGAGAATATGAAAAAAATAGTAAATAAACTCCTCAGGTTAACACTTTTTGCCTTCACAGTAGATTCTGATAAATATTGCATTAAAATATTACAGTAGACCTAAAATGAATATCCTAATCATGGAACCTTAATGGTCTCAGTTCATGCTATGTTAGACCTCCCTATTGTGATGAACAACTCTTATGCTGAAATAATAATCAACTCCATTAAAATGGTGCTAAATAAGTCCCCATTCCAATTATATTGTTGCGGATGCAAAGGGAGTGTGTGTGGGATATAAAAGTCTCAAAAAAAAATCTTCATGGATATAATTTGTGTGAATCTCATGACTTCACTTTATTGATTTATAATGTAGCATTAAATCAACCCTTTTAACCTGATTAGTCCCTTTCCTCCCAAAGGAATCCATCCCTAGCTGGAATATATACTAAAATCTCCTCAATACCTAGGTGTATGCCAATCATTTAACAAAAAGAGAGAAACAAAATAATATCCATCATAGCTCTCATTTTTCTTATCACTTGAAAATTTATTGTCCCACCACCAAAATTCCACTAAAATGTGGAATGGATTTAAACACTAAATATAATGTCCTTCATTGCAAAAGTTTTTGTATTAAAACTGAAATATTCCCAAAGGCAAGAGGTCTCTAGTGAAAGTAAAGTTGTTGGCCCATTTTCTGAACCAAGCTTTAGTGACCATCTAGCAAGTGAACCCAGCTGATCAGCACTTCACTACATATATTTCCTTCCTACAGAATGCTATCTGAACATGAAAAATTGTCTTTCCCTCCCTGCCTCTGAACTTTTTATGCTCCTCTTCTTAGCAATTCTCTTCTGTTTGCCCAGATTATCTTGTCTCAAGGCAGGAGTGGTGTCTCTATTGCAGCAGCATTCTGTAAAATATGAGAAAAAACCTTTTTGCTACCTGCAAGAGGGTGCAGCAAAATGTGNAAATATTAAATAATATTAATAAAATATAAAACATTTGCTACTGTCTACAGAAGGGAGTGGTGCTGTTTGAAATATAATAGACCCTAAACAATTCAGAAGTGCTAAGCCCTCTCAGTTTCAAATGAGAACAGAATTTGTGTCTGCTGTGTACTCCAGACTTTGCTTTCTTATAGTAAGCCTCAAGAAAAGAAAAAAAAAAAAAAAAAAAACCTCATTCTTGCCCAAGCTTTTACATCCAGNTATTGTCCCACCACCAAAATTCCACTAAAATGTGGAATGGATTTAAACACTAAATATAATGTCCTTCATTGCAAAAGTTTTTGTATTAAAACTGAAATATTCCCAAAGGCAAGAGGTCTCTAGTGAAAGTAAAGTTGTTGGCCCATTTTCTGAACCAAGCTTTAGTGACCATCTAGCAAGTGAACCCAGCTGATCAGCACTTCACTACATATATTTCCTTCCTACAGAATGCTATCTGAACATGAAAAATTGTCTTTCCCTCCCTGCCTCTGAACTTTTTATGCTCCTCTTCTTAGCAATTCTCTTCTGTTTGCCCAGATTATCTTGTCTCAAGGCAGGAGTGGTGTCTCTATTGCAGCAGCATTCTGTAAAATATGAGAAAAAACCTTTTTGCTACCTGCTTCCAAGAGGGTGCAGCAAAATGTGACTGCTATGAAAACTTTTTATATGATTGTAATTACACCCCAGATGACCTTTCCAAGAAGACTGCCCATGCCTTCTCTGGTGCAAAAATCCTTCTCTCACTGAAACTCTACCTGCATGAGTATTACTCTGCGACCGGTTATCAGTGACCTAATTATAACTCTCTGGGCTAATGCAGACTTTTCAAATGGAAGGCTGAAGTCATTATTGTGTTTGTCATATCTCTTCCCCTACCCACTCCCAGCTCCAGATTTAAAATAAGAGTATTTTGGGATTTCAAAGAGACTGAACTACAGTTTCGAAGTACTGCATTGTCTCCTTTACTGTAATGAGACTCAGATGCCAGAACAGATTTCAAGACCTGAAAGATACAGATCCTAAAACAATATAAAATATTAATAAATATTTTAAAATAAATATTAAAAAATATTAATAAAATATAAAACATTTGCTACTGTCTACAGAAGGGAGTGGTGCTGTTTGAAATATAATAGACCCTAAACAATTCAGAAGTGCTAAGCCCTCTCAGTTTCAAATGAGAACAGAATTTGTGTCTGCTGTGTACTCCAGACTTTGCTTTCTTATAGTAAGCCTCAAGAAAAGAAAAAAAAAAAAACAACCTCATCCTTGCCGAAGCTTTTACATCTAGGAGTGCATATGGCAATGTGAAGGGATTTATACAAAACAAGAAAAACAGTCTCAGAGTTCTCTGGTTTTAACTCTTACCTGGAAGTCTTCCTTGAGTGACAAGGGCAATGCATTAACGAGGAGGAAATGAAAACGAAAAAACTGAGGAAGTGAAATGCTTGTTTTCCTTCACTAATAGGATTGGCTATTAATAAGAGACAATTATTGAATGAATGCTTACTACCTCCTTTTACAATCAGCAGCAAACATAAAAAAGAGAGAAACACTGAAGCTAATAATAGAATTGGATGCATAAATAACTGCATCATTCTAGATTAAACCACGGAAGCAAACAAGAAAGGCAGAACTTGTTCCAAGGCAGGTCTGTGCAATGAGATTATTAGGTGCAAACACCTAATAGTGCAGTAGTTTCCATTAGTGATTTCCTTTAGTGGACTTTGTATCAAGTGTAGCTGTACCAAATGCAGACTTATATGCCTGAGTTAGTCATCCTAAACTTAATTTCAGGTTAATAGAGAAAAAATAGGCACTTCCTGAATCTAATTAATTTCATGTCAAAATGGGCATCTAAAGTAGGTAAAACGTATCCATAACTGACTCTTTGTCTCTATTGAGCAACAACTACAAAAGGACCACATAGTGACTGGTTCAGATAGAAACGTTTACAGTACGAAAGTTTAAAAGCAGGTGATATGAATTCCTCGTCTAGGGTCTGGGTAAGTGATAGCGAGGTTTCAAAAGAAATGAGAAATATACCAATTTCCCATTATAATTCTCCTATAAATCTTTGTAGCTATCAAGTGCATATTAAAAATACGAGCAGGCTTCCCCAGAAACCACGGCACCACATTAAAGATGGCATAAAACCAGTTATTGAGATGACAGATTTGAAGTTGTTTCTGTAACTTTATTTTACAACTCTTTTGTGTGCATGGACATTCAATACTTGTTTATAAATAATTTTTTTATAGACTTTGTGCTTCACATAGAGTACAAAATGGATCTTGCAATGACTACCAGGGTTATTTATTGCAGAAGAAAATACAGAAATAATCTCAATGTAAACTTTATCCCCTTTTTTACCAAATTTCATATAAAAAAGCACGGAAAATGAAGTGATTTCCAGCAATTCTTATAATCTGGTTTGGAGTGAAAATAAAACTTTTTCTGTAAGTAAAAAATATTCAGAGAAATCAGGTGCAAAATTTTGTTCCAAATGTTTTTAAATTTCACAAAATTATAATGAATGAAAAACTGGTCTTGAAATAGAAATAAGAGACTGCATTTAACTAAGCTGATCTCCTCTTCTAGCAAGCCAAATTGAATGGTACTCAAAAAATGGGGAACAGGTAGCAATAGGCAAGAGTACGGAATGAGCAGCAGAAGCAGCAGCTAGTCACTGTGCCCAAAGCTGCAATTCTCACTACAGCTGCAATATCTCTCCAAATAGTTCTCTTAATAAAATCCCTCCTCCTAGGACCACCAGAATTTTCCTCTTATTTATCATCCAATACAATGGATCTTATGAGGCATTACTTTAATATCAAGTATTAGGGTTTCTCACAGAAAGTAAGAAACAACAGAGAGTTGTCCAGTGAAAAACAATCAAATACATTCTCTCTAGGAATCTTGAGGCTCACTTGAAGGATCAGTTTAATTAGCTTCTACTGCTGAAAAATGGATTCTGGGTGATCTGTCAAGTTCTGCCTCATACATCTTAATAATACTGATTTGACCATAAAAATATTTCAGCTCTGATGATAGCATATTTTTTCTCTAGTCTTCAAGGAAGATCTAAGTTTCAAACAGATGGTGTGAGAAAATGCCTGTCATCATCATGGCTGCAAGCAGCAAATTATGACTATGCACCTCCAAATAAAAGACAATATACTGATGTGGTTATAATATATGTCAAAACATGAAATTGCCGAAGAGAGGAAGAGGAGTCAAACAGGACAGAACTACTTCTGAATCAAATCCCTGAAGAACCACGAAACATAAAACTTAAATGATCCTGTTTGATGAAACTGTTCTGCTTATGTGTGTGTATCTTTTCAAAGAAAAGAAATAACCATCTAGTATTCTGAGGACTCTCAGTGTTTCAGCAATGACAAAATCCTAGAGAAGAACAGGAAAAGAAAACACCACTGTCCATAAACTTAAGGCAAAGAATGAAAAAAATACCAATCATTTTCCCTGAAATCACCAGAAATATCTCTCGTATGAAAAGCAGCTTATTATATTTTTCCAAAATAAATAAATGCTTTTTTAATATCTTGACAGAGCTCAGGAAGAAAAACAGCTCTGAAAATAACAGTGCATCTGGAGGGTCATGGCCTCAGGCAAGATTTCTCTGTTTTGTTTCCACACAGTTGTAAATTAATATTAATTCTTCATGACTTATTACAGTTGTCTTTTTCTCTGAAATGGTATTGATTGACTTGTTTTTTCTTCAAACTGCATTTTTCTCTGCATTGCTTTGTACACTTTTACAAATGTGCCTTCATGACAGCCTTAGGCTAGGGTGACATAGATATCAAACTGGAGACCTCCTGTGTTAAAACCTTGAAGTGAAAATCCATGACTTTGCAGTTGAGAACTTTAAGAACCCATTCTCTGTGGATCAGTGGAGAGGGGATCCTATAATACCTATTTTCTACTGCTGTTTTTATAACTGAAATGCATTTTCTCTAAAGTTTCTAGAAGATGCATTTTCTTGAACAGCTTCTGAATAGCAATAGAAATTTATGAGATCCTGTCAGTCTAAAAAATTCTCCCACTAGGATACCACTCTCTCTTGCCTTGACAGCAATATTTAGGTCTCAAACTAAATCTAAATTGTTCATTTTAAAATGTATTAGAACAATGTTAAACTTTTGATATTACAGGAAGGGTAGTGTACATTCCAGATAAAAGCTACCTTTCTAGAACATGAAATTTAGTTTGCCTGCAGTAATTGCTTTTAAACTCATTGACTATATATATTAAAGGTTAAAGAGAAGCCTTCCAGCACTGTACCTCATTTGGTTTGTATCATGATATGAAACTCTCTCTTCTCTTCTGGCCTCCCTTGCCTTCCCAAGTGCCCTCACAAAATAAATATGGTGCTTTGGAACTTGAGGGTCAGGAAAATGACAGCGGAGACGCAGGTCTGTCTGGGGAGCTGACCAGAACAAGTCAGTCAACCAGATGGATCACAGCTACACGTGTTAAGAAAGAAAGGAGAGTGATTGTAGTAGGCATCTCTATTATGAGGGGAACTGAGGGTTCTGTATGCCAACTGGACCTGTCCCACATGGAAATATCCTGCTTCCCTGGGGCCCAGGTAAGAGAGTCCCCGGAAAAATTCAGCCCTCTGATTATTACTCACTGCTGGTTGTCTAGGTTGGCAACAAGGAGGTTGATGGGACAAGTCCTAGGGGAATCAAAAAGGACTTCAAGGCACTGGGGAGACTGGTTCAAGGGTCAGGAGCACAGGTGATGTTTTCCTCGATTCCTTTGGTAGCAGGGGAAAATGCCGAAAGGAGCAAGAGAACTCATGTAATCAACACGTGGCTTAAATATTGGTGGGATTTGGCTTTTTCGGTCATCATGGATTATATGGCTCCAGGCCTGCTGGAGAAAGATGGGGTTCACCTGTTTAAAAGGAGGATTCTACCCCATAAATGTGATCACAGAGCACAACAGGAAAATCAAGGGATCAGGCCCAGCCAGCAAGGGTTTAGGAAAGGCAGGTCCTACCTGACCAGCCCAACCTCCTTTTTTGACGAGGTGACGTGCCATATGGATGAGGGAAAGACTGTGGAAACAGTCTTCCTGGACTTCAGCAAAGCTTTTGCTACTGTCTTTCACTACATTCTCCTGGAGAAGCTGGCAGCCCACTGCTTTGACACACACATTCTTTGCTGGGTTAAAAACTGGCTGGATGACAGTGCCTAGAGAGTGATAGAGAATGGTGCCACATCTCATGGGTGGCTGGTCATGAGTGTTGTTCCCCAGGGCTCAGGCACAGTCCTGTTTAAAATCTTTACTGATCATCTGGACAAGGGCATTGAGTGCAACCTCTGTAAGTTTGCGAATGACACAAAGTTGGGTATGAGTGTTGACCTGCTGGAGGGTAGGAAGGATCTGGACAGGCTGGATCAATGGGCCAAGGCCAACAGTACGACGCTCAACAAGGCCAGTGTCCTACACTAAGATCACAAAAATCTCATGCAGCACTGTAGGATGGGAGCACAATGGCTAGAAGGTTTTTCAGCAGAAAAGGACCTGGGGGTTCTGGTTGACAGTGGCTGAACATGATCCAGCGTGTGCCCATGTGGCTGAGAAGGCCAGTGGCATCCTGGCCTGTATCAGAAATAGTGTTGCCAGCAAGACCAAGGCAGTGATTTTCCTCCTGTATTCAGCACCGATGAGGCTGCACCTTAAGACCTGTGTCCAGTTCTGGGCCCCTCACTACAAGAAAGACATTGAGGTACTAGAGCATAACCAGAGAAGGGACACAAAGCTGGCAAAGGGACACAGAGATGCTGAAGGGTCTAGAGAGTGAGTCTTGTGAGCGAGCGTGGGTTGTTTAGCCTGAAAAAAAGGAGGCTCAGGGGTGACCTTATCGCTCTCTACGTGAAAGGAGGTTGCAGTGAGATGGGGGCTAGGCTCTTCTTTCGGGAAACAACTGACAGGCGAGGAGACGTAGCCTCGAGCTGCACCATTTCTTCACGGACAGGATTCTTAAATGCTGGAATGGACTGCCCAGGGAGATGATGGAGTCATCATTCTTGAAGGCGTTTAAGAAATGACTGGATGTGCACTTAATGCTCTGGTTTAGTTGCCAAGGCAGTGATTGGTCAAAGGCTGAACCCTGGGATCTTGGAGGCCTTTTGCAACCAAAATGATTATGTGATTCTGTGCTTGTGCAATATGAAACCACAGAGATTTTTGACTGCTTTGGGACAAGGATTGATGTCTGATGACACAAAGCCTGTTTTGTTGGAAGAATGTTTAAGGCCTGGCACAACCTTATAGATTTTTAAGGTTGGAAAATACCTATTAAGTATTCAAGTACAACTATCAAATGCATACCAGCCTTACCTATAGACAAAGGTATTTTCTGATCTAGCTCTGGATGTTACCTCAATTTGGTGATACACAGTAGCTAATGCCAAGACATCAAGAGTAGTTAAGCAATGCAAATAATCACCAATTCAATGCTGAACTTGCCTGCTGCCTCTGTTTACTCTTTTGTTTTTTGGGATTTTTTTGTTTTTCTTTTCCTTTTTCTTTTAAACACGGAACCATAGTACAACACTGCTGGGACAGGAATATGCAGATACAATCATCTGATCCCAGGAGCCTATGGTGGCATCCACACCCCACTGGGTTTAGACTGCATGGTCTGCCTTTCAGCCTGGCAATTTAGCCTGAGCATACAGCAAAAACTCAGCTGTGTCAGAACTCTCTTTGAGTCCTGGCTCAGGGATATCTTTACAGTCCTCTCAAGTATTACGTAGTCTTGCTTTCAAATTTTCTACTCTGGCAAAGGACCAGATGTGTACATTCTGGAATGTACTTGCCTAGATTGGTTTTCATGCCTATATTTTCTTTGCTTTGGTTTCTCATTCAACAGAAAGTTTTTTATAAAAGTTATTCCCATCTGTATTGAGTGAAAAAGATACCTCATCCACTCTTATTTCAATTTTACATAGAAGTATGACCTTACCTGTAATCATCTCATAACAGAGCTTGCATACATTATATTACTCTTCTTTTGAGGGATATAAAAAGGATGAGATGCATTTTCAAAGTGGCTTGTTATAACTGTCAATTGTTTATGTAACTAATTGATCATTTATGTCTCTTGTGTCCTCCTGTACCATTCCAGCAATATTTTCAAGAAAATAACCCTCCACTGTGCTGATATGCCATACTTCAACACACACGGATATTTATTATACAATAAAAATTCCTTTGAAACAGAGAATTTCCAGTGCTGTTTCTGTGGCTGGAGGAAATCAAAGGGGAAAACTATACAAGAAGAAGAATCAAAGACAACTGCTTTATGTAAGGTATAAAGGAAAAAAGCAACTTACAACAGTTTACAACTCATCACTAACAACACTGTAAAGCATATAAATGTTGAAGGTTATTGTATGCTATCATGGCAGATAGGAGATCCAAGGGGTAGAAAGAAAGATACGTAGACAGACAATGTGCAAACACTGCAAACAGAAGGTAGTGTAATTAAACCAATCTCTATTAGCCATTGGTACTTTCTAGCTGTCACGTTTTGACAATGTTTACACATATGCTTGCATAATCACATGCATACATAGAATCCTTTCATCAGGTCTAACAAGAAGTAACAAAACAACGTCTAAATACCACTTACAGATGCTCTGGGAATAATTATGGTAATCTACCAGACCACTTGAGAGAGAATAGTCAGCACCTGTGGAGTAAAGAGGTGACAGCAGGAGAAGGTGACCAGCAGTTAACCTCTGTGGAACAAAGAAGAGTGCCCTTAACAATTTCCATTACACTTACCACAGTGTAATGGGAGAGGTCAGATGAGTCTTCTAAGGGATGCTGAATAAAAAATCCTCTTGTCTTCCTGATACATCAGTGGTGTCATAAAGAATTGTATTGTTGCTTACAATTCTTGCTGCTCTCATATCATTAGGTCATAACAGCAGAACCACTACAACTTTTATCTATGTCTGAAAAGAAAATTACCAATATATTTGACAGCAGCACCCTCAACAAGCCAAGAAAGGTAGCAGCAAAATGCAATGGTGTTTGAAGCCAAAGAAGTCAAAAAGGCAAAGAAGATCTTTGGCCCTGGCAGCTCTTGCTGCTACCTCTCCTGTCAGAGAGAAGGCTGAAGTGGCAGGTGTGTGTTCCTAAAGTTATTCCCTCTCTTTCACATCCACTCTTATCCACTTTTTTCTCCTGGACTAGCTCTCAGCCTTGCTGCCCCAGCAGCCCCCTCCAGGCCTCTAACAGAACTAGAAATGAGCCTGCCCTTCTACGGCGCTCTGCCCTCTTGATTGTCCAGATCTGCATCTTGTCCTTCCACTGGATAGGAGACAGAGAAAGAGAAAAGCAAAGCCACCCTGTGTGTTCTGAGTAACTGACACATTTTGCAGGCAAATTTAAAGTTAAGAAGAGAGAGTGAAAAACATCTGGGAAGGGCAGTGTGTATGGGAAGTATTTTAATAAAGACTCCTTCTTAAAAAAACCCAAATTATTTTTCAAAAACCTCTATTTTCTGCTTCTATTATGTCATAGTAATATAGGTGCATATTTCTTCATTCATTATTTTAATATTTTACAAGTTAGACATTTAAAAAGAAAATTCTTCCTTCAAAACTGGAATTGTTTGTTAGGCTACACACTAAGTAAATAATTTACCTATACCTCAGAAAATAATATCTGGGAAAACAGCAAAGGCTTCAGAGAGTTGGAAGCTGAATTAATGTCTATCCATTAGTGATTGTCACACATGTTCTCTGGATTGAGAAAGAATGAAGCTATATCATCTGTGGCTTATGCAGCCAAACACAGCTTTACAGCTGAACATTGCTTAAGTAGTTAAACACAGTGCTATCAGGAAACCCACCCTTCCTGGTTACTTTTACTTCAAAAAAAATAAAATCCATGACTTGTTTGTGTTTCTTACTAATTTACAAGTAAATTTACTCTGCCTCATTTAATGTAAGATATCTCTAAGAATGAGAACGTAAAAAAATTTGGTCTATCGACTTTGGTTCAGTCCATTGTAATTGAGCACTGAATTGTTTTGCCAGTGGAGGAATATGTAACAGGTCAAAAAAATAACTGTAATGGCTAAAACTGTTTTCAGTATAGCCTGTGTGGCAGACAGCAGCCACTTAGGGAAAAAAAAAAAACAACTAGTCTAGCGTTCATAATAAAAATTCATAATTTTTTCTCATTAAAAAAAAAATCTAATATATGCATTGATTGAGTACGCACAGATACAGTGCATGAAACAAATAGACCCTGGTACATAGGTAACTGAAGTTAAAATTTAAGGTTTTTGTTAAACACACAGCCAATAATTTTTTTTAATTGGGTCTTAATATCGGGCTTTCCATTAAGGCACTTAATGGGGACATTCTAAAGCCCCAAGCTGCTACAATCCCAATGAATGAGAAATTCTAGGTTGTCAATGCTCTCAAAAATGTGTGTACATCTATTTTGTTGTTTACTTTCCAAGTGAGGTTTAAGTTAGGCACATATATTTGACTGAAGGGCTTAATCTACCTTGCCAGAATAATTAATAGTTTTCTATAAATGTGCACTCTAATATGCATGTGAGAGAAAAAACACCACCATAAAAGTGAAGAAAAATAAATCTGATTATAGGAATAATAATTACTTAGGAGTAGCATTATTAGAATGCAACACAGCACTCCAAATGATAAAATGAAAGAGTGAGTGGAAATTGCACACATTACACAGTTTATTTTGAGTAAATACCAACAAAATTGGTGCAGAATACTGTATCATCATCTCTTCTGCATGGGACACATTTCCCATTTAAAAAATCAGCATAAGTAGAATCATATGGTCACAGGACGGTTTGAGTTGGAAGGGACTTTAAAAATCATCTAGATGCCACCATGGGCAGAGATACCATCAACTAGATCAGGTTGCCCAGAGGCCCATCCAGCCTGGCCTTGAACACTTCCAGGGATGGGGCATCCCCAGCTTCTCTGGGCAGCCTGTTCCAGTGTCTCATCACTCTCATAGTAAAGAATTTCTTCCCAATATCTAAATCTCTTCTCTTTTAGCTTGTTCTATCACTCTGTGTGCATGGGAAAACTCACTCTCCATTATTTTTTTATAAGCTCCCTTTAAGTAGTGGAAATTCTGTTCCTGGCAATTCTGTTCTTCAGGCCGAACAACCCCAGCTCTCTCAGCTTGTCTCCAGAGCAGAGTTGCTTCAGCCCTCAGATTAGCTTTCTGGCACTTCTCTGGACTTCCTCCNTAACAGAACTAGAAATGAGCCTGCCCTTCTACGGCGCTCAGCCCTCTTGATTGTCCAGATCCGCATCTTGTCCTTCCACGGGATAGGAGACAGAGAAAGAGAAAAGCAAAGCCACCCTGTGTGACTTCTTGTTCTGAGTAACTGACACATTTTGCAGGCAAATTTAAAGTTAAGAAGAGAGAGTGAAAAACATCTGGGAAGGGCAGTGTGTATGGGAAGTATTTTAATAAAGACTCCTTCTTAAAAAAACCCAAATTATTTTTCAAAAACCTCTATTTTCTGCTTCTATTATGTCATAGTAATATAGGTGCATATTTCTTCATTCATTATTTTAATATTTTACAAGTTAGACATTTAAAAAGAAAATTCTTCCTTCAAAACTGGAATTGTTTGTTAGGCTACACACTAAGTAAATAATTTACCTATACCTCAGAAAATAATATCTGGGAAAACAGCAAAGGCTTCAGAGAGGTGGAAGTTGAATTAATGTCTATCCATTAGTGATTGTCACACATATTCTCTGGATTGAGAAAGGATGAAGCTATATCATCTGTGGCTTATGCAGCCAAACACAGCTTTACAGCTGAACATTGCTTAAGTAGTTAAACACAGTGCTATCAGGAAACCCACTCTTCCTGGTTACTTTTACTTCAAAAAAAATAAAATCCATGACTTGTTTGTGTTTCTTACTAATTTACAAGTAAATTTACTCTGCCTCATTTAATGTAAGATATCTCTAAGAATGAGAACGTAAAAAAATTTGGTCTATCGACTTTGGTTCAGTCCATTGTAATTGAGCACTGAATTGTTTTGCCAGTGGAGGAATATGTAACAGGTCAAAAAATNAAACCCACTCTTCCTGGTTACTTTTACTTCAAAAAAAATAAAATCCATGACTTGTTTGTGTTTCTTACTAATTTACAAGTAAATTTACTCTGCCTCATTTAATGTAAGATATCTCTAAGAATGAGAACGTAAAAAAATTTGGTCTATCGACTTTGGTTCAGTCCATTGTAATTGAGCACTGAATTGTTTTGCCAGTGGAGGAATATGTAACAGGTCAAAAAATAACTGTAATGGCTAAAACTGTTTTCAGTATAGCCTGTGTGGCAGACAGCAGCCACTTAGGGAAAAAAAAAAAACAACTAGTCTAGCGTTCATAATAAAAATTCATAATTTTTTCTCATTAAAAAAAAAATCTAATATATGCATTGATTGAGTACGCACAGATACAGTGCATGAAACAAATAGACCCTGGTACATAGGTAACTGAAGTTAAAATTTAAGGTTTTTGTTAAACACACAGCCAATAATTTTTTTTAATTGGGTCTTAATATCGGGCTTTCCATTAAGGCACTTAATGGGGACATTCTAAAGCCCCAAGCTGCTACAATCCCAATGAATGAGAAATTCTAGGTTGTCAATGCTCTCAAAAATGTGTGTACATCTATTTTGTTGTTTACTTTCCAAGTGAGGTTTAAGTTAGGCACATATATTTGACTGAAGGGCTTAATCTACCTTGCCAGAATAATTAATAGTTTTCTATAAATGTGCACTCTAATATGCATGTGAGAGAAAAAACACCACCATAAAAGTGAAGAAAAATAAATCTGATTATAGGAATAATAATTACTTAGGAGTAGCATTATTAGAATGCAACACAGCACTCCAAATGATAAAATGAAAGAGTGAGTGGAAATTGCACACATTACACAGTTTATTTTGAGTAAATACCAACAAAATTGGTGCAGAATACTGTATCATCATCTCTTCTGCATGGGACACATTTCCCATTTAAAAAATCAGCATAAGTAGAATCATATGGTCACAGGACGGTTTGAGTTGGAAGGGACTTTAAAAATCATCTAGATGCCACCATGGGCAGAGATACCATCAACTAGATCAGGTTGCCCAGAGGCCCATCCAGCCTGGCCTTGAACACTTCCAGGGATGGGGCATCCCCAGCTTCTCTGGGCAGCCTGTTCCAGTGTCTCATCACTCTCATAGTAAAGAATTTCTTCCCAATATCTAAATCTCTTCTCTTTTAGCTTGTTCTATCACTCTGTGTGCATGGGAAAACTCACTCTCCATTATTTTTTTATAAGCTCCCTTTAAGTAGTGGAAATTCTGTTCCTGGCAATTCTGTTCTTCAGGCCGAACAACCCCAGCTCTCTCAGCTTGTCTCCAGAGCAGAGTTGCTTCAGCCCTCAGATTAGCTTTCTGGCACTTCTCTGGACTTCCTCCAACAGACTCACATCTTTCCTTTGCTGAAGACCCCAGAGGTGGATGCAGCACTGCAGGTGGGGTCTCACAAGAGCCGAGTAGACAGGCAGAATCACCTCCCTCGACCTGCTGGCCATGCCTTTAAATACATCTTATAGTTTTTTTAAGAAGAAATTGGGGGAACTGATTTGTTGTGATAATTCCCCAGTGAACTAGCTACATTGGTTGCCAGCTGTATGTTTTCCAGGGGGAACTATCACAGCTCAGATAAGCAGTACTGAGCTTGTCAGGACTTTAAGTCTGTTATCTCAGAAACTTTCAAGGTTAGAAATAAGTGTATCTTTCACAATTATGAAAAAATGTGCTGCATTAGACTGCAGTAACTTTTATGGTCATTTTATTACCATACTTTCATATTTCATTTTGGGAGATGTAGGAGAAAGAAGTGTTTAAACTGGGAAATACTAATTTAGGGACAAGGACTGAATCTGCCTGGGCAAAATTTAGCATAGCTGTCACACCCGAATCAAAAAGATTTCCTCTACAATGGAGAGGTTCTCTCAAGGTACACACCAGCTCACTGGTTTTAAATACGTTCTTCAGGATGATATGAATCTTAGTAGGCACAGTGGAAATAGAAAAATGGTAGAAATTGTAGAAAACCTACAGGGGGAAGGAGTGACTTGATTACAACTACATAAACAACTGAGGAAAAAATTATGAACTTTAAANATTGTAATTGAGCACTGAATTGTTTTGCCAGTGGAGGAATATGTAACAGGTCAAAAAATAACTGTAATGGCTAAAACTGTTTTCAGTATAGCCTGTGTGGCAGACAGCAGCCACTTAGGGAAAAAAAAAAAACAACTAGTCTAGCGTTCATAATAAAAATTCATAATTTTTTCTCATTAAAAAAAAAATCTAATATATGCATTGATTGAGTACACACAGATATAGTGCATGAAACAAATAGATCCTGGTACATAGGTAACTGAAGTTAAAATTTAAGGTTTTTGTTAAACACAGAGCCAATAATTTTTTTTAATTGGGTCTTAATATCGGGCTTTCCATTAAGGCACTTAATGGGGACATTCTAAAGCCCCAAGCTGCTACAATCCCAATGAATGAGAAATTCTAGGTTGTCAATGCTCTCAAAAATGTGTGTACATCTATTTTGTTGTTTACTTTCCAAGTGAGGTTTAAGTTAGGCACATATATTTGACTGAAGGGCTTAATCTACCTTGCCAGAATAATTAATAGTTTTCTATAAATGTGCACTCTAATATGCATGTGAGAGAAAAAACACCACCATAAAAGTGAAGAAAAATAAATCTGATTATAGGAATAATAATTACTTAGGAGTAGCATTATTAGAATGCAACACAGGACTCCAAATGATAAAATGAAAGAGTGAGTGGAAATTGCACGCATTACACAGTTTATTTTGAGTAAATACCAACAAAATTGGTGCAGAATACTGTATCATCATCTCTTCTGCATGGGACACATTTCCCATTTAAAAAATCAGCATAAGTAGAATCATATGGTCACAGGACGGTTTGAGTTGGAAGGGACTTTAAAAATCATCTAGATGCCACCATGGGCAGAGATACCATCAACTAGATCAGGTTGCCCAGAGGCCCATCCAGCCTGGCCTTGAACACTTCCAGGGATGGGGCATCCCCAGCTTCTCTGGGCAGCCTGTTCCAGTGTCTCATCACTCTCATAGTAAAGAATTTCTTCCCAATATCTAAATCTCTTCTCTTTTAGCTTGTTCTATCACTCTGTGTGCATGGGAAAACTCACTCTCCATTATTTTTTTATAAGCTCCCTTTAAGTAGTGGAAATTCTGTTCCTGGCAATTCTGTTCTCCAGGCCGAACAACCCCAGCTCTCTCAGCTTGTCTCCAGAGCAGAGTTGCTTCAGCCCTCAGATTAGCTTTCTGGCACTTCTCTGGACTTCCTCCAACAGACTCACATCTTTCCTTTGCTGAAGACCCCAGAGGTGGATGCAGCACTGCAGGTGGGGTCTCACAAGAGCCGAGTAGACAGGCAGAATCACCTCCCTCGACCTGCTGGCCATGCCTTTAAATACATCTTATAGTTTTTTTAAGAAGAAATTGGGGGAACTGATTTGTTGTGATAATTCCCCAGTGAACTAGCTACATTGGTTGCCAGCTGTATGTTTTCCAGGGGGAACTATCACAGCTCAGATAAGCAGTACTGAGCTTGTCAGGACTTTAAGTCTGTTATCTCAGAAACTTTCAAGGTTAGAAATAAGTGTATCTTTCACAATTATGAAAAAATGTGCTGCATTAGACTGCAGTAACTTTTATGGTCATTTTATTACCATACTTTCATATTTCATTTTGGGAGATGTAGGAGAAAGAAGTGTTTAAACTGGGAAATATTAATTTAGGGACAAGGACTGAATCTGCCTGGGCAAAATTTAGCATAGCTGTCACACCCGAATCAAAAAGATTTCCTCTACAATGGAGAGGTTCTCTCAAGGTACACACCAGCTCACTGGTTTTAAATACGTTCTTCAGGATGATATGAATCTTAGTAGGCACAGTGGAAATAGAAAAATGGTAGAAATTGTAGAAAACCTACAGGGGGAAGGAGTGACTTGATTACAACTACATAAACAACTCAGGAAAAAATTATGAACTTTAAATGTTTCTGCTGACTCTCCTTTCAACTTCCACAGGTCTCACTGTTGCAACAGAAATCCAAGAAATTTCAGCCCTGCCTTCTTCCCTGCAAGTTAAAACACAGAACATTAAAACAGGTATTGAGGGAATCCTGGTCTACATGCATACTGAGTTATATTACAACATTTCAGAATCTCTAGAAGCAGCAAAATGTTTTAGGAGCTTGAGTTGTACTTTTGTAACTTAGAAAAAAAAAAAGGAGCACCTGTCAAACCAAAATAATTTCTTCTTTTCATTTAATGAGCGAAGATTATGACATATATATCAAAAGCGTAAGCTTACTATGATGTAAAATTCTTGTCAAGAGTTTGAATATAATTTTATGCTACTTTTTACAATTCTTGTTGTTTCTTGATTCATTCTATTAAAAAAAACCCCTAAACACAAGATTCAAGTTTCTTGGCATTTCTTCTGTGCACTATTACCTTAGTTTGGAGGAAGGGCAGGTATTTTTGGAGAATCATACTTCTTCCTGTCACTACAGCTAATGAGGCACAGGAAACCATTGACTGTTGCTTGATCATGCATACAGAACAAGCAACTGTTAGGAGGCACATTCTTCTTCTGAGATGAAGCCATCTGCAGCCAATCCCAGCAGGTTTTCCTATAGGGCTGCAAGTGCACAATAAGAATACAGATTGTTTCTACTTTCAACATCCTTTTAGCAGAACGTAAGCCAGTACAATTGGGAAAATCAAGACAAACACAGACAGATGTCTGATTTTCCTAGGTAGTCTTTCCATGTACTGTGCATACATTCTTTTGAACACCTAAAACATTGTTTAAAAAACCCAACAACCCAGAAATTAAACTGGAAGACTTTATCAAATCCTGTACTTCAGGAAAACCCAATCATGAGAGGCAAGATTCACATCTGCCAACACTTGATTTTAATTATTTGTTTGATAGGTATTTCTAGACAAACAGACTCAGTCACTACCAGATGTACCATGCCTGTGTTAATAATCTGTGATAATTGACTCTTCCTTTTGCCAATTACCACACATCCAAATAGAGCGTCTTTCCTCTCTCTCTGTCTTTAAATTCACTAGAAGGTTAGAGAATTATAAACTGAAAGATTGGGAAGATTGGGAAGGATGTCATTAAAACGTGATTGCAATCAAGATTAGGTGTCAGTGTTTATCTTCTGTGAGAAAGCAGAAACAAACAACTTGAGAACTTTCTTGTCTTTAAACCACACTGTTGGCTATTTCTCTAAAATATCTCTCCTTTTAATATGTTAGAAACACCCCAACATTCGTAAAAACAAATTAAAACCAAACCATGCAACTTGGTTGAATGCAGGAATTATGTGATTGAAACGCATATAAGTATTTACTCAAAAATTGAGATGAGAGGAAAACCAGAGCAATTTATTTATGCATTCTGTGAATGTTTAATATTCAGTTTATTAAGGATAGTATTTTGGCTATTATTTTCTGATACTGGTAATTAGCATGTAATACTGATTTATAAATCTGGCTGTAATTATACCATTCTAGCTAAAGAAATTGAATTTGCAAAGGCTAACTAGCACAAAGCCTCAATTATCAGCTGATTATAATCATTCGGCAGTGAGACAAGCGAGCTGTCATAATCCCAGTTGTTGTGAGGAAAATAAATGCAGCAAAAAACACCAAGCAGAAATTAATTGAGTCAGTGCAGGAAAAAATAAATCTTTATTTTGGAAGTTCAATAAACTAAATGTAAATGCTTTAAGATAAACAGAATTTATGAGGTAAGATATTTTTATAATAAAAGATGCACTTTTCAATATTCCTGGCTATTTCTTTCCCTTAATTTAGATGGAAGAAAACCCATTTTATTTGGTAAATAATAGTAAAACATTTCATTTTCATCACAACAGAGGTACCCTTACAATCGATTTAACTGCTATGTAAATATTGCCACCTGAGCAGACATGTCTTGTTTTAGAAAGGTGTTGGGATTACAGAGGTGTGTTGGAACAGAGATATTTATGACTCCCAGCTCTACTCAGTTTTCATACTAGAGTTCAACCGCCTAATTTTAGACACTTATTTGAAATACCCCGGTTAGCAACACAGTCTCTTTAGGATTCTTTTAATGGTCAGTGAAAGGTGATTTCAGACCTTTGCATGGTGAGTCAAGAGTTTATTGGGTCAAATTGCCCATTAGAGGTGCAAATCTTTGTCTTCATCAATTAGAGAGATTCTATTTTAAGATAGTAACTGCCTGATGCCTTTCTTTGATCACATGGTCAAGTCACTTAGGTCTTCTTCTACAGCCAAAATCCAGAAGAAATGCTCTATATTTTGTCAGAGAGGCTGAACAATCTTGTGCAATTTGTGAAGGGGGTTAATCAAGTGTTGGTATGCTAGTATTAAGTGTGCAGACAGTGAGACTGTATGGGGCACCCACCAGGCAGCAAGGACACAAGTTAAACTAAAACAATACAGAGAGCAAGATCAAGCACAGATAGGGAAGCTCCACTTCATCCCTTACATCTGTTTCCCTGCCTATCATGTTGAATTATTGATAATAAACTATTGACCACTGCAAAACCTATGAACAGCATCTCAGACCTGGGTAGTTGTCTAAGAAAGAAGTAATGTGAAATGAACTGGGACACAGACCCTCATACCAGATTTTTAAGAGCTTCTTTCAGGCTGAAATCCAGAGTTGTAAACTTTTTGTTTGATTAAGGCCTTCAGGCCTTCTTTCAACTTTCAGTTTGCAGCTGAGAAGGAGATGTCCTGTTCATGCTCACTCAGGTGTTCAGAGGGAACCTGAGTCTTCCTTTTCCTGATGAAATGTTAAACATCACAACTACATTCTGTAATATCTGAATGTACATTTTACCCAAAATTTAGACAACTTGTACTTTGATAGGAATCAGAAACATAATTCCATTTTTTGTTGGGATTTTTTGTGTGACTTTTTTTATATTAAACTGAATGTACTTCCAACAGGAAAGTTTTGATATTCATTCATGCAAAACTCATTTTAGTCTTCCGTCTAGGAAATTTTTGGAGTTTTAGATTTTTAATTTTGACCTCCCACAGTTGATACGAGTACTGTGAACCTCTTCATGCATCAATTGATGCGGTCTGACCATATTCACTATGTTAGCTGAGTTACATTTATAACTTGGCTTTAGTGCTGAGTAGCTCATCTTTGTCAGGATTTATGTATACATGCCTAGAAGCAGAAACAAGAAATAATATACTTTACTAATATGCAGGTATTTTAACTAGCCAACTCATAATACTATTTATACTAGTAGTTATTAGGATGCCCAGGGATCCTAGTAGGGATCATGTATGAGAAAGACTTCTTGAAGGTATATGGTTTAAAGTTCAACAGTCTTTAGTGGGTAAGCTTGTCTCTGTGCTTCAGTCAGGTCCTTTCTACAAGTCTTATTTCCATGGTGCTAATTTGGAGGTAATAAACTCCATACAATGAACTTGCATCTACCTGTTACAACTTACAAAGCTGGTATTTTTAATATAAAATTACATGAAACATCAGTATATTTGTCCTTACAATCTTTTGATTAAGTACTAGTCAGTATTATTCCTTTTATTTATAGAAAATGAAGTCAAAAATGATGCTTCTCGTTTGAGAAGAGAGAATATGCAGCGATGTTTCCCAAAATGCTAGGCCTTGATTTGTGCAGGTCAGATGCAGGCTGAGGCCATCCAGCTCCAGGGCCTTTCACCGTGGAAGTGTTTTTCTCCTATAGAAAACAGGGGCTTTGCAGGCAATGGAACATCCTACATGGAGCTGGAGTATGGCTGGGTTCAGAAGCACTGGTAATCTAATAAATGCCACTGAGACTAACATTTGACCAGGTTTTGTGGTAGAAATAAGGAATTACAACAATTTCTCTTAAATGGCTAATTCCATTGAATTATTTTTCTCTATCACTTTTTAGGAGATATAATTGTTGCAATAAATTAAAATTTTTCTGGTAAAGAACGTATGTTCTCAAATGTATTATAAACAAGATATTTGTCAGAAGCTCTTATTCTAACTGAAATAATGAAAAAAGAAAGTCATACTAAACCTTAATTTAGGTAAAATGCAATATTACTTTTATCCTTATAATGGAATTACTTTGAGATAATGCTGTGGTTCATGATGAATCACTGTCTATTCAATTTAAAAGATTTCCTAGATCAAGGAGTACAAGCAAGTTTCCAATTTTGAAATAACCTTAAATGATGTTCTTTTATTTTTCAATGTTTCATATGATGAGTATTCTAGTCTTAAAGCGTGTCTGCGTATTTGCTAAAATACATATACAACATACAAAATATGACAACAGGTTTCATGTACAAAACTTTCTGTCTAAATGAGAATAAATGGAACTCCTGATAGTCGAGGAAACTCACACATTAAGAGTTCCGCAGACTCACAAATCATGTAAGTTACAAAAAACCATTTTCTATTAAGATCCGGCAAAAATTCAATAGGAGCGTAGCAATCACTGAATGATAACCACTTTGTGTCTTACTGAGCAGTGGTACGCTCTGCACTTCACAATACTGATGGCATTAGAAAAGATATTAAATATCATATTTTGTAAAAGAAACCAAATAAAGCAACAAGAAAAACCAAAATAGGTAGCAAAAATACTTTTTAAAAGTGTAACTCTTGTCTACTCTGTCTTTCGATTGTTTGTTTGGTTAGTCTCACCCAGCACCAAAGCATATCCTCTCTACTCCATATTTAATTTATTAAAAACAACAACATTAAACTTCTTTTGTCTTAGCACAGAGTTTGCTTATTTCTTTAGTCAGAAATTACCTCCAGGTGCTGGATGTGGCAAAACAGCATTCTCACACTCTCCTATAATAAAATTTGAATGAGCTGCTGAAACATTTGGTATAATATTTGCAGTAAAACTTACTTGGTGTGAATCAGATTAGCTATTTCACTGCCATATAAGCAAAACGAACAAAGATGAATTATCAATTGCTGACACTCTTCACAAAGCGTTGTACCTCCCTTTTCATCTGAATTATCTCACTTTTTTTTAATCCCAGATTTGAATTATTGTATTGACTTAAAACTTTGTCCTTCAGACTAGGGAGTCCCTTATCAGAGTTGGTTCTGTGTTTACTGTTTTGCTGACTCTAATGAATACATCCTTTTTCCTTGATGAAGGAAATGAGCTGAACTCCAAGTTGTTCACATTACAGATAAGCAGATTTAGCAACCCTTCTTTATTTCCAGTTACTCAGATTTTTTTGGTAGCTTAGCCCAATACTATCCAATTTATAAGACAGTCATTTCATAAGCTGACACAGATTGTATTTGATTTAGTGCTTATCTTTCATTTTGAATAGCAGTGAGCAAATCTATGTCACTGATGAAAAGGAAAGCCTCCAGGTCAAATTCATTTCTGCTGCATATAGTAGCTACACCCAGAATTCAAATTGCACCCTGTTACTTCAGACAGACTAGATGGAGATTTCAGTATTTGTGGGATTGATGGGAAGAAATACGCCATTGCTTCTACAAGCAATTGAGATTGTTTAACTTCTCAGTTTAGCATCTCTAATTTTATGTACTTTCTCATGGAATGTCCATTGGAAAAGAAAGGGTTTTAACATCTCAGAACGAAATCTGAGACACAAACTCTCACTTGATACAAGAGGTATGTTTTAGATTAAGCACAAGAGAAAGTTTAGATCTTCCTCTGATTCAAATAAGGTTTCACTTTTATTTCTTTATATCTGTATTGAACAAGAAAAATATGCTGGCTAAAATCCAAGTTTTGGGGTTTTTTTCAATAAAGTGAAAAGAATTTTTAAAAATAAATTTATATTTATTTCATACTACTTTGATTCCATAAGAAATGGGGAAGAACTATTGGGGTATCAGCTATACAGAAAGGGGAATTTCCGTAATGATCAGTGAAGGGAGAGTAATAATATATTTTGAGATACGGAGAGACTTAACCAAAACTCACAATTCAGTAACATGTTGCAGTGATTAAAGTTACAGGTTCTCCCCTCCTATTACTTCCTTCTTTTACCTTAAGTACCCTTTGGTTGAGTTTTATTTTTTCTCTAGTCCAGGAATATTGCTTTTCATGCTGCATGCTGTGCAAAATTTCTCCCTGTCAAATTGTGCTTTAAAATTCAGCATTTAATTCCTCTTCTGTACATAAAAGTACTAAATTCATAATATTACAGCCTCAGTTCCCTATTTTGTACGCTGTACCTTTTCCACAGGTTCAAGTTCAAAACGTAATCAAGCCAAATGGGCATGCTGAATAAAGTGGGGAGCATTTCAAATATCATTGTATATTGGTATTTCTTACCCCATCCTAGGACACATAAGCTGGAAAGGGAAGGAGTTTATGTGTCAAGATTTGACAAATAAATAGAAATAAATTCTCCCAGGATAATCTTGACATAGTGGAATACCAGACTTCAAAACTAGGTAGCATCATTTGCAAGATCGCTTTGAGTACCTTGTGCTGTAAGCAGTGACTACGCAAAAGACAACATGCAGCAAATAAGGACAAATAAGAACATTGGCATGATTTGACTAAAATTAACTTTTAAGATGAGGAAGGAAATCTATAGAGGACTCTGTAATGAAACACAATCCGCAGACAATGATTTTATAATTAAGGCATACTTTCTGCTTAGGATAAAGAAAGGCAACAAAAAGTAGAGGCCAAGTTAGCAATACAATATGTTTATTTAACAAATCCCTTAACAAGTTGTTTATATTGGCCAATATATATTCCCATGAAAACTTTGCGAAAAAGTGAAATTAAGATTTGCCTTCTTCGAGTAGAAAGTTAAGGAGTATCAGGTATGTTTGTGTTTGTGTGAGGCAAGTTGATTTTTATTCACCTGTTACCACCCTGTTTATATCTTGGCAGTGAAAGGTAATAGTTCAAATCCGGTGCATCACCAAAGTGCAGAATGTGGATATGTTGGTCAAATGCAGAATATTTCAGCCTCAAGGGCCTTGAGGGAAAGCCGTATGAGGAGCATCTAAGGTCATCAGGTTTATTCAGCCTAGAGAATAGGAAACTGAGGGGAGACCTCATCACACTCTACAACTTCCTCACAAGGGGAAAAGGAGAGGTAGATACCGATCTTCTCTGTGTCACCAGTCACAGAACCCAAGGGAATGGTCTGAAATTGTATCAGAGGAGGTTTAGGCTGCATATCAGGAAAAGATTTTTCACCCAGAGGGTGTTTGGGCACTGGAACAGGCTTCCCAGGGAAGTGGTCACAGCACCAAGCCTGACAGAGTTCAAAAAGCATTTGGACAATGTTCGCTGGCATGTGGTGTGATTCTTGGGGTGTCCTGTGCAGGACCAGGAGCTAGACTCAATGATACCTGTGGGTCCCTTCTATTCAGCATATTCTATGATTTTGTGATTCTATGATATCTATCATGGCATAACTACTTATCAAAACATATGTGAAAGTGTTGTGTGGTTCTCTACTGTGTAAGACAGGAAAATAATTTCATGTAAGCCTGCTTTCCTGATATTGCTGCCAGAAGACTTTTGAAACTTTTGGGGTCTTTTTGCTGGTTGACTAGTATTGTAGTCTGGGTTTTGTTGACTGTGTATGTGAGTGTGGGTGTGCATGAGGCTTTTGTTCTGATGCACAAAGTTATGTCACTGTTTCACGGATTAAAACCAAGTGTTACACAGTAATTAAAATAAAATTTTCTTGATGTTTAGGGCTTTATATTTCTAAATGGAAGGTTTCTTACCAGCATAATTTTAGAAACACACATTAAGGAAAATTCCCCGTTACTCATAAGCATGATATCCAATTCTGAAATTGTCTACACTCATCCAGACTAGTGAAGCATGACAGTAATCCACCACTTGCAGAGGTATTTATTTCCTACTAGATACCAGCTATATTTTAGAGATAATTATTTGTGTTATTGTCATTGTGACAGTGAAATTAGTTTCTGTAAATATACAAAATGTAGAACCAGAGAATGATTTAAGTAAGGTTTACAGAAACTTTTACTTTACAAAATTACCATCTCATGATGTGGAAAATATAATTAAAAACCCCACAAACTCTGTCTCCTTCTCACCTTACTAATATTTTATACTTCTTTCCATACGCTTATGTATTTATAGATGTAAATGTAATGTTTAAAATTTCATGGCTGGTACAAGACTGCCATCTACAGGCTGTACAAGAAAAAAGTGTTTTAAAAGGCAAGACGTGGACTCATTTGTAATACAGATTTTAAAGCAAATTCTGACTTTTTTCCCCGAGTCTTTTGCTAATCTCTCTTGCAGTCTCTAAGAAAGATTACTGTTCTTGATATTTACACTGTTTTTAGGATTTTACTACACACAAATCCAAGTCAATGAGCCCTAAATTCACCTTTCTTACAGGTTCATTTTATGCCTTCCTGCATACAAAAGTGCTTCTTCAAAAAATGTCTTGAAATCCCGTTTTTGTACAATAGAAAAATTTCGGATATGAGTCACTGATTACCACAATATATTAAAAATTAAACAAAATATTTAAAATTATAGAGGGAATCAAATAATACGTTGTTTCTTTCAGATATATATATTAAATCAAAAAGTATAGGTCTCTGGACATATATATCATAAGTATTTTGCTCATAAAATAAACATTTATGTACAATATCTGTATTTTACAATTATTTTTATACAATGAATACCCTTCACATTTGTCCATCATAAATCCAAGCCATCATTGATGCTTTCTATATTTTTTTTTATAAATCACCACCACAAAACTCCCTCAGCTCATATTTATTTTATTGTAAATTATTTGAATCTTAGTCATTCATTTAAAAAAAAAAAGAAAAAGAAAAAGAAAAAGAAAAAGAAAAAGAAAAAGAAAAAGAAAAAGAAAAAGAAAAAGAAAAAGAAAAAGAAAAAGAAAAAGAAAAAAGTCCCAAACAACCTTGTCGGAGACTGAAATGTTGTAATTTATGGTTTAAACAACTCCACGAAGGCCTTTTGCTTGTTGTAGCAAAACTGTCTTACAGAGGCTGAAGACCACCACGCCCTGAATGGGGCCCTGACTAAGGCCATGCACTGCTCCTTGATGGAGATAAGATAAAGTGACTCAGGTCTGGGCTGGGGAAAAAGAATAGGTTTGAAGAGGGATCAAGCTTCGCGCCTTCGGGGTGGAGACCACAGCCCCGGGGCTATCAGCTGTCAGGCTCACACAGACCCTCATACCGAAGAAGGGTGGAGGACAGGTTTTGGATGCGTGTTGAAAAAGCCTCTGGACAGAACACCAGGTGAAGGGGAACGAGAGTCGTTGGGACCCTCGGAGGGGTGATATGTTTCTACCTAATCCCTGTCATTTTCTGTCCCACGCACACTTCTTTTTCCATTTCTTTCTATCTTTCTTTCATCTTTCTTTTTCTTTGCCTCCTTTAATAGTAAATAAAATAGATCAAGTTTTTTTTGGTTTTGGTACCAACATCTACCTCATTTAGTTTTAATCAAGTTTTGGGGTATATTTTGAACCTTTCTGGGTTAAAAAACTTGGTTTTCTTTGTTCTTCTTTGTTTAAACCAGTTCATAACACCAACCAAAACCAGGGAATGCATAACCTGAATAAACTTGACCATTTCATTGGACCTCTGATTACATTTGCTTGCAAAACTCCTGCTGGAAGCAATGAGAGAGCTTTGCATAAAAAATAGTGGCAAGTCTGTGCACAGTAATCAGCTACAAACTTCTAACAGGAAACATTATTCTGTCCTAATAATAGCTGCATTTAAGCTGAGTAATAATAAGTTAATCAACAATAGGTTGTTTTGTGTTCTTATTTTTAATTATTAGAAAGAAAAGAAAAATGTTGTGAGATGAATATTAATTTTTATGGCTGCTGTAACACATATGTTATGGCATGTACAAGGTGTATTGAGAGAGCTAAGTCTGTTCACTCTGAAGAAAAGAAGGCAAAGGCAGACTCTAATTGCTTTCTTCCATTATCTGTGGAGAATTTTTAAAGAAAATGCAGCAAGACTCTTGGTTCTATTATACAACGAAAGAAGAGACATTCGGCACAACTTACAGGAAAGGATGTTCAAGGCAGAGAAAAATAGGGGGAAAAAAAACAATGAGGGTTGTGAAGTGGTGGAAGAAGTGCGTCAGAGGGGTGTTGCAGAGGTACTAAAATGTGACTGGACCTTTTGCAATCTGATCTAACGTCAAAGCTGACCCTGATTCGAAAACAATGGCAGAATTCCAGAAGTACTCGGAATTTAGCAGCTTAAATTTTTCATAAACTTCAGGATTTTCGTGAAGATTTTCCCATCAAATTTTACCACTAAATTTATGTTGATTTCTGTGGGGTTTGGATCAGGCAGTTACAGAGCAGATGCTAATGTAGTTTGAACCTCACACCTGCGAGTATCAAGAATAAAGGAAAAGTGCAAATTCAGTGCTAAACAGAAATCCATTTTTGCCTTGTGGAGTTAATTAGCAATTGATTTAAACTGGCTGTAAACACATATTTGCTGTTAATGATTCTGAACAGTGTTCTTTAGGGACCAGGTGTGAAGATATAAGTTTAAAAAAAACCCCTCAAAACTAAGAAAAGTGCCAACACCATTATTTGAGATTCTTCTTAACTCATACTTTGAATCTTTTAATAATAATATGTTAGACACACAAGAAAACAAGTAAACAAAAGTAGGACCTAAAGTTATCTAAGTTCACTAAATGGGTTGTGACATCAATTTATATTGCAATTTAGTAGTAAACACTGTGGGTAAACTGACAAGTTTAATGGATTATACCAAGTAAAAATACAAGAAATGTATTTGCTGCTAAGAGATGCTTGCATGGGAATGTGTTTTTCTTCAAAATGGAATTACAACAAGAAAGCAGTTAAAACAAGACTAGAGCTTCCAAAATAGAGTGGGGTTTATTATATATATGCAAGTTACAAGGTGAATTAAAGACAACAGAGAAGGAGAAGACAAAAAAAAAGTCAATACAGTTTTCACCCTCAGAAAAGACAGAAGCCACTGTGTTAAAGGTAACAAAAATACTTGAAGACTGTTTTGTGTTTTGTTTAAATGCCACTCTACAGAAAAGGAGATTACCCTGTGAATCTCTTTTACTGCACAATAAGTTTATTTAAAAAAAAAATCAATGCTTTAGCAGAGCTTGACCAAGAGGTGTTGTGAGTAGGGAGGTGTTAGGCACAGGGGAATGTAACTGTGAGATCATTGTTACTTCACAGGCCAGAAAGAGAATCCTGCACAATGTCCAGCCTCTAGCTTTCTAGCCACCATTTTTCCCAAAGGTGTGGAAAAACATTAAGTCTGCTCAAATATCACCTCTGCAACCAATTTAATAACAAAATTAGAAAATTACTTGACTGAAATTGCTATTTGTTTAGAATAGTTATTACACATAATGCAATTTTTGTAAAAGAAACCAAAGAGTTATGATTCTTTATTTTTATTTCAAATGTATGAATTTTGGTTACAGAAATATTTTCACCAAAAAAAAAGTGAAATTACTCTTTCTATCTTACTACCAAATTTGTAGTTCAGGCTGTATGCGAACTAATGCTAACCAGCATGTATTAAGTAGGCAGTATATGCTGGATTTACATTGTTCGGATACAATCTGCTAAAATTAGGTGGATGCTGAATAATCTGAGAGAATTTATAGACCTTTCCAACTATAACATTCTTAGGGCGTTATCTTGAATTATATTAAGCAGTAGAGAGTATATGTTTCAAGTGCTTCAATTTGTTCAAATATATAAACATAGAATTAAGGACTTGGAGGAATATCTTAAAAATGCATGCTGCAGATAAGGCCTCATGCCATTTAGATTTCAGCTCCCCTATATTGCCACTGCTAAAGTCAATGCAGCAATCACAGAATTTCACATAATAGTTGTTGTTGGAAGGAATCTCTGGGAATCATCTGATCCAACTGTCCTGCTCAAAGCAGAGTCATCTAGGGCAGGTCACTCAGGACAATGACAATGTCCAGTCATGTTCCAAATATCTCCAAGGACTGGAACTCCTGATCGACCACTTTCAGAGTTCCAAAAAAAAAAAAAAAAGGTTTTGTTTCAATTAAGTGGATAATCCTGTATTACAAGTTGGGCCCATTGCTGCTTGTCCGCTCAGTGGGCACAACTGTGGAGCATCACGCGTATCCTCTTTGCTACTTCCCATCAGGTATTTATACAGCTTATATGCTCCCTGAGCCTTTGTCAAGATCTCATTACTAAAATTCTTAAAGACATGCCTCTGCCTGAACTAAGGTGCAAATGATACCATATGACAAAGTCAATAACACATATTTTTATTTAGCAGTAGATAGTCACCACCCCCTGGACCCTTGACAAGACTTGATTGTTGCAATTTCAGTGTCTGTCAATTGATTGTTGCAATTTCAGATGGTCACTTGTCTTGATCCATCAGGAGTGAGGGAAGCCCATGGAACAGAAAAATTCCACAAGTTATATACACTCAGGTTCAAGTGAAAATGTGCCCAGGTAGCTGGTGTGGGGCCAGGAGTTTCACACCAAATGATGTAATACTGTGGATCATGGGACATTGTAGGAGTCTTTGACACCTTCTAAGATGTTGCAGCTGCCTATTAAGTCAGTGCTCCTGGCCCATCAGCAGAGATGGATACCTCGAGGCTACCAGGAGGGAATGTCCCATGTCCTGTTACTCCCTGAAAGGGCAGTTATTACCACTGAGTCACTCGAGTATGGATGAAGAGACTGTACCTGCCTCCCAGGATTTGCCTCTTCCCTTACCTTGTTCAACACCAGCAGTAGCCTGAAGTGTCAGGTGCGCCTGTCTTCTGTTCAAGCCATTAGCACTCCAGTCTCTCTTCCAGCATCAGCTGTGGATACATTCTTCTCCACTGACCTGGGATAATTGGACAGCAGTGCCACCTTTTCCTTATCTCAAGTTCCCATCACAATACCAATTCCGGTTAGGCGTATTTGGGAAGGGGTGGGCTTTGGTGGTTGCAGAGGAGCAGCTGCGTCTTTGCAGTTTGCTACAGTGGACAAAAGTCCACCCAAGATAATGTTTATGGCATTGACAACATCAGTCTCTCACAGCTCTCTCAGCCTTTTCTCACAGGAGAGGTATCCAAACCTTTATTCACTGTCATGCCCTCTGCCAGACTTCCTCCAGATTGTCCATGTATCCAATACATGGGGTAGTCCAGGATTAGATCCAGTACCCTAGATGTGTCTCACCAGGTCAGAGTAGAGGGGAAGGATTACTTCCCTTGATCTGCTGAAAATAATCTCCTAATGCAGGTCGCAATAGAGGGGAAGGATCACTTTCCTTGATCTCCTGATGCAGCCCAGAAGGCTATTGGTCTTCTTTGCTGTAACAGTGCATATTCCACAAAATCCATGTTCATTTTGAACTGACAAATATGTGGGAATGTCAACAAACCAAATTTCATTCCCCCCTGCCAAAAAAATCTTATCCAGTTGTATCCTATTGGTTGTCTCTATGCTGACAGATGTGCTACAGGCTGTGATTTTGACTGAATTTATATCCTAAAAACCTTTGCACATAAGAACATGTCTGTAAGTATGTGGGTTATTTTGAATCTAGAAATTCAGTGCCAATGAATACCATTATTACAGTTCAGCTACTCTGAAAAACAACACAGAAGTGTACAAGGTCCATTCAGTTAAATCTGTTTTCTTTGAGTGTAGCTCACCCTGCTGGAAGAACTGTCAAAAGTACTTTGCAATATTTTAGTCTCATTTAATCTACTAATGTATCTGGACTTTATGTATTTAGGTGAATTTTACCCTCTGAGAAAATATCTCTGCAATATACTTAGTAGAAATCTAATTTAAAATAGAAATATTCAATTTAAATAATTGTTCCATATTGAAGCAAGTTTTGTATCAGTTTAAATTAATTACACAGCATAATAAGATCTAAATTTGCAAATGAAGGAACTCTGATTCTGCCTAAATATTCTCAATTTGTATATAAATATGTTTTCTTCCACAAAACAAGAGCAAGCAAGTTGTGTGTCATGTTCTCCTAGTGTTGACCTCTTTCTGCTACTTTAATAAACTTCAGTGGAACTAATCTGAAGTAGATGTGCTACAGTAAAATAGAATAAAACAACATCTGCTGTAGAAATATCCATCACTAGCCCCATATTCTCAAAGCCTTCTGCAAGCTGGTAATAAGGAGATATAAATGACTTGGCTCTGCCAATTTCTAGTTGTGCAGCCAGTGTGAAATACAGAGATTATAAAATGTTCCTCTGTCACATATTTTGGTGGTGATTGGACTATCTAGGGAAATATGGGATTTTATTCTTGGTACTTTAAGATAATAACAGTAACTGTAAAACTAATATTGTTCTTTTCTATAATTGCTGCCATTCATCATATGGTGTGAGAAGCTCAGGAACAAATATGCACCACTTTGTTTCATTATAGGCTTCTGGATAAAACTATCATATTATTACTGGGTCTTTCTGACTTAAAGAATTATTCAAGGAAATCATATAATAATGATTGCTTACATTTGAAGACAGGCTTATGAAAATAGGATCATGTTAATAGTTTTATGCCTTACAACAGTCTTTCTATCCACTCTTTGAACACGAAGACACTGTACTGAAACTACCAGTATTGTCAGTGGCAAGTACCCTGTAGTTAATATACTGAGGTAATGTAGTGCCTTGATGCCTTGCCTGGATCACTTGCATTTCACAATCGCTCTTGAAAAGTCAAAGGCAAGTTACACCCAAATTTCAAAATTTAGGAAATTTTAAGATAATATAATAATATAATATAATATAATATAATATAGTGGTTTGGAAGGTATGGCTTCATTATATTCATTTTTCTCCCCACATTTATCACTTTGATTAAATTTGTCAGACCTTCTGTTTATGTGAATTTGTAATTGTTCCCGAAGTGTTAGCCAAATTATTTGTCCCTCTTTGAAAAGAATCATTTTTTCCTGTTTCACTTCCCAGTGAAATAAATTCTTACTCTTGTAATGCAAGTGTAATATTTCTTCTTATCTTCATTATTGTTTCAAAGCAGCCAATCAAGGGCTAATGAGTGTTATTGTGTTGTGGGAGGAAAGCTGAAATGTATATTTCAAGAAAATTAAAAGGACACATCAGAGCAGATTTATTTTAATTTAATTATATCTCATGTGAAATTAATTGGATGACACTGCACACCTTGTTTTTTAAATTAAAAAAAAATGCCAAACAAACCAGCCACAATTGTTTAAGTTGTGCATATATGTATATGCTATGAGGCCTTTTTTAACACACTGAGGCAAAATCCTCAAGCTCTAATAAAGCATTCAAGTCATTAAAAGGAAGCTAATGATTTGTAACATCACAGACAGAACTCATCTAATCTAATCTATGTATCTTCAGCTGAGCTATTCACTATCGGTTTCCAGTGTTTTACATAGAAACAAATAAGGCTTTGAAGGACAAGATTTATCCTAAGAATGGCATCTAAAATAATAAAGTCATAGAATGATTTGTATTGGAAGGGACCTTTAAAGGTCATACTGTGACCAGGGAGCACAGAACAGAAAGAGGCAACAGGATGATTCCCTGTAGATACATAAGTGCTTTCTGCTCCTGAATTTTTCAACCACTATGTTAAAACTTATCTCTAAAATGTCTACTGGATTTTCATAACTTTTATTTCCACTACATATAATGGTAAAATTAGGAAAATGGTCAAAATAGGAGAGGTATTCACATTCCGTGAGTTGAAGCTGAACGGTACAACCCCCAGCAGATAACACTGCAATATAAACCTTATACACTGATTTAGGTCAACTGTGAGGACTGAAAAGCACAAGAAATAAGAAACTGCTTTGCAGCAGGAGTCTCACTTTAAAAGTAAGCCCATTTGCACTTATTTGGGAAATACATATTAGATCTCTATGTCTTTATGCAGTGGTGTGTTTATGGTGATAAATGGAAGCTGGGATAATACTGTACTCTTTCACTTTTGTTTAATTTAATTCATTAAAATATAACTGAGAAGGTAGGTAGATAGGCTGTTTCCTCTTTCTCCTCTTCAAAACTTTACAAACTCACAAAGTGCACATGAAATTACAAGAGCCATGTTACTATTCTGAGAATTTCCCTCTTTTTTTATCAAACAGCACAAGAGAAATTATAGAAAAAAAAATTTTCCATTGAAACTCCTCAATTACATTCAGCAGGTGTTGCAAAAGAAAGCAAATATCCAGAAATAAAAGGACTACTACTATTTTTTTGTTTCGATCAAGAAACAGAAGACTATTATACAAATTGTTCATCATTGTCATACTAAGTTTCATATGCAAGTGATTTCCTCAGAGATTTTTTAATATGTATAGACAAAAAAAAATCCACCAAAACCAATAAACCACTGTTATCTCAATCTTCCATTTTTTTTTTTTAATTAAAAAGACATGAATATGATTTTACAGGTGGCATTTGTGCTGATCTTTGTGTGTCAGTAAACAAAGCTGCATAAAAGGAGTCACTCCCATTTTGTCTTTGTAAGACAGCATTTATTTCTTTTTTCCTATGTGTGTGGGAAGGAAGGAAGGAAGCCACTGCTCCTCCGAAGGACTGAGAAACAAAGGAGTTCAATGAATGAGTTGCTGGGGAGAAAAAAAGAAAAGATCTTAAAAAGGAGTGACCAGCTTATTTTTAAGCATGGCTGAAAATATGGCAGACACTGGATATCAGATGAAAAAGACAAAAAAAAACCTAATTAGAAGTGAACAGAAAAAATAACCTTTGTAATTAAATTATGTTTTTCTTTTAACGAAATTTTGAGGTTTAATGTGTTAACACTTTGTTAAACAGCTAACTAAATGTTAAATAGGTGGCCACTATTATAACTAAAATTCAACCTAGCTTCAGATGTTGCATTGGAAGTGATAGCCTTTTTACAGTTGAAAATAAGAATCTCAGCATGAAAACAAGTTCAGGAGAATGCCAGAAGAGCACCACTCCAGGGCAAAGCACTTCTTTTACTATATCTAAAATAAAGCTGCCTTACTGCAAATAGGGTAAGTGGATTCAGTTAATTTGTTACCTACTTCTAAGAAGAATAGAACTAACCTTAGCCTAATATTTATATCCTGTGATTGATGAAACTAATTTGATATCATTCTGTAGTCAGTTCTAGAAGCTTGAGAAGTGTAATACTTCTGCAGCCTCTCAGCTATACCATTTCTTTTTATTTTATTTTATTTGTAATCTTCTACGTGTATCACCATGACTACATTCCTTATAACATTATTCTTACACATATTCTGCATACTCTGTAACACTTTCCGCATGTGACTAAAACAAAATACATATTTCTCCTAAAACGCTGTCATCCGGTAAATTCCCATCTCTCATCTGCCTTTTACTTTTGGTGATGGAAAAAAACCAAAAAAAGTTATTAATTGGAATTTTGAGATAGAAGAGCTGCTTTGCTCTTTTACTGAGCTAAAAACTTCAGTCTAGAAATGAGTCAAATAACAAATTAGTGTATATGCATTTTATATGACTTCTGGGTTAAAGCAGATCAAGATACATAAATATAGAAAATGGTGAATTCAAGCTTACGATGTCCAACAAATGTATTGAATGTTTCTGTTCTCATCTTCAGCATTGAGATAAGTTAGGAGAAGAATAATGTAGAAAAGGAAGGTAATACATAACTTAATTTTACCAAGGAAAAATCCAACTGCACTTCAGTGTCTGCTGCTTCGGTGTAGTTGATTTCAGTATACTCCTGATGCCATTCTTTGATTTACCTAATACTAGTAAAAAAATGTTTTGCTATGTTTCATGTTCTAAATTCTATCCTTTTACCTGGTGTGTCCATGGTCTCTTGTCATTCTAAGCCATATGAAATCAATCAAACCTGAAAATTTCTGGAAGAAATGCATAACTTGTTTGCTTTCAATATCAAAGGATTGGATTACAATATTTATGAGTTTGTTTCCAGGCCTCTGGTTTTATATTCCTTTCAAATGTCTTGGATCAGACATAAAAATTGTAAACGTTGTCACTGTGATTCAGTGTTGATTCTCCTCCCCAAATACTCATCTCAAATCTGGAAGACACCAAAGACAAGACTCAAGATTAAGTTAATGGTTATGAAACGGAAAAGTTTTAGCTGGTATTACAGAGTACATCTAAGGATGTTAAAGATAGCAATGTATCTAGCAACACGTTCTATTTAACCAGAATCTCGCTTGGTTAAGTCAAGGTGGACTCAACTAAGCTAAATCTGTGGTAACTCCTAGTTGCAAAGTTGTGATCTCAGCAGTGTCCCAACAGCGCTAGAGCTGTGTAGGGTCGGATAGGGTCTAAGCACATGAGGCAGAGCCAGGGGCTGGTCACGGCGTCCATTCAAAACTCTCAGCAATGCAAGGGGAGTCAAAATGGCCAGGTCTAGGTCAGCCCATGGAGGTCCAGTCAGGAGAAAAAGGAGACAGAAGGCAGGTACACCTACAGTGTAGCTTAGTATAGGGTATGAATGGTTTGATTAACTGATTCATTTTTGACGATAGGGTAGGCTGGATTCAGAGCCATTTTTTTGTCTTCCCACACTATACATAATAGTACATAAAGATCACATCTGCAATGGATAGTATGCTGTGCTGATAGAACAAAAAGGTTATGTTGTGATGTCACTTGAAGATTAACTATGTATTTGTGGCTGATCTGGTAGCACACAGGTTTAGTATAAAAGAGTGGAAAAAAAGCCCTGCACATATGGTGATTTCCCTACTTAAACTATCCTGAAATGAATGTAAATTTGGATTGTTAGAAGGTACTCAAAATAAATGTTATTCATATCTCAAAGGCATACTGCTCAAACAATTTTTCAATAAAGAGCTTAAGATAATTATTTTAGTGTATTTTATCTTTACTTTAAGATCTAATGTCTCAACATGATTTTTAATATTAGAAATTCCTACATTCACCATACAGCATATTTCTGTGCTATAGATAAAAAAATTTGCAGTAAGTTCATTTTTCAGAATGCATAAATAATTCAGAGTAACTTGCTGATTGTCTTAAGGTTTCTTTTTTTTTGTGGGTTTTTTCATTGTCCTTCTTTTTCTTTTTTTTTATTCTTCTGAAATAATCCACCAATGCTCATGTTTTTTTCGAGATTTTTTTGGTGTTTTGTGTTTTGCTGGGTTTTTTTTTTTACTTTTAATCGTATTTTACAAGGGAAATCTGCAATGGACCATTTTGCTTCTCTACTTTCTCACAAATAAAACATCTTATTTAAAGACTTCAGAAAATGGGGAAAAAAAATCACATGGCTGTAAAATGAAAAATTGCTTCAGCAGAGAAGAAAAATGGTGAAGCTATTCAGTGACATTTCAGAATCAACTAAGAATCAGCAAAGTACTCCATAGTTTTACATTTTTCACCTTTCTTTTAATTGTAATGATAAGGGATTAAACAGAGTATCTGAATTTGTCTTGAACCCTGAACTTCATGCTACCATTTTGCTTTGCTAAATAAACTCAAACTGCTACAGGTTACCAGATTTCATGCCATTTTCTATATCTTTCTCTTCTTTCAGCAGACAGATGGGTTTCTATGAAGAAATAGATATCTACACTATTAGATGTTATCTTGTATAAGATCCTTAAACTCAGATATTACTTGTTCACGTCTTTGTACAATGGTGACATTTTACTGGTTTGTTCCTACTATTCATTGAATCAGGGAATCCATCACATCACTCTTCTTCCTGAGTGAAACCTATGATTCATTTGCTCTGACAAAGTGCACATGGAGTCATCCCACGTAAAATACTATTCTTCTTCCTGCAATCCAGTTACGCAGAGACCTAACATGGAATTGGAGAGCTCCTAGGCTTTGGGCGAAAGGTACCACACCTGTCAGACGCATTTTGTGGAGAGATTACTCTTATAAGTAGGTTGTTTTTTGTGACTACAGGATGGGGTTTTCTTACAAAACCAACTATTTGTTAAAGGAAACCTGTAGGTGCTGAACTGATCAGCACTGCCGAGCAGGTATGTCCCTGGCCATGTAAACAAAAGTAGCATGAACTTCTATGAAATGTCATAGGGGAAACTTCAGCTACTACATATTTCCAAGAATAAATGGAAGCTTTGCTGGGCCTTTGACAATCTGAATTAAGCAGTTGTATTGCAATTATTTAAACGTTTTCTTTTACTCTGATTCCAGTTAAGGATTATTATGCCAGGTAGAAGATAACTCTTTAGATTCATGATTAGGCAGAAATGTAGGGTAACTATTAACCTCTAAGGTGGGCAATTACCAGGGAAATACAGTTTGGAAAAAAAGACAATCTTTCTGCAGTCCTCCTCACTCACCCCATGATTCAGCAGCAAGGAACTACCTAATGAGCCTTCTGATGAAACCATAGACATTGGAAGAGCAGTGTGACTAGGGAAGGCAGAAGACTTGCTTATAATTCATAGGAAGGCATTTTGTCTCACTTGGGGCACAGTTCTTCATATATCCAAGACTCTGCCATTTCAAAACAGCACACAGGTTTCCTTCATTTACTGTCATCATTAGAGGAAGTAAAATTTTGGGAAATGTCCATGGATCTCTACCTTGCTTGCTGGCATATTTTCTTTCAAAAGCAGACATGAAAGGCCTCTGAAAATATGACAAAAGGGACACAGGGAAAGAGAAGGGAGTCTTCCACTGGTTCACTTGCACGTTTATACTTTCAAAACTAGTCAACTAAGAGACAAGTCTTTCCTGTATAATTTTTTAAAGTATTCTATTCAAAATTGCATATGCAAAATCAGCTCTATTAATACACAGGTAGAGGCGAAAACCAGAAAAAGTAATTTAAGCAATAGAATGTGAGTGGGATAATGTCTGAAAATAGTCATAAAATATCCTGAACAAGTCTGCTTTATTGTTAGCAATTGAGATAACAACTATTCTCTTTATAGCGAAGGTGATGCTTAGTGACACCCAAGGAGAGAAGAAATATATTCTTTAGTACTCGCAAATGACTTCAAAATGTTAACTATGTTTCTCTCACCCATCTTACCTGCAGAATTCCAATAATTATATCTTTCTCTCTACATACACAGAATTGATGGAATAATTTTAAAACTTTTCTTTTTTTTTTTTTGGGCGAAACTCGAAGCAAAGACAAGGAAAACTACAAAGTAAAAGGACCATTATCTGAGGCTTCATAAAATAAACGCTAGCTTGTTTCTTATTGAGCTGTTTCCTTGACTAAAAAAAAAAAATCTCTTCTCTCAAAACACAGTTTAAAAGAGTGTTCTATGCCTTTTCACAGGAATAAATTTGTATTTCAGTCAATATCTCTCTGTCTGGAATCTACAACTCCCAAGAAATAGTGCTGTTCCACAGAGGCCTACCAATAACTAGAATTATGAATATTTCACTGTAAAGCAATTCAGTAGTAATATGCATGTCTAGCTCCCTTTGTGTCCCTGCAGTTTCATGAGCACAGATGGGCTCATGACAACAGTCAAAAGTAGAGAAGAGCCAACATGTAGGAAAAGGAAGAGGCTCGCTTATACCTGTGAAAGAATGTTTGGACAAGCAAGGGCCCATGTCTGGAACGACTATTTAGCCTATCTATGTTAATGTGCTGTGTTGGTTTAACACAGCCTGGTTCTAGTGGGAGGGAGGAGCTCCTCTACTATGTCTGGCACCCAGCCAATCGCTGAAGGCTCTGATGATGGGCAAATCACTAGCCCAATCAAACAAGCTGGTAGGGCCTCTGTGATGACCTATTTAAGAAAGAGAAAAAAAGCACGGGAAGTTCTCTTTCTTCTCCCGAGGGGTGGTGGGGGAGGCCCATCCCAGTGGGGGCAGCCAGGGCCTATCCTGGGGGGAGCCACTGGGCCCCATCCCGGCCCAGCCACCAGGGCCCTCCTGAGGCTGGGGCCGGTGGGGACCACATGTCCAGTGACAAAAACACGGTGAACAGTTCCCTGACACGGAACATGGGCGACATCAACCTTTTCAGCACAGTGAAGCTCTATAAGAATTTTTCAATTGATAGAACTTGACAGCAATAATACATGCAGACAACAATTTTCTTCCCATTCAGAGAAAAAGAAGAAGTGAGGACACGTGAGTGAGGAGAACGAACATGGCAGCACCGATTTCAGTGAAAAGAAGGAGAAGGAGGAGGTGCTCCGGGCGTTAGAGCTGAGATTTTCCTACAAGCCGTGGTGAGGACGATGATACAACATTTTCCCTGTAATTCATGAGGTGCGTGGGGGGATGCAGAGATCCACTCACAGCCCATGAAGAAAAGTGTCCACACTGGAGCAAGTGGATGCTAAAAAACTGTAATCTAGTGAGAAATTCAGACAGAGAGAGAGGACCCTTGCTTCTAGAGACAGAGAGCCCTTGCTTCCAAACTAGAACAGCTCTTCCTTGAAAGACTAAACCCCATGAACTAAAATGACCCACGCTGGCCAGTTGTGGGAAGACTGCTTGGCCCCTGGGAGGGACTCGCATTACAACAAGTCAGGTGGGCTGCTATTTCATGAAAATTATAACCGTGCTAGAGAAATTCACAGAGGACTGTCTCCAATGGAAAGGACCCCACAGCACAAAAGAAAAAGAACTCCTTTCCCTGAATGAAATGAAGAAAGAATCTTAGAAAGTGAAAGACTGACCAAAACCCCATGTTTTTTTTTTCCCTTGCACTGTCAGTGGGAAAGAGGGAGGGGGCTGGGAAGAAAATTAGTGTTCTAAATGTTTCTTTTAGTTCTCATTACCCCTTTTAATTCTGTAAATAATATATTTTCTTTATACTGTTCAAGTTTTGAACCAGTTTTGCCTTAAAGTGCATTTCTCCTAATCCTTCTCTCAATTCATGCAGTTTTCATTTTAATTTCTCCTCCTCCACTCAGCTATAGCAGAGGAAAAAAAGTGGATCGCTTTTTGTGGGTGGTTGGCTTCTAGTCAGCGTCAAACCCCGACATGTGCGTATGTCACACAGCAGATGCCAGGTACTTTAATTCCTTTATTTGAAGCATATAGACATTTTGATCAAGAGTTCTTGATATTCCAAAGGTAATCAGGGGAGCGTGGGGATTTTGTTCTTTGGAATTTAGGCAGGCTGGAAAGTATAATAGAGGCTATTTATGTTGGACCCGGTATCTTAACTGTGCTCTGGGGACTGATAGACTACTTAAAATACAGTATTCCTTCAAAAGTTTTTTCTTAGTTAGAATGTATTCAATGTGTCATTTCTGTTCAACTTAGAAACCAGAAGAGAATAGTGAATTTGGTTTCTTGAAAGACTCATTTGAAAATAGGATATTATATTATGCATGGATTTATGAAATTATGGTCTGGCTATAAAAGATTCACAAATAAGTCATAAAAAGGCAACTGCAGATCTCTGACATGAAGGAAACAGTTTCATAGAGGTGATCATTATCTAAATATTTCAATAGTGAATATTGAAGACCTAGCTCTGCTCTTGCTGCAATAAATATCATCACCAGCTATATTCAGTAGGTGATGATATGTCTCCAGATGTCTTTATTTTTCATCCTTTTACAGTAAAAGTGGAAGCCTTTTTAGTAAAATGGTTTTCAAGAATTCTTATTCTGCATGCATATTCTATAATTGTTTCTATGACATCAGGAACTGGAGACACCATGATGTTTATTCACTGCTGAAAAAAATAATCGAACTCATGGTGTGAAAAGACCTTGTAATTGATGTATCCATCTGAACTAGTTTTGTTATCTGAAAAAAAACGAGCAAGGAAAAAAAATCTCTGTCCTTCATAGTGCCAAATACGTCTTTCAAAAGAAAGCTTTATAAGAAACCAGTCTTCTTTAGAAGGCTTCCCCTACAGGCAGTTAAAACAAGAAATCCAGATAACTCTGCATAGAAGAGATGCAGTATAACGACGTATCTTAAAGTAGCAAGACTTAATTGCCTCAAGGACTCTGTCTTTCTCTACCTTCAAAATACCTGAAAACATATGACAGAGAAGACTCAATATACACTTATGCTATAGAAGCAAAGAGCAGAAAAGAAAGAAAGTGTATTCTTCACAGCAGTTATGATAATAGATGAGGATAGGTGAGGTAGAATTTTTTTTAATAGAAAAATGTAATTCTAATTCTTGTTTCTAATTGTTGATCTGTTCTATCTATGACCTCGTGAGAATGGTTTTGCAGCAGAGGGTGTATGTGAGGGCAAATGTCACTGCCATAAGAACAAAAAATGGAAAAAAAAGAAGCACACATACACACACCCCCCCTCCCCCCCGCCTCCCTGCTCCCAAGACTGAAAAAACAAAGAACTATTTAATCAGAAATGAAATTCAGGACTGTGATTTACAGCCTTCACCTGTATAGAGAATAAGTAGATAAATGGAGAGAAATCATGAAGAGGCTTTGAATTTGATCACTGTTTAGAATTTCTGGAGTCAGATGAGTAATCATTATCACAGATAAAGTACACTGGAAAAGTGTTGACTCTTTTTGTGGAAAAAGTTGTTAGAACTAGTCTCAGGAGTTCTAGTCTTTCCATATGAATGAGCAGTAATGTAACTGAAAAAATTTTTTTTCTTTGCTATAATATTTGAAAGTAGCACATCTGGGAAAACTTCCATAACGGGAAGCTTAAGCCACCACCAAAAAACCTCCATGCAATGACATTTTCACTGATTTCTAAAATCCAGTAAAATGTTAAACAATTAAAAGAAGGCAAAATTTGCCGCACTGTCTCTTCCTGTGAGGTAATGGATATTGTAGAAATCCTGATGCCTACAATTTGTCAAAAAAAAATTAAAAGCAAGAGTAAAACAGTAGACATAAGCTAACATATCTAAATTCCATTTAAACCCAATAAAAGTAATTTGAAATGAGCACTCAGGAAAATTGTCACTGCAACCTTACTTTGAAAATACCAATTTATATGCATGCATTTGTCATTTAGAGTCAAATCATCTTAAAAAATGACTTAATGCATTTTTCTTATAAAAAATGAATCTTCTTTTTTTTCAAAGAAAGCACTAATGTGAATGCTTTTGCTTGATGAAGATGCTTTTCAAAGTTTCAGTGGAAAATAGGTCTCCTGTTTTTCACTTCCCTCTGTTGGAGATGAAATATCCAGAACTTTGCTTTTTGTGGTATGGTTAACAGAAAGGTTATATTAGAATATAGTTTTTAGTCTGTTCTCTGTGTTAAAAAGAACGGCATTGTATTTATGATTAAGATTCCCCTTTTGTTGGACCACTTGCATCTATGGGCCCTATACTGACAATCCCAGCTAGGACTGAAACACTGTCTTCTCAAAAAAGCAGTAGACTAAACCAGGTCTGCACTGGGATGTATGGATACATCCAACAGCTGATAAACACATCTAATCATATCACAGCTGGTGTAATGGATAATGTCAAAGCCCAAATAAACTGTCTGAGTTTATATTATCATATTTCTGACCATATCCTTTATAATAGAGGCATTTTGTTTTAGATAAATGAACAATGGATGTAATTTCTAAGTAAGCCTTAGAATAACTCTACAGTATAATCTGGAGACCAGTTGCACTTGGGTCATGAAACAGTTGTAATTTAGCAAGTTTTGTTTTGCTTAGAGTAAAGCCTAGCATTCCAATTTAATGGATGACACGCTTTTCAGTTTCACAAATGAACCTGTTTAAAATCTGAGACAAATATCTAAAACGGGTAAAATCAATAGCCCCATGAATTGACAGGAAATTAGCAAGGTTTATTAAGCTTCATGCATGACTCATTATTCCAGTGGTACATCAAAAGGAAGATGAACAAATAATCCAATTCCTCTTTTAATGGTATCAAGTTGAAAAAAATGATTGAAATAGACATTAGTAAAAATTTCAACGTAAATGTGGTTGTCACTATTAATAGTATAGTTACTGGCTTGCTCTGAAATTATTTTACTGATCTAATTTATTTGTTCTGTGTATTCATTAGCGCTGCTTCAGCTTCAGCTTATTTTTGCATTAAGATTTTTCAGATATTTTATATCTTTCTGACCTGCAGTCTTGAATGCATTTTCTAAGACATCAATATAACAGCATTCTTGGTATATTACATTTCTGAGAAATGGACATACTTCTAAAAAGGAGACAAGTGAATACTTTTATTTCCGTCTGTTGACTTGAGTGTACTCTAAAATGTCTGTCTTTTTCCATAAGCTCTGCACAACAAAAACTGTAGACTATAGCAATGACTGCTGTCAACTGGAGATCTGAATACATCCATCCACATGTGTGTAAATATTTGCACCAGCTTTGAAAATGCCATATGCCTCTAACAGCTGTTAACACATGCACTCACTTTCCTGTTGTTGTATATCCAAATAGCATACAAAGCAGTGAAAACTCCATGACTATCTCTGAAGGGAAGAAGCTGGCAGATCATGCTGTAAATATTTGAGAAATCAGTAAAAACAAATGGCTTAAATTTATGCATTGTGCAAATCCCCTACAATGGCTGTTTTGAAAGAAAAATATGTTGAAAAGGATCAGTTCATGGTTTAAGAGTTGGTGCTGCACAGTTTTAATCATCACTATCCCACAGACTAATTATAGCCTGATAATTGATAAAAGTGACCTGAATTAGCTGCAAGGTTGCAGTCTTAATTTCTTGCTTTAGACCACTCGGTCTTTATTGATGCTGCTGTATTGCCAAAGCCTTAGAATTCCCCCAGCGAAAAATTATTTCCCTCTAGGCTCCAGCCAGAAGAGAACAACAGTGCCTCAGTCGCTTTTCTTGTCTGCTTGGATCTTTGCCATAACTTCCCTGACTGAATCAATGTGCTTTAAAATAGCAGAATTGATTCTCTGATTTCAATGCCATTGTTTTATCTTTCCAACACACAGGGGTACTTGACTTTTTTCTTTGTGTCTATTTCTTCTCTCTTCTTTTGCCTCTTCAGATTTTTTTTAAACCTACAAAACACTTCTGCTTAATTGATGAAATATACACTGTGGGTGGCTCTCTCTATGTACTTTGACCACATAAGCATATAAAGCATCTTGTAGAGGAAGCTTCTGTCACTAGGCATTATGAATGCTAACTGGCTTCTTCATCCATGCATATATGGAATTGCAGTAGTTTAATGGTATCTGTTGCCACCCACTTGCTGCTACAGATGTATGCTGGATCAGTGCTCTCTGTTAACCATGATCTGGGTAATCCCTTCCCTGAGTAAATGTGAAACCTCCAAGGGATATTTCTCAATGCATATCCCATAGGATTAAACATTGCTATTTCTGTTATTCTTTCTGTTTGATAGCTTACTGTTACTAAGAGATGCATGTTCTGTATTTTAATGCCAGCATGCTGATGATAGTCATGACTCATTGTGGGTTTTTTATGGTCAGTCCACACCAACTCTAACTTGGGGTACTGCCATTGATGGTCAGAGTAAGAAAATCCAAACGTATGCCAGGCCATCTGGAAGGGCAGAAGGAGTTATATTTCACTGGTGCTGAAGTGTCAGTGGCAGATGCAAATATTAAGCCAGACAACATAGAAGGAAGAGAAAATACTAGGTTTTCCAAACAGCTGAAACAGCTTATGGGCCATAATGAGACCCTTTCTTGCTTTGACATTAAATATTGTAGAGGAATTAAGAACTTAAGAGTTACATACTTAATGTACTTTAATATTTTAATTTTTCCACTTATCCTTGTTTTCTTAAAGTGAAACAAATATACATTTATCTTCTGAAGCTTGGATGTCTTAGGAGAATATCCTCATGAATGCACTGACTTTTTCTAATCTTTTAAGGAAATGAATATAAGGTGGGGAACCTATCATTGTCACTTGGGCTGGAAAGAGCCCAGATCAGATGAAAGGAATTAAATGGCATGGAGTACATCTGGTGTGTTTAAAGTTCTGGCTGTTCAGCACCATTTTTTTTCCCTCACCTGCAACAGAGATTGATGGAAAACATTCCAAATTGTAAATACTCTCAGTGCTGGTGCAAATCCTAACTAAATGCTATGCACCGAGAAGTTATTAAGGTAAAGAGAGCTCTTTTTCTGTCTCCCTGCTTGATTTCAGAATTTACACATGTGTTTGCACAGTCTTCTGCAGCAATAGTACATTTCATCTCAGTTTTTCATTATTAAATATATAATACATAGAGCTATTTTAAGCATCTTGGAGATGTAGGTTTCTATCCTTTCTCTGGATATTATCCCTGCACAGCACTTTGCAAACATCAAAAAGTCGAACTCTGCGTGCTTCCACATACTCTACATGGCAAAACTTAAATGTTTGGGGGCTTGGTTTTAAATGAATTACTTTTATCTTGATGTGATGCTGTCACTTTTTAAAGTTGAGAAGTCATTTAAGCTCTGTGCTCCCTGTGTTATAATAGGCTTATATTCCCATTGCCTTCAAAACGCAGTCTTCATTTTACCCATCTCAACAGAAATATGTTAAACTTCAAACCTGCCTAAATCCCAAAATTTACCTGGAGCCCTTAACAATAATGTGACCAGAGGATCAAGGAATGCATGAGAACTAGAAGTGAAGGAAAAGGAGCATTTTACCCTGACAAACAAGTAAACTCCATAGCTGTTAAGAGCATTTGTTTTCTTTCTCAATCTCTTTTTTTTTCTCTTTAATTGATGGAAAGACAGTACATGCTTTGATATAACTCATCATAAAACTGTCCTGGCTATTTTGTTTGTAAGAAAAGGCTTAGTCTCTCTGTCATAAAGTAGTTATTAAGAGACAGTATATGTGCAGTCTCCTAACACTTAGAATCTTTGAAATCACCTAATTTTGTGCCAGAGTTCTGTTAAAGAGATGCTACCTCATGAGTCTGGGTTTTTTCACAAAACAAAAATTGCAATTGACTCTTGTCAGTCCTTCGTAGGATCAAAGTTATACCATTGAATGAAGACTTCAAGGAGATTAACTACAAAAAAAGCATACCTTTTGAAAATTTGACCTGTAACTCTGGAGACCTTTATGTATTCTTTTTCCAAGTATACTTATTTTTTTAAAAGTCATTTGGACCACTCTCACATTTATCAGAGTTAAGGTACAAGGCTGTAGGTGTTCTGGTATCTAAATCACATACCTAAATTAATCATCGTAAATCTTCTCCAAAGAAAATGGAAGCTATACACCTGAACCTATGTAATGTAAAAAGCAGCAACTTATTAAGGTAAAAATCAGCAGCTCAGTCTGCGGACATGGTTATTGTTGCGCCGTGAACTTGCAATATGGTGCTTTATATTCATGACAACAGGAAGATGTAATCAAAGACATTTTTATATTTCTACTTAAATTTACCTCCTGATTTCAAACGTGCATGTTCACACATTACGATTTGCGAGAATGAAAGGAACAAGATAATGCAGATGCAGGGAAGTTAGAGACATCTGAGCAATAATGAAATGTGGTTCAGAATAGAACATGTAAGATAATACATCTTGGAGAAAATACTCTCAAATACAGTTCAAAGGGAGGTAGAGCCTTGGAAAGCTGTAATGCTGAAAAAGATCTAAAGATGATGGATAGTAGACAGTAAATTAGATACTGAGTTTGCAATGTAATAGGAAGGCACAAATAGACCACCTAAGCTTAGGCTACACCTACAAGTAAAGTATGTCATAATCTGTATGAGCACTTTTGAAACCACTACAAGAATAGTAGGTACATTCCTGAGGTTTTGCTACTGAAATGACACGGAAGTTGAAATAAAGGTGAGGAAAAAGCACACACACACAACAACTGAAAAGATGGTGGGACTGCTTTTGCATGCCGAGTGAACAACCCCAAACCGAATACACCTCTGGAAATCTTTTCTTCGTATAAATACCAAGTGATAAAATGTTTTGGTATTGTCATGAAAATTTGCTCAAAAATGAAATAAGGAGACTAAAAAGAAATAAAATGGTTTTGAAGGAACAGGTAGTAAAGAAATGGTCAGTATCTGCTGAAAGATATTATTAGGAAAAAAATTGGCTTCCAAGTTCCTGTTCACATATCATATATGCAGAATGCAGCCTGCTGGAATTTATTATCCCTTCCCTAAGCACCTCAAAGATAAATGTTTGTATGTGAGCTAACTAGCCAAGACTCCCCTTGGAGAAAGATGTAGACATACCCTGAGGATGTTTCTTCTCACGCCTAATTATATATCCATGATAGGCCAGATTAATCACGTTCAAGAAGAGACTATGATGGAGATGTCCACAGTAAGCCACTTCACTAGACATCTCAGTAATTATGTTTGAAGATAAGTGAGAGGAATCCCATCCAAGGTAGCTTTGCATGGATATTTAATATAGATTTATTAAACATTACTAAAACTTGAATAGAAAATTTATCAATAAAATATTGTACTCACAGCTTTGCTAAATTTTACAGATTTTTAGGTCTATTCTTTCATCCTAATCCTTCTATATCATCATTTGCCATCTATATCTATTTAGCATATAGAAATCCTGTGTAGGGATCATGTTTAAAGTACTATGTGCTAGCCTCATTGTTGGTGTTGTAAATTTATGTAATAACATATCCCAGTTAATTTATAATAGTGTAGAAAAAGCTAGATAATGGGACAAAAGTATCTCATGTTGAAGTTCAATTGAAATCTTAGCTTCAAAAGAAACAGCAGAATATTCATCTGCATGATAAGCACTTTGCAGTACATGATAGGGGTTACTGTGAATTCTGCAGCAAGATCTTAGAAGATGAAAGCTTGTAGCTTGCTGTGAATATACATGTGTTACTGAGACACTATTACTTATTTTACATCTCAGTATTCTGTGTTAGTACCTTGAAATCTGGATGTCCACTAGCAAAAGGAACGTATTTCCTTTTTTTTCCCATATTATTTTGCTGTAGATAGCTGTCGCCTGTATTAATAAGTAGTGTAACACATTTTCATAGTGATTCATCACATAATTGCCTACCATTCCTGACCGGGACTACAAAAATTATGTTTTCAAATATGCATAAAATATCTTAAACAATGTGGAAGTAATGGTAACTCTGGATTGATTTTTTTTTAAATTATTTTAAAACATTATAAGAATTCTGAGACTACTGGAAGTAACTCTGTATGTTTCTCCAACACATTCCAAAACTCTCTCAGTGTGAGTTGTGACATTCCTTGTGCTGGCGCAGCATGTTTGGAGAGGTAACTTACATCCTCTCGAAAAATAGTACAATCACAGTCCCCTGTTTCTGAATGCTTTCATCAGAGGTGAGGAAGATGGGAATATATAAAATGGGGGGGGCGGGGGGGGGAGCATATAAAAGAGGAAATGTTATGTGAAATCTGTTCTTTAAAATTATATCTCTCTTTACTTTTGCTACATTTCCATTGGTATGAAATACTCACTCTTGATTTATGCTCCAAAAATGAGACCACCTGGCATATTTTGGAACATCTGCCAATTCATAAGTATTCATCCCATCAGGGTCCATGGATTTATATATGTCCAGTTTGCTTAAATATTCCCTGACCTGATCCTCCTCCACCAAGTATATCTCTTAGTAGCACAGAATCGTGGAATACTTTGTGTTGGAAGGGGCCTTTAAAGGCCATCCTGTCCTAACCACCCGCAATGAGCAAGAACCTCTTCAACCAGATCAAGTTGCTCAGAGCTCCACCCAGCCTGACCTTGAATGTTTCCAGGAATGGGGCCTGAAATGCCTTACTTATATCTCATCTGATCCCGTCCTCTTTTAATTGAAAACCTTAACCCCGTGTCCTATTGCTCCACATTTCCCCCCAGTCTTTTCTTGTGGGGGTTCTTGTTAACAAAGACTAACACAGATGCTAAAAAATGGCAAATCTAAAACTTGCTGTTTCTAAGTCAGTACTGCCATATTTTAATTTTAGCGTATTTCTATTTATGAAAGGGAATTTTCAGAATGGTGGTCATATCCAAGCTAGGCATCCTTCCTGGTAGATGTTTACAGTCATTGGAGAAAAATGGCTATCCTTAGTGAAGAGTTCTCTTAAACTCCACAGCTGAAGTGCAGGTTCATAATTCAGGATAAGGAAAATTATATTAGAGTAGAATAAGCTATGCCTCCTGGTGATACGGAGAGCCCATGTGGCAAGACATATGAAACTTTAATGTATAAACTCTAGATTGTTCCATGCTGCACCTGAGCCTGCCTGTATGCACACCAAGGATGTTTAGTCACTTATCCCCTGTGTGGTCACATTCCCTATCTGCATAGATGATGTAATGGATCAGTTTGAAATAGTAGAGGGCCTGAGACATGGTTATTGATTGAATTCCTAACCAATTTCACAGTTAGGTGTTTGACTAATTGTTACAGCAACTTCCCAGCTGGGAACTTCAGAGTGTTTAGGGTATTCCTCTAGGCAGTTCTGGATGGACATAGACTAATCTATATGCTTACATGTGTTAATTAGCATTCTGGAAGGTTAATCTGGCCATTGCAGAGTCTCCCCAGGCTTGCAAAATTGACCTCCATAGAAAGATTAACTCTTTTTGAAACAAGATGAGAGTCTTCAGGAAAAGTAGAAACTGTCCCCAAAGATGTAGATGTAATTGCATCAGACAGTCTTGTAGGTCAGATAGCGAGAAGATATTTTTTATGTAATTTTAAATAATATATAGCAATAGATCTTGGAAGTGCTGGACTGCATTGACCAACCAGGTATCATAATTCAGCAAAATTGTGCTTTTGGGAGTCTAACTGAGCCAGCTGACAGTGCCATTGTAAAGACCCTTGTCTTGTTTGATATCCAGGCTGTGACCAACCTGAAAGATTTGATTCACTGTGCGAACACTGATGAAACTGTGACAAGACTGCAAGATTTGAGCATTGGTTAGATGAGTCCCACTGCCACAGCAGATAGTAGAGCCAGAGACTCTCAAGACCGCTACTCAAGTTCAGGATTTATGGCAGCAACAAAAAACCCATTCCATTGCCCAAAACACAGGAAACTCTGAATTTCCAGAAATTCTCTGGAGGGTGTCTTCTCAAATATATAGCCATCAGTCTTGGGTGTGTTTGTTTGACATGCACCAATCTGGAAAGCAGAACTATCACTACAGAAATGACTGCAATACTACTTTTGCTTGAGGGATGCTGAGTAGCATGTTTATCAGAGATGAACTCTGAGTATCTGAGAACAGGTGCAATATGATCTTCTTTGAGCCCAATGTATTCATTAGATCACTAATAGAATACACGGACTGAAAGCAATTTTTTCAGAACACTATATCATAAGGACTTTTACCTCAACAACACCAAATCTGATTGCCAGCTCTTGCCTGCAGCTAAATCAAGTGATGGAAGTTTTAGAAGAATCTGGGTAAACATGGAAATTTCAGAGCACCCAGAATGGTTGACTTTTAAAAAGAAAAGCATTCTCAATCATAGCAAAAGCAGAGTTAATGCCCTATGTAATTCTAAATTATCGTTAACAGTTAGAAAGGCACTTGCAATATGTCAAGAGTAGAGCAGCTCGATAAAGAAAAAGTGTTTCTAAAAATTTTTGGCTTATACATCTTGGTTGTCCTTGGAGATGCACCGTCTACATTAAGATTTGACCCACAATGTATCTCTTATTTTAAAGAAACTGCAAGGAGAAATACTTCAGAGAATGAATTCTGTTTGTTATTTTTATGTACTATGAGCTGCACATGTCTTCCAGGGCTATGGGGCATTGCAAATGGCATAGGGATTTTCTTGAAATTTTCATCAATAGCTTGCTTCTCCCAGCAACAGATGGTTTCATATAGAGATTATACCAGAGAAATTCAGCAGGATGAAACAGCAAAGAAAAGTTTACCCACCAGAAATAGTACAAAAGCCTTGATCTTAAAGCCACACATTAGACTAGAATCTAGTAACATGGAAATTGTTCAGATTATTTTGTAAAGTAAATAAAAAGACCTCAGACATTGTCAGCATCATACTGAGACAACAGTTTACACCTAAGTTTAGATACACCACTAATAGTATGTTTAACAGTACAAGAAAGGATGTAAACTCTCGATAAGCAGCTAAGTTTTCCTCCTTGCACCTAGATAAGCTAGTATGTATATAAGGAGACTTTTACTGGTTCCCTTCCGTTTTATCTTCTCAAATTTCTAAGGAAAGCAAAGGATGTATGGAAAGAAACAAGGGGTAGGATATATTTGGTTTTACCCCAGTATATCCCAGTACAGTTATAATATAGACAAAGAGAACAAACAGTTGCAGGTATTGAGAAAAGCTGAGCTTACTGCAGCAATGACAGATGCATGCCAAAAATTTAGCATTGATTAAATGACCTTAGTTAAGTGTCTTGCATTGTTATTCAATTAAGAAGACAGTGTCAAAGAACATAATCAAAAAAAAAATCTAGATTGCTAAGCAGGGAACTAATTAAAGGCACTCTCCGCACAGGGCTGCCTGGAGCTAAGCAACAGAGAAAAGTTGGAGAAAAGTCCGGGACAATTTTAAAGCTGCTTTCAGAATCCTCCAAGAGCAGTATAAAATGGTGCATGTTGCTCAAAATTTTCTGATTAAGATAGAAAATTAACTTCTAGGAAAATTAATAGAAAATAAGGAGTTTTCTTTGAAAACGTGAGAGCTAGCTGCTATAGCTCAGAGTTGTACTACATAATATGTTTGAGGGTGTTACATGCCTTTATTTCTCCATTTGTTCTACTCTGGTGTAAAGAATTGTCTTTTTTATTCTGATCACTTTATTGTAATGGTTGCCATTCAGTAAGAACTGGTAAATCCTCCACCTTGGATCCTCCTTTCCATGGTTTTTAAATGTAGTTTATAAGACTATTTCCCAGTAGACAAAAAAGGCCTTCCTACCACATGAAAAGGGCTATGCCTTACTCTTTCAAGTGTTAGACATCATTATGTTGTAAAGCCATGTTTCATTCTTGTGTTTTTCTTTTTTTCTCTTAGCCTGATTCTCTAACCTCTCTTTGCATATGAACATTAAGCTCTGGGATCTTTGCAGGTGAGCTTGCTCTCAGTTAATTTTTCTTGTAAAGAGGTTGATAGCAGCTGAATGGTTTTCACTGCTGGACTTGGTTACTTTCATTGATGGTCTTACATAAAAGACATCTTTCAGAAGATTTGATACTTAAAGCCTTGAGGGATTTAGGTCCCTCTCTTGCATTGATCCCTACTGAAGTTACAGGCTTAAGTAACACTGGGGATCTGAGCCTAAGCCTTCCAAACTGTTGGGGCTTAATCTGTACACCTCTCCTGGGCATTCTGTGTTGCCTAGTTTAAGCACTGACTATTGTGAGGTTTGTTCATGCAGTTTAAAGTTCTTGTTTTACCACTTAGGAGCCTACAGATTTTATTTTGAAAACAAACATCTGCCAAAATAAATAAAGGTTGAGCTGTGCAACACACTGTAAGTAGTGTCCTTAGATATTGTGTGAGAGCACTAAACCCTGTTCCTGCATGGGGAAGAGAAAGACTTCCTGAACATAGACTTCATGTCTAAGTAACTACTGAAGAAAAGAACTACTGGTGTTAAGGAATTCAGTGGAAATGCCCAACAATATAAAAAGAAGGACAGAATTGGTGATTTTAAAGGCAGGGGTATTTATTTAGAAATCTGAAATCAAATAATTAATTTTGAAACTCTTTTGTATCTGTTTTAAGAGGAAAAAACATGAAACTCATAAGAAAAGAAAAAAGTTACCAAAGAAAAAAAAACCAGGGAAAATAATTTTTTTTATTTCCTAAAAAAAATTATTAATTGCCAAGAATTTTAAATTGGAACTGTATTTTAAAATTGCTAATGATACATTATGTTTCCTTATCCCAGTGTTCTTTATATTATGAAAGTATTTAGCTGAATCCTCAAGGTTCCACTATACGATTTTTGTAGTTCAGTATCCCTAAATTAGATTGTGTGAATTAATGAAATAAATAAATAAGAAAGACTATTTCTACCTTGCATGGTGTTGCATAACTGAACTTGCTACATAACTTCTTCCTAGTTTTATTCCCCAAAGAGTTCTTTTTTCCCTTTCAGCTAGTCTTATTGTCTTTCACCCATTTCCTTTTAGAGACTTCTGTGAACTAAATTTTCACTGTATCTGCAAAATTCCCAGAATAAATTAACTGTGAATCTTATGCATATCTCTCAATTACATGCACCTGTACTGGATCAATTAGCTTGGCTAATTTTAAGCAACAATAAATGGCCCACAAGTGTTCTTCATTAATTAAAATGCTATCAGCCTTTTGCGAGTGCACTTCTAAAGTATTCTGTCTACAGCAGATTTGAGGGCAGCTACTTCTGGATGGACTTTATGGTGCTAATTTGTGTTTTGAACTCATTGTCCCTCCCTGAAAACTAATGCTGGATTTTTTTTTTTTTTCCTCATGTAGAACAACTTTTGTTGTATTAGTTACTGTGAGAACTGCTTGCTGTAAAACTAAATCAGATCTTGTACTGTGCCAATTTGTATTTCAAATGAAAGGGTTTTGTTGCTGCTGCTCTTTAATTTTTGTTGTAAAGCCAGATTGGACCTCTCTTTAATGGCTTTATTTGACGTCAGTCTATCCAGAAAATAATTTCCTTGCGTGGATGTAATGCATAGGCTACTGTAGAATAGTAATTCTTCTAGGTGTTAGAAAAGCATGTTTAAATCATACTTATGTGCTCATGACCTTTCTAAGGCAATGATTTAAGAGAGTTTTGCAGATTAACTGCTTTATTCTGCACTCCCTGAAAACTCTCTGCTTAAAAAGCACCCTGATCACTCTCAATGATTCTGTTTAATGATGCAATTCAACTTTTTTGCAAGGGCCATTTTTAAAAAGCCATACTGCTAAGTATGGCTTTATAAATTATTTATAGAGAATTGCTGGGACAATATCTTTCTTGGTGAGTTTCTGGTGCCAGTAACACTGAATTATCCACAAAAACTAAGTCAACAAAGCTTATTCCTTTCTTTTTCTCTTACAGCATCAAACTTAAGTATAAATTCATGCTAGAAGCCATTTTAGATTTTATGCAGAAATATTTTTCATTGCTTCACTGAGTATTTCAAAGAGGCAGAAAAATATTTTATTACTAGCTTTCTTCCAGACCTAATTAGCAATTTTAAACCAGTCAGTTGAGCAATATGTTCAGGTATTTGGTAGACGCTTTTATAATACATAGTTAGCCTAGAGTTAAGAAAAACTGAGTAGAATTATGAAAATAATCACATAATAAGTACATTAATAAAGTTAACCTGCAGCTAAATAAGTATTAACCGAAACAATAAATTGGTAAAATACACCTCCTTCTTGTATTTTAAATTATGTCTTTCAGTTGTCCCTTTATTGACCTGTTCTACGATCTTTCCCAGAGACTTCAGTCCAATATGTTACTGACATCAAGGAGAAATTCAGTGGGAGCCTCTTGCATACAGTTTTTCTGAAATCCCTCCCTATCTGTTGTCATGACAACACAACCATTCTTTCTGGAGAGGATGTTTTCTTTATTCCCAGAAAAATAATTTCACAGCTTTATTGTTGCAAATATTGGAGTGGGAAGAAGAAAAGAAAACCCAAAAAACAACGTGAAAAACAATTCATTTTATGCAGACTTTCTGAACAAAGGAAGGAACCCCTAGGATCTGAAGCCAGTAGTCACTTTCTATTATAGTTTTAAGTTTCTGCACATATAAACATTTGTATGGGATGTTCTAACTATATGTACAGAAGATACAAAAGGTGGTGTTCCTGATTTTTTGGTTTTGAAAAAAATGTAGAGGTTATGAAAGGGGTTTTTCATGATTCATAATTGAATGTTAGAAGCACAGTCTGTGAATGCTCCTTGAATCAAGTGTTTTAAACTACTAAGCCTATGCAAAGTCTACCTGGACCTAGTTGCTAGCCACCTAACTTCTGTTAAATTCCGCAGGGAACGGAAATTACATGGAATAGCATTTCTTTGCCTTGTCAAAGCATAGCTAGCACAAACCAATAGAATTATATTTCTCTTAACATGTAATTACATTATGAAGATGATTGGGATTTAAAAAAAAAAAAGGCAATACAAAATGTCTTCATTATTTTACCACAAAAGCCCTCAAGAGTGTGCATCAGGGAGCACAGAATACTTTTCAAGAATAGGAGTGCAGGTCCTACTTTTTTTAATTTTTTTTTTTTAATGCTGAACCATTTTAGTGTACCTAGACCTTTACCTGAAAATAGAAATAACCTGACACTAACTGAATAAGATTTGGAAATCTGTACTGATAAGTAACAAAAAGGTAGTGTCATGTATAGTGTACATGGAGTAATTTTTTTAAATGATCTAATATTCCTTTCAAGCATATGAAATGCTATTGGTTTTGTGTCATATACTGACAAAGTTTCATATTCTTTCTTCACTGCCCCTTCTACTTAAATTTTATATCTGAATTGGAAGTAAAGAATAGATGTATCATGCCTTTTACCTTTTAGTTAAGTCTCTAAAACCAGCAGTTTCCATATAGGCAATTAAGTCTTATGGGAAGAAAACCAGTAACAAATTATGATAAAGTTTCAGGAATATATGGAAGGTAGAATAATATTCTTGCAATAGTAAACAAAAGCACTATCGTTTTCCTAATGAAAAACAGGGAAAAGATAAGCAATAGAAAAATATCAGACTCTAAAGAGGGGTCTGCTGAGTTATATAAATTGGTATTATCATTTATCTTTATTGTGACAAAATCTATTTTTCTGCGTCAAAATCTGCTCCAGTTTCTGTCCCGACTATGTGTATGAACCAGAATAAATTTGATTTTGTTTTAAAATCTGCATTCTAACAAGGACTGGTTTTGTCTTAAATAATTGTTATGAAATCCCTTACTTAATACATTTCTTGAACGTAAATTTGTAAAATATATTTCCAATTTACAGAATAAACACTATCTGCAGATGGCCAGGAGAACATATTTGACACAGTCAACATTTAGAAGGGAAACAATGTCAAAATAATTGGTTCCGTAAATGCTTGGCAGACTGTGGAATTGTTCGTGGTTCTGGGACTACTCAAAAAACTTGAATATTCTGAAATCTGAAACAGACTTGGAATGAACATCAAAATTTTCATGCAAAATTTACCTGTGAATAGTAGGAAACTTCTGAATGAATAAAGACAAGAAGATACAAATTCGCTGAATCTTTTTTAAATGGTATTCTGCAACCTCTTTTACCACTCGGAAACTATTCAGTACTAAGAGAAAAAAATGTTTAATTAAACTATTTGGAACAATTTACGTTATATCCTGTTCTAGTTTTATTCTATTCTAACTGAACTCAAAGAAAAGCTAGAGTATAATCTCAGATCAAAAGGTAAGGAGATATTTTATAAATACTGTAATACAGGTTTAAATATAATATAGCCATCACATTTGTCTCCAAATGATCCTTTTATATTTCTGTATGTTTAATTTTTTAGCTTGTTTAGAGTACAACATAGCAGCAATGACAGCATAATAGCAAAGAAAATTAAGAAATCCTACTAGATTTTATAGTCAGCCTGATTGCTATAGTATTTTTAAAATAAACCTGAAAATGTTCTACCCAATTTGTGTTCATCACTTCAAAAGATACTGTTCTGTTCCCTTTTTTAGTGTGTAATTGTTCTATATTTCCCTAGCATTTATTGTGACAAAATGTGAAAGCATTCAACATAATGATTCTGTTTGCTTATGCATTTGTACCCTCTTCCTCCACAGCTTAAATAAGGTCATCACATTCAGCTTATCCCTGTTTTATTACACTGACTGCTTCTTTGACAGGAGGTGATATTTTGGTAGGCTTCTACAGACTCTAAAAAAATGAATTTTTAATTAAAAAATTTCTTATAGTGTTTACGTCACTAAAAATGTTATTTACCTTCTCGGCTTCTTGCTTTCTGCTTTGCAACAAGGTCCTCCAGGAATTGCACCCAGCAGATTTGTGATGGATCAGCCATTTCAAAGTCATGAACAATCCTGCTCACGTCACAAGGCATCCCTGCATATATACTGTCTCCAGAGCATGGGGCACTGTAGCACGTGGTGGTGGCTTAACGCCAGCTGGAAATTAAACTCCAAATAAGCCACTCAACTTCCCCCAGCTCCCTGTGCAAGAGTGGGACGAAAAGTGGAGACTATGGGTTGAGATAACAATTTACTGAAAGCAAACAGCAATGGAATGAGAAACGCACAGTAACAGCAGCAATATTAGTAACAAAAGTGTACAGAAAGAGAAGTTCTTTACCCACAACAGAGGTGTTCACCACCTCAACTTAGTTTCACATGGACAAAGACAAGGTGGCAGCTGCACCACATGGCTTCCCAGACAAAGACAAGCTAGCAGTTGCTCCCCACAGCTGGCTTTCCCCGTCTCCAAGCTCAAGACGAGAGAAAACATCTTTGTATCATGCAGAAATGGGTCATTTTACATACATGATCAGGTTGACCTTAATATTGCCCAGACTGTTTGCTAATTAAAAGAAACTAAAAACCAGGCAAACAAAAGATCCAAACATAGCACAAAAACAGAGATTTGTAATGTAATGCTTTAGTATAAAGACAGTAAAATTCACGTTTAATTTCTCCTCTTAATTTTATCTATTTAAAAGCTGCTCTTTTTTTGTGAAAAATACATCTTTTAAACATTCTACAAGTTCTCATGGTATACACTTTAATTCTTACCATAAGTGAAAGCAAGGTTTCCTGTCATAAGAAGTTTTCTCCACATGTGTGTATACATCTTTAAGGAATTTGGCAAAGCCGCTCAACAAACTCTGTAATGGTCGTGGATGCTGGTGTTCCTTGAGATTTGGTGTGCAACCAAGAGCAGAAGTAGATGTCAAGGAAGATAAAATTGAACTATCTGGCAGCATTTGGATGGCTTAAAGAAAGCCAAAACTTTCACTAGAGCAGCTTTGGCATGCTTAATGTTTTGGGCTGGCAAAATGTATATAAGCTGTACATCTATCTATCTATGTACAGAAAGAGCTGATAATGTTTTCTGTCCCAGCATAAGGTCTATCTCAACTGACAGGCTTCTTTCTACCCTATGACAGAATCACAGAATCACAAAATGGGGAAAATATAAGTCACTGGTGCTATATAGTTATATATCGTTGAAATTTTGTGGTTTTGATCAGTTTCTGAGTACTAGTATAGCTTTTTCTTGTCTCAGATAATTAATGTTGTACCTTAGGGGTTGCTTAGTAGTAAATGTTGTGTCTGAGATATCCAACTGGTTCAGCAGCCTACTGAGAGAGTGAAAAATCCTCTTGCCTTTATTTCAGCTTGTTGGTATCACAGGCTGGGAGGCTTAGAGACACAGAACCTCTTCCTTTTCATCATATCAGGAGGGTGTGTAACATGAGCAAGTCCTATTCAAGATTTTTCATTTGTTTTCTGAGAACACATTGGCATCAGCCATTGATGTTTGAAGAGCTTTCTTCAGCAAAAATACATAGATGAAAAACTTATTTTAACATATCAGAGCTCAGAGCTGCCTTAGGAAAAAAATATGTCTAGCTAAATAAGTTATAAGGTCCACATACTTTTAGACATTCAAGAAGTTAAGGTTGGTCTTGATCATGAGAAAATGAAAAAATGGGAAAACATCCTGAAATAACAGAAAGATGCTATTTGTATATTCATAGCAGAAGACTGAATGTTATTCTACACAGCAGTGCTGACTTCTAATTCTTTTTCCTGTAGTTTAATTTTCAATAGCACCTTAAAGACAAAATTTGATGAAACTTCTTCTCATGTAAAATCATAAAATATGTTTGTTCCTTGTTTTGACCTGCCTCATAATCTAGAATTTGGAGTTGTATTTGATGGACAAAGTGAAATGGATGCACAGCACAGTTCTTAGCAAGATTTAATGTTCTCTTCATTTTTCTTGGACAGACATATTGTAACAACATAATCCATTATGATTTGTTGTAGCAAAACTAAAGGTTTATTGTGATATTAAAGCAAAAATGACCATTATCTCTCAAGAAAGGAAATAGAAACCCTTTAATGATTGAGCTGACAATCTTCACAGTCATTAAGGACACTGATAGGAACATTCTCACCATGGTATGGAAAAACCAGCTGTCATATATTAGTATTATCTAATGTCAAATTCCCATTCACCATGCTAAAAATACAGCCTTTGCAGAGACTACATTCTCTTCACACAAACATAGGATTCTATTCTTATGCAGTGTTTCATTGAAAGGGATAAACCTCTGTTTGTAGGCTCTGATTCCCTTATTTTCAGAAGTATAAAGTACAAACAATTTATAAGACTCAGCAGACCACAGGCACACAGGCCTACAAGCCCTCAGGGATGTTCCTTGGAGAGCCCTAGAACTTCTGCTCTGGCATCAGAATCCTTCCAGGTCATGAAACAGAGCTATGGGAGGTGCTGTGCAAGGGGAGAGGATGGTGAGGTACTCTCTGGATAGGCCTGTGTGTGGGACAGTGCTAGGTTATGTATTAAAAGCTCACAAACTCATCTTCACACCCACAACAGGGTTCAGATAAACAATGGCAGGAGGAGGATCCCAAATAAGGCCCTCACCTGACTCCATACAGGTCTTTTATCGTGGGGAGACCATCAAAGGCCCATCTCCACAAGCTCAGAGGAGCTCAGCAATGCACAATGGCAGGCAGGATCCCGTATTAAGGATTCATAAAGGATGAACAAACACCAGCCCCCTCCCCGAACTGTCCCATGAGAGCCACCAGCCCTGTTGTCCACGTCTGAAATGACCATCAAGTCGTCAGGAGCAGTACTCTGGATCACCGGTCCGACTAAGTATGGGGTGTCTAAGGGTGTGGGGTGCATTATGGAATGCAGGGCAAGAGCAGTTCATGGTTGCAGAGAACTTTTTATGGGATATTTAGGGGAAGAACCAAAAGCAGGAAAAGGAAGGGCCTTAGGTGATTTGGGGAAGAACAAGTGAAGGAAAATGAAGAGCTATGGGGGAAAAAAGGCTGGCTGAATGCAAATACTTTTCTGGTCAGTACACTTGTCTGGCTATTGGGACCTGGGAAGCTAGAAACTGAGGAGACTGGAAACCAAGGATTCTCACGGGGCAGGCTGAGGGTCTGAACTCAGTAGACAAAGGGATCCAACTTGTATATATATATATATACGTACTATATATGCACACACACACATATATATACACTCATATACAATTTTTTCCCCTCACTGTTTTATCCTCATTCTATTCAGATAGAGAGGGGAACAGGATGAGGTCGTTCATGCAGTCAGTGATTGTGTGACTGATGAGTGTGTCTGTCTGTGATCTCTGTCACCACCCGAGTGTATCTGTAAATATGTGTTCTATATGTGCGCTGTGTACATGTACCTGATAGAAATACATCTTCAGTCTCACTACTGGTTGGAAATAGGAGAATGGAGTCACAGCAGCCTCACCTCTCTCAGAATGTTAGATCTGGCATGATATATGTAAATTTTCATCTAACATAATGTACTTTAAAAAGATTTTTAAGTGGCTTATGGGTCCCTATAGCCTGAAAATAATTTAACTACATGTTGTTATTGAACATAAAACATGTTTAGTAAAATATTTAGTATTCATAGGTCTATAGCAACTTTCTAGTATCATGAAAAGATCCCATGATCTAAAAACCACAAATATTTTTTTCTCTTTTTCTAAAGGGCTACAATTGTATCAACCCTTGCAAATTCCCTCTGCATTTTAGCTTCATTCCAAAGGAAAAGACACAAACAGATTGTTTTTTTTTTCTCCCTGTTCTCCTGACGTATATCTTTTTGTTTGCTTGTTCTTCAAGCAGTCTTGGAGATTTTTCCTGGGAACAGAAGCATAAAGAAGATGAGCAGTAGCTCAGGAAAGGTTTTGCACTTTAATGAGCAACCTCATTTCCTGTTCGTAAACCTTTACAAGGTTTTAATATGCTCCTAACTTTATATCTGCATTTTAGTTTAAGAGACTTTTTGGGATCCTACAAATAATTTTCACGGTCTAGATTGTTAATCTCTGTGTATCTGAACAGCTAATATAAACTTTAAATGTTCAGAGTACGTTTGAAAAAATATATATAATCAATTCTGTTTTTCTCATAGGAAAAAGGACAGAAATGGACATCTAGAATTTTTGCTATACTGATAAAAATATATGCCTTATGGGAAAAGTTGAATATTACTTAAGAATAATACAGTTTTACTTACATGTTTATCTCTGAGAAATTCCTAAGCATGTAACAGCATCCTGATCATAAACTATGTTATTAAAAGATAAAAAGAAGGAGAAGTAAGAAAATAATGCAGGGAAAAAACGGTAATAATGAGTGAAATACTGAATTTGCCTCTTCAATTTTGTTTTTATTGTTGCAACCTTAATTTTATTAGCTCTCTTTTTTTGTTTGTTTGTTTTTTGTATTTGGAGATCCTTTTCATCATGTAATAGACAACATAACAGGGTAAGCAAACTATAACAGGAAGCCTTACGGCTCCCATGCCAATGGCTGAAAATCTAATGCCAGCAGATTTTTTTTTAGGTTTTGTCCTAGATGTAGAGCTCAATTTCCAAACGCATTGTCTGTGAGAAGAACTCATGAAGCTGAACTGCCAGATTTGTGCCATGCAACTCTTCCTATTTTGTAATTTGAATATATGTTAGGACATCAACCATCCCCAAAACACAGCAATAGGAGGATATATTAATCTGTGCTATGGACAGCAGACAGTGTATGCTGCCAACTGATTCCATTATGGGTATGGACTGGCCAAGGGCAAGTTTATGTTGCTGGTTGGAGGGCAAGAGAATAGATTATTTTTAATTTCACACTATTGTTTGATCGTTAGTCTGATCATTCTTTTAACCAGAGTGCAGTTTCAGTTATTCTCATTCATACTTCTTTATCAAATTAGGTTAAATTTGACTAATGTGTTCAAAAGCCTTTGAAGACAGGAGACAGGCAGATGAACAGATGTAACTGAAAGTCTTTTTTAAAAGAAACAAGCTTAAATTATCTCTTCATGACAGTAGCTAACACTATTCATTGTATTCTTTGAAGAGTCAAAGTTAAATTCACAACTGATGTAAGTTCAAGAAGCTTCAATTTATCTGCAATTAGATTTGGGTCATAGAAGTAAGGACATCACCCCCAACCTCCCACACTGTTCATGTGAAGATTTGGTTGCTAGAATAGGACTTAAAATAATCAGCATACTGGTCACTTAACAGTCCAAATTAATTTCTGTGAAATGACTGGGAACAAGGATGTGGTTTGAACCAATGTCTATACAAAATCTCCCTTTTTCTTTTTTTTTTTTTTTTTNTTTTTTTTTTTTTTTTTTTTTTTTCCCCGAGGACAAGTAGTTTTGCAGGTTGGTTTTTTTTTTTTTCAATATAAGCAAAAAGCCACCAGAATGGCTTCTTGGGAAAATGTGTATTGAGCCTACTTCTTTGAAAAACCAGGAAGAGGATTGCATATTACTTCATTGGTTCATTGTGCCAGTAACATGTTTGTCTAATTGCACACACATACATGTACACATGTATGTGCATGCATAAGTAAGTGCATGTGCATATATAGTTATGCATTAATGTGTATGTCTGTGTATAGTTAAATATTAACATAAATTAATTCTCTAATCTCCTCTGAGCTATAGAAACATCTGTGCTAGTCTTCTTTGTCTTTCCTTGTTTTGTGTTTAGTTTTTACTGACACTCTTTTAATCCTTCCTTTTTTTCCAGAAAAAAAAAAGTAAATCAGAAGATAAAATATATCATTCGTGGCATTTCTACTTATGTGAAAGAGTCTCACTGTTTATTGCGAAGACACAGCAGTTCAGCACTTGTAAATATGTCTCACTATACAGTTATTCCTAAAATAAAATGGGCCTGTGATTCCCACAGCGCTTTACAGCAGACTGGACAACCCAGATTTAATGATAATTTCTTACAAGGTTCATCTGAAAATAATGATGGATTTCAGCTAGTCCACTGATATGAATAATTGTTTTGTACAAAGCATTTTACTTATGAGGAAAACCTGTGCCAGTACGACCAGGTTCTAACTAGAGGAAATTAAAAGCTAAGAAATATTACCATTGTGAATTTACTTCTCCATTTTAAAACTTAGATATTGAGCTAGAATGAAAATGTGTTCATTTTCCTGTTCCCTCACTAAATGGAAATTCAGTAAAGCCTTGAAACTATGACTGAAATCTGCCTAAACCAAGCAATTTGGCAATGTTTTATGGATCATACGGTTTCTGTCCAAAAATTTCTCATAACAAAAAGAAAGGTGTGTCTCAGGATATATAGTCTGAACTAACATCAGAGGTAGAGAGAGAATTGTAGGACTATCAGCAGAAGCATTAAGACTGGATGCAGTGGTACTCTGATTGCTCAGCTCTGATGTTGAGCAATCTCTTGCTCATTTCAGCAGACAAGACTTTTCTTGGGAGTGAAAGATTAGCTAAAAAGAGAATTTGTGAATCTTAGATTGTTTACCCAAGTACAAGGTAAAATAACAGTAATTATGGATTCATAAAATATCTAATTACACTATGAAATAATAAAACACTAGTGCAATGTATAAAAAAAAAAGAGGACAGTGGCGAAACTCAATTGAGATCAAAAATAAGACTTTTTCTCTTTGGGAACAGAAAATGTGAAATGGAAAAAGTGTTGTGTCTCCTTGACAATGCTTCATGAAACAATAACACCAAGTAAACTGTAAAATTGATGGCTCTCACAGAACTCCATCTATTGTATTATAATCCATTTAGATGGAAGAAGGAAAAAAGTCTACATGGCCATGTATTCTTGTCCTTATTGGGGCTTAGAATGCATTCACCGTTCTTATTAAAATGGTATAAGATTCTTAGCTTCCCAGTTCACCTGACATTCCATTCAGTCAACTGTATGCCAGTCAATTCTTGGCCAAACTCGTCTTGAAAGGACACCTTATCAGACAGCAGTAACATGGAAAACAGTTATGAAATCTGGCTATACTTCTTGGTAATATCAACTAGATGACTTACTTATCATCTTACTCTTTCCCATGTAAATTACTGTAATTTTCCAACTTATGGTTGAGGGTTGTAAATTTGGGCATAGAGATTAACAGGGGAAGCCACAAGTATTTAGTTATTAACAGAACAATAAATGTCTGTACAAGCATTCTAACAAAAGTCCTGAGCGTATGTGGGCAGACTCCAGCAGAAAAGTCTAGACATGTATTTACTAATTTTATTTCTATGATGCAATTTAAAAATAACTAACAAAACTGGCTGCTGGCTATTTTTTAAATTATTTTTTATTTATTTTTGAACTTATTTTTGTGCCACCATATCCATGCATTGTTATATTATTTTTGAAATTACTCACTTAATCCACAGGAAGGAACTTTTTTAATGTTTATTACCAATATGCTGAATCTATATAATATTGCTCTGCAATCTTCAGTCATAACCTGCAAGTAATCTCAAAATGTAACATTTATTTACAGAGTAAAAATAACTTCTTTTCTCATTTAAAAACAATTTCTTTTTTCTGTCTATATTCAGAATAATATCTCAGGAATAAAATGTCCATTTAATACTTCTTTTTTTTTTGTACTCTTTTTTTCCCCTGTAAGACAGGGAAAATGTATCCGTATGGGTATCTTTTATTGGTGGTCCGCAACTTTTTCTTTTAGTTATCCTCTAAAAGAAAAGCATGTCTCTGAAGTGTTTCTGCTCGATGGAGAAGAATGCTTATATTCAGTCCCAGTATTTTTACCAGTCAATTCAGATCTCTTATGTGGCTTAGTTATATTTCCCTTTAAATTTTTCAATCATAACTGAGTAATAACTGTTTCTATTTAGAACTGTCTCCTCCAAGCCTCTCAGAAATCTGTGGAAGAAAATGCATTGAGCTTTTTATTCCCGTTCTTATTTTTGACATGAAATGATAATAACTACAGAAAAGATCTTGATTATGAGAACATTCAAATTAAAGTGTACCAGTAGCCTGGAACTCCTAATTTACCTTTTCCACTGCAGGAGTCCTGTTTTTCTTCTTTGACCTATTTCTCTTTATGTCTATTTTGGTTTTGGTTCTTTGTTGTTTGTTTTTTTTTTAAATTTTGGTTATGTTTGGGGTTTTTTTGTCATTACAGGAAAATATTAGAATAACTTCCCTTGGGTTTTGTAGCTTGTCCTTCAAATTATCCCTTCCCGGTTTTCTTAACCCAAGATTGGACAAGACCATATATCTCTCCTTACAGCCATTGCCCTCTGATATGAAGCAGGTCACCGAGCAGGGTAATTTTTCACACAAACATAAATCCTTGTATTTATTCAGTAACAGAATAATAGTGGACAGTGGCTATCAGGCCATTTGGAATTAAGGAAGAAATTTAGCTGGTAATCTCTGTCTTTCTGCCAGGTTCATCACAAATACTTTTTTTATTCAAAAGCTACTTATTGATGCACTTCCGTAAGAGTCTTGGGCCTACATAGAATCTGCAGATCTTTACATTTCTATCAGGTTTAGAAATATGTCCTATGGATTAAATGGGAACATTGCATCTATGATTAGATGACCTGTTTTTATGGTTATGTTGATGCGATGAGACATGTCCTACACATTTTCTGCGTCACACAGATCTATGAAGAGATACAAACACCTTCTTTAAAAAGGACTCCTGTTTGCAAGCATAGCTCTCTTCCACCCTTTCTCCTCTTTTCCCTATGGTTTAGTAATTCTCAATTGTAAATACCAAAGACTTCCTAAAGAATCCAAAATGTGCTAGGGAATATATGAGTGATATGTTATCTTTTATCACAAGACATGCATCTCTGCCTCATGAGAAATGTAGCTCTTGTCTACATAGTATTCATTTATTTCTTTTTGCTCCTTCGAGACGTTGTAACCCAAGACAGGATTTAACCTCTTAGTATTCATGGCTGCATTCTCTATACTGCACTATTAGATTGTGCAATTCCCCATTTCAATAAAGCACTGCATTACAGCAATCCTGATATGTTGTCTTGCTTTTTACATTTTCTCTCTTGCCAATCCATTCCTTCTTAAATTTGGCATTATTAAGCTGGCATGTTTCTTCACTAAGGATGCAAACTATAAAAATGTATGCATATATTTTCCTGTTGAAATTTTGTGGCTTTGTTACCCTATTTTAACTTATCTTAAATTTTATTTGTGTAAAACAGCTCTTTAGATATTTGTTTTTGTTACAAAAGTCCTTTTGGTTTTTGCTTTTTACTTAATTAACATTGGAAGTGTCTATATTGCTCTATAAAGATACATTATATTTACTACCTATTTTACTATTATATTTACTATCTAAATTTACTATCATTTATCCCCAAAGGCTTTTCCCATAAAAAAGCTACTTTAAAAAAAAAAGATAGAAAATTTGCCACTAAAAATTCAACTGCATAAAAATCTACTATTTACTAAAAACTCCGTATCATAAAAATCACACAATAAAAATCAGTTTAATTAGTCCTGTTGTCAGATGTTTAAATCACATCTTGATAGTGCATTCTTTCAGAATCTTTTTATACACAATTTGAAAAAAAGGCTGTCTTGAAATGTAAACTGTTCTTAGTAACAGGAAGGAGGAAATTTTTTTAATTGCTTTTTGTCTCTCCTTTCTTTTGTTGTCTCAGTAATTGCAGATGCTGTGGAGGATTGTTGTGGGGGAAATCAAGTTCTCTACACTGATAAATACTGTGAATACTGCTAAGACTAGAAAACAAAGCCTCACATGCTGCAATTCTTGTCTTAGAAAAAAACTTCCCAGCAGATTAGTTCAGCCAATCTTTACACTTGATATTAAGTTGAAGGTTGAAGAATGGTTCAAAGATTCATGACTGCATCTTCTCAAAGCGATTATCACTAAATATATTGGAAAGTAATTTCAGGTGGTTTTTTTTCATGAAGAAGCTGGACCTTGAGTACTTAACATCAACAAGATATCTAAAGAGGGACTATAAAAATCATGAATTTTAAAATAAAAATAACTTCTTTGTATCATTCACTTCATAAATACTTCAGAGGTAGATAGATGTCACAGAGCACCCACATGAACACATGCATGAATACCACACTTATACAAAAAAATAAACTAAGCATGTGCAAATTCCTGTAAGTATTTCTTGATAAGTAGAGAAAACAGTGAAAGGGATTGAATCAGCTTAGAGGGTCACAGAAAAAGATGGCTCAAATGGATGGAAAGATGGGCACTCATCTGATCAAAACTACTGTTGCACAGTTAAATCAAGGAAACCATTCAAACCCAGACTTTGTCAGAAATACCTTGTCTAGATCAAGCAGACAGTTGCGTAACTGTTGCGTACAACAGGACTAGGAGCAATGAAGACATCCAAGTGCAGTTTTACACACAACCCTTTCATAACTGACACCTATCTCATTAGATTAGCTCCTGTTGTTTTAGGCATGTTTCCAGACAAGGTTGCAATAACAGGGGCAAGAGATGATAGAAACAATACAAAAAAAAAAAAAAAAAAAAAAAAAAAAAAA
>VZRR01002749.1:69915-135154 GCA_013398015.1 Oreocharis arfaki
TTAAAAAAAAAAAAAAAAAAGCAAAGAAGACAGAAAAATAAAAGCTAAGGACAAAGTAAATTAAAATAAAAACCATGTAGAAAACCAAGAAAGATTTAAAAAAAAATAGGAATAAGAGATGATGGGTAAGTAAAAAAGCAACCTAACTATCATGAAATGGGTTTAGACATCAAATATAATGAAGTTCATATATGGTATTGAATTTATGAATAGTGTAATCATGGCAATTCTTTTTTTGTTGTTTGTTTCTTTGTAATATTCTACCTATGGTGCTATTACAGATGACAAGCAAAAAGAGGATGCAAAATACTGTTTTCGGATTGTGATCCAGGGAAAGCTGAAATCAAGACGTCAGAGACAGATATACACAATAGATTGATTTTTTTTTTTAACTTATTCTTAATGATGTCCTAAGAACATGCAGCACAACTATAATTTTGGAAGAGGTATGGTAAACATTCAATCTATGTGCTGACTACTTTGTATAAAAGAAACCTCAAGAGATTTATTAATTCAAGAGCCAAATCCTTGCACTGACTACATGAAGTAAAAAAAAAAAAAAAAAAAAAAACAACTATATATTTATAGAGCATGGGAAAAATCTGTAGTAAGTATTCCTTTAAAATACAGAGGACATTACATTACTTTAAACAGCGTGGCAAGAATATATAACAAAATAAAAGTCATTTGCCACAAACATTTGGTTGACATAAAGAGAAAATAGGTAGAACATTTTACCTGGCAGTACCATAAGTAGTCACTGCATAATTTGATTTGAACGACTGGGACCATAACAACATGTAGAAGAAGACAGAGGTGCCATGTTGTCTTCTGCTGGGTTTAGTCAGCTTGGTTTTGGATTTTTTTTTTTTTTTTAATCATTGTTTTGACCATGAAATTTACCCTGAAAATATACCAGACTATTCTACTAATCGCATTCAAAATTGGCAAATACAGGAAGTTTATAGTTGTAATTTTCAAGAACTCGTGTCCATGTAAGCAATGGAAAAGAATTATCTGACATGTTTTTTATAATTATATTCTTGATATAAAACTGTGGACTTGGTTTCCTATCAGAGTATGGCGACACTGATCATAATAACTTAGAATACTTCTGATTTTTAAGAAAGATTTAAGAAATTCTAGATTATCATAATATTTTTAATGTGTGTGTGTGCAAAAAAATCCATAAGTGCTCTTTGCTACCACAATACCAGGAAGTATTTTACTTCATAAGGGAAAAATCCATACTACTTTGAAAAAGAACAAATATGGTTGCCTTGTAAGTGTGTGTTCATACATGTTTTTGTGAATACCTGTCTGAGAGCCAGAAAGATCAAAAGACAGGACAAGCTTTTAAAGCCGTGTCTCTGCTGGGACCGAGGACATTACTCTTCCTATTTCTCAACACTGCAACACACATGGAGTAGATTTATTCATGTGAACAGTCAGTGTACTTACTTCTGCTACATAATTACACTGCTTAAGTGAATATTTTCTTGTCTTACTTGATATCCTCTGTAAGTTGTAATACACTTCAGTAATTGTATGCTTATCCCAAAGACAAAAAAAAAAAAAAAAAAAAAGAAAAAAAAAAACAAAAAAAAGAAAACAAAAAAAAAACAAAAAAAGAGTGAAAGGTAGGATATTTTCTCTCTAATCTTCTGTGACTTCCTTACTTCATTAAGAATGGCTATTTAATTTTCCTTGCTNTAAACCCCAACACCCAAAAAAGCAAACCCCATGCCAAGCCTTGAAATAAGAGCAGAGTTTAGTTCTTTTCCCATAGTAGATGCACGCAAACGTTGGTAGAGTCTTTGGAGCTGTAAAGGTGTGTTCAGGGTCTGAGCATTCCTTTAAAAATACAATGATGGAAAGAAGGACAAACCTACAATTCCTTTGTTTCAATAAAATCCAGTCATCCTCATCAATGTTTCCATTATTCAGTTTTCCTAATAAGTTTTAGAAAAATTACTTTTAAAATATAAGATCAGCCAACCCGTTAGGACATCTTAAATATACATGATCAATCTCAGTTTGCAATAGGTAAAACTAAGAAAAAAAAAAGCTATCAGTAATAAACCCAGAAACAAGATCATGACAGTGAGAAAAATATACTAAAGGTTAGCAAGAAACAAGCATGAGAGATGAAGAAAGAGCCATAGAAGCCAGCTCTTGAATTTGGAAAATAACTGCCCCCTCCCCAGAGAAAATGTGGAGCAAAAAGTCAAGCAGAGAGAGAAAATATATTGAAATAAATGCCTAGCAGGGTTCCACATTTTGGAGTATTCAAAGGTAACACACTGTATGTTAGTTTAGAAATCAGAGGGTCTTGATAGATACCTGTCCTTAAGTCTCTTTTTGCCCAGAAAATAACTAGGTTTTGTGCCTAGGATCTTCAGAAAGTACATTTCCTCTAGCTTAAAGAATGCATCATATTAATTCAGTAGAAAAAAATCTGTTGTTCATTTACCTTCAAGTTTCCAGAAACTGAAAATAGCTTTAAGGCTTCATGGAAAAAAGCAAATCAAGGCCAATACTTCTAACACTGAAAAAGGGAATATTAGAGTAAGAAAGCAGATGAGGTGGTCTTTTTTTTTTTTCTTCCTTTTTTCCCCTTTAGAAATACCATAGGGTATTATCTTAGTTCTGAAGAGTACTTAGAGTTTAACTTTCAACATAATACTCAAATATCCATATTTTACCTGATGTTCTTTCTATTGAATTTAATGGCAAAATTCTCATAGATTTCAAAGTAGGCAGAACCAGGCCTCTTATACATTATTGATGTGTAAAGTCATGATAGAAATGTAAGTGAAGCATTTTTCGATGCATTTTTGCATGTTTTCAAATAAGTATATTAATTATCTTGATTATTTCCATGGAGAATAATTATACACATCTCTGAAGCTCTTATCAGTGTAAATATTAAAAAGAGGGAATATATAAACAAATTACACTATCAAAATATCTTTGGGCAATTTGAATAATTATCATACATACTGCTGCTGGGGAACTGCCTACTAGAGCTCTATACTTGCTTCTTTAAACTCACTTTTGGCTCTGAACTTCCTAAAAAAAATTCTCTATCACATACAAGGAAGATCAGGATTTTAGTCTGTATTGCAGGATTTGAAGTATTTTCCAGGGAACATCATTAACTTTAAAAATGTATCATACAAATAATAGATTCTAGAATGTCTCTATAAACTAGCAGAAAGGAATAATAATTAAATTTCCAAACTTAAGAGACTAACCTTTTTCAGCTTCATAGAAAATGTTTAATCTTAATTCTAATTTCATCCTGACTCTTTATTGTGCCAGAGAAGACAAATCTGTAGCTACCTATTAAAGATATCCCTATTAGTTTTGCAACTCATGAGACTAGAATTTCAGTATGCAACTGAAGATGCAAGTCAGTTCCATTAAAAGTTAAAAGTATTCAGGACTTCATATCTGTCAACCTGCAGAGATTTTGTGGATATCTCATTTTAGGTGATACTCACCATCTATTTTAGCTTTTTTTTTTTTTTTTTTTGACCTAGCCTCCAGAAACTTAATGAGGCATTTATGGGTAAATATTCCTATTTAAGTCTTACATTCTGTGATGGCTTCTAAACAGTGCAGTCAAAGTAGTATGAGCAATGATTCAACCGAAAATTCGCAAAGCATTTAAACTAATTTGCTTGAACTTAGGTGTCTTGTATCATTTAGGATGTCTTATAGTGTTCTAAATTCCTGAATAAGACTTAGAGATATGATACAATTTGCACAGAAGACATGTGTTCTGTGACACCTGATTTGGCTGATGAGAGCAGCACTAGTCAACCCAAAAGGTACGCACAGGTGTCTGTCAGGTGTTCAAGCAGCTGAATTTAGCTCTACCGTTGCCTGACCTGAACCGATCCTTCAGGGTAAACTGAATTTCCCCTTGAGTGGGATGACCTGAATTTATCTACATATGTGAATGTCCAGGTGAGCTAATCTGGGGCTCAATACCATCTGAGGACTTTTCCAAGAAAGACAAAAAAATTTATACACACATGTACCCGTGTCAGGTTAGATATTTACCACTGACATCTAGTCTAAGATCTCTTGCATAATCAGTTTCTGTAGCTCAAATGATTTACAGTACTTGGTTAAACTAATAGTTTATGAAAATTCCTGAATTAAGAGTACTAAATCCTTAAATGATCAATTTACACGCTGACAAATATTAATTAATACCTTTAATTTATTCCTTTACAGACTTAGAATTCGATTTTGCATATGACAACACTGATGGAGAGACATCTTTCTCATACAGCTTGGAGTTTTAGTTTTCACAAGGAGGAAGAGATTAGATACATAAGTGTTTTATGGCTCACAAGAGAACTTTTCAAATCAGAGCAATATTTGAATAGATTATTTCATTTAGTAAACATTATTTAGCACCTAGATAACTTCTAGAAACTCATGATGTTGCTTGAAACAATATTAGGTCTAAAACAACCAATCTCTTGTTGGCTACAAACTGGGGTAATGTCCAATGACTTCAGTGGTCTACTCTGCAGCTGTAAAAAGGCTTCTCTTTGGAAAACTGGTTAGAGGATTAGTACCTAATTTTGAGATGTGTTTGATTTAGGACAGCATCTATCTCTCCATCCATCCATCCATCCATCCATCCATCCATCCATCCATCCATCCATCCATCCATCTCTCTGTCAAATTAATTAAGGAATTAAAAGACCAGGATAAAGGCAAGGACATGAAAGGGTTGTTCTATTGCAGGACTGTGCTTTGAGGAAAGTTTATCAAAGCCTTTGGTGGTTTTGTTACCTGAGATATTTTTGTATCAATCAGAAACGCTGAACAGACATCCCTCGATGATTCTTCTACATTTCTCAGACTAGATGCTTGTCTTTGGGGATAGGCAAGATCCCAATGAAGCCATGTGAAAAGAAAAACAAGGAAGCCAGAAGGACGGTTATTTCTCTCATAGTCCTTCATCTCCATAGGCCTCAAGATATGTTTTATACTGAAACATAACATGGGTATGGAAGTACCAATTCAGATAATGAAGCAGCCTATTGCAGAAAGAGACAAACATGCACAGAAGTCAGTTCTAGTAAGGACATGTTGAACTTGCACCTTTTGAGGGACTGAAGGGCTTTAGGCTGCATGAGCAAATTTTGTGGTTCAAAAATGTTTTCAACTACTGCCTCATATTTCCCTAATTTTTTTATGCATGAAAAATGTGTATCAATATTCATGAATTACATTTTCCTACCAGCGTTAATGTGAAAACTAACTGCTGGTTAGCTCATTCTCCATATTTCAATAATTTAGTCTCTTTTCTTTCCCGCATCAGCAGTATCAATAGATGTCAAAGAAATGAAGATTAGCTTGTTGTGGGACTGAGATACCATGTTAATGGTCTCTTTCAGAAAATACTATCACTTTCCATTGGGTTGGTTTGATCTCAGTTCACCAGCCTAGAAGTGAAAGGTTCATACCCCTTTATTCATTCTTCCAAATTAGTTTGCATTAGCTATTCACTTCAAGGCCAGAGTAACTGTAGCAGTCTGATGGAAGACTATGTCATGTTCATTATACGATGGATGAAATAAATTAGATTGTGACATCTTCTGAAACTAAAGTGGAAAGAGACAATGGTTAAAGAGATGGCAATATCTAGTAAATGGGAAAGGAGCAAATACTTCTGTGTGCAGTTTCACCTTTTGATAGCTATTGAAGCAATGGCTTGTTCACTCTCTTCCAAAGCTGCAAACTTGGTTTACTCAGCATCTCGTGTGAGGCAAAGCTCTTCCCATTTCTGTCCACAAAAACAATAGAAGATGCACTCAGTTGCCAGTCACATGCAGTGTGGACCAAAAGCATCATGGATCTAGTAAGCAAATTAAAAATTAAATTCTCTCACTTCATTTAAATTGCCCTTCCAGTTCTTTCTGGGAGACCCACAAGAAGAGGGTGTATCAACTGTATCAACTGATGTAGACTATGAAATGATTAAGAGCTCTTTGTAAACCGTCTTTTTATTACTTCTCTTAGCTACACCAACTACTCTGTCCAGTCTATTAAGACTGCTGGGACTTGAGCTATATTTACCTTTACAGGAGTATCTTGGTGAAAGCTCTAGAAAGATGTGTGATACAGATACCAGTGAGTGTGTAATGAAGAGGAAACAATATAGAGTAGCATTAAAAATCCTTTTTTTCACTTTTGGTCCAGGTCCTTTATCCTTTAGCCATTCAACATCTGTATCTTAGGTTTGTATTAATTTTTGCATGCTTCAGCACAAATAATTAGCAGTATTATTCCCCAAACCATAAACTTGCTCCTACCACAGTAGGTTACAGACACTCTTCTCTTTTCTTGATAATAGAAGTATTTATTTCTAAATAATTCATATATCATGTTATGATCCTGGTAAAAAACAATGCTCACACTCAAAGGTATACTAAGGATTTTTTAAGAAAAGATAGACAAGAAAGAACAGCACAGTTCCCACATAGCCTGAAGGAATTAATTTCTTATTTTCCCTTTCCAGCCTCCATGGAAATCTTTAACATTAATTCTGTCAAGATGTAGCTTAAACACAGAAATCAGCACATGAAGCTGCTAGAACACTGAATTAAACAAAAGTGCATGGTTCTATAGGTATAAATCCCAGAGAACACGGTTAAAAAAACAAAACAAGAACAACAAGTGGTTCCAGTTCATATAACACTATTAAATAGGTCAGTGGTTCCTGTCCACAGAGTCATGGCCAGCTTATCTCTTCCAGCTCAAAGAAAGATGTGTTAATTGCAAAGTGAACTGTACATGATGTTTTACCATTCACTAAGAATTCTCTGGCCTGAATTTCACCTCTGTCTTAGATTACTTCAGCTTGAGCTGAAATGTCTGAAATTAACTGAGCCACAGAAAATTACAATAGAATTTCAGCAGCTAACCATACAATAAATGTTTTTCAGCATCAGCACACATGGAGTATATACATTTAATTTTAAAAAATGTATATGGGTTATGGCTTAGAAATCACATTAGTATTTATGCAATCTCTTCACTAAGACAAGCTGTTGCACTAAGATTACATACAATTGCATTAAATCAGTGGGTGGCCACATATCTGTGATACAGAAGCAGTAATTGCCCCACACTTGCACCGTCTCCCTTGGCCATCCTTCTATTGATTAAATGGAGCCTGGGGTGACTTCACTCATCTCGCATTTCTGAAGTAGAATAAACAGAACTGCAGCAGTCAGTTGGTGAACACAAGTGCTCTTTTGCAGGCAGGCTGAGTAACAAAGCATGCAAACATGGGCTGCCTGCACTTGCTTGCCTGTCAGTGAATGAATGCAGAGAGGAACACTGTGATGAAAATTGTTTCTGGGTTAAAAATAAACAATCCATGAACCAGATACAAAATTGTAAGTTAATGATAGACTTACCTTGATGGAATATCCCATGCTCCATATCTAAGAAGTCCTCCTATTTAATGAGTACTATAATGAGTTGCATGCTTAGAAATGAACTTTTCAGATAGTAGAAGATGCTAATCTTGGCAGTCTCCACCTTCTGAGAAAAGCCTAGAGACATTGAATTGTTGAAGAGTCTCACTTTGGTTCTGTTTCATAGTTTCTGCTAAATGCAAGTTCTTGTGACTCAAAGGAGCACAAGAAATATGAACAAAGGGTAAGGTGATAGAGTGTTTCTTTTATCACTTAGTGTATGAGAGTAGAGGTGATCAGGGTATGTTCTGAGATGCTATGTCACCAGCACTTTTGTCGAATATAAATTGGACAGCGAGTGACAGGCTGAGAGATGAGGGACATGAAGATGTTTGTTTAGTTACCAGACTTCCTGTTCTTACCAAAACTGTTGACCTATACTTTCATACTGGAGGTATTTCACCTAGTAAAATAAAGATGTGACTTCCTTCACTGGTCATAGTGTGATTTCCTCATAACACATGACACCAGATATTGAAAGATAAATCATAATCATGTGACTGCATGTTGCAAACATGAGCAGATGTTAAACTGTGTCAGTGATCCATTTAGCAAGATCAGCCTGAAGAAGTGAGTCAGAGGGGGATTTTAGCACGGAGAAATGAGACAGCAGTGGAACTGATTGGTCTGTAACGCTGAAAATCAGTTTTGAATCAGTGTGTTGCCACTGAGAATGTTATTTCTCTGATTTCCAAACAAGTACATAATCACAAGCACTTAGCATAAATTTCCATCTCTGTATATATTTGGATATAAATAAATGACTGGATTATTCTCAGGCATTTTGGGAAAAAAGAAAAAAACACACAAAAATAGATAAAAATATAAATATAGAACACGCTAATTTTTGTAAAAATAAGCCCTACAGTTTTATGCATGCCTTAGCTCAAATACTGTTAAAACTAAAAAGTAGGAAATGGTAAGCTGTTTATTCTCATGTTAAGTCTTACCCATACATGGCTAGGTGTGTGAATTGATACATAGAGGTAACCAAAGGCAACCATCAAACCACAGCTGAAATGCAAAGAGTAGATTTATTTCACTACCTCTGACAGCTCCAGGCAGCAGAGACACACGGGGGGACACAGGCTTGGGTAGGCTCAGCTCGTCCTAGTGACCAGGGAGGCTTAAGCATGGCTGTGATAGTTATCTCTACACAGGAATTCTTCTTCTCAAAAGAGGCAGAGGATTGGCAATGGTAAGGCGTAATAAATGGAGTTTCCCCACACTGCCAGTATTTAATCTCTAATTTATTTGTTCTATTTATAAATATATAATATTTTCTATGCCATCTCCTAACAGCACAAAAATCCTTAGCAGTTAATGTTGTATCCCTCTGTTCAATTTCACTTATAAAAAACTCCACATTTGTTGCATTACATCAGGAGGCCAGCTAATTAACCCTGATTCATTTATCCTTCTATGTATTCGATTCAGTTGTAAAATCAATACATGAAGCTGCTTATTATTTTCTGATATTGCAAAGAGAAACTAAATCTAAATAGCACATTACTACTATATACTAGATAAGAATGTAAAGATAGGTGGACATTTGACTTGACAAAATAAATTATTACAGTCTTGTTTTATCTTGAAAGGCTGTCTTTGGGGATATGATACATTATCAGTTGTCCTCCATTTAATTTTTCCTTTTTTTGTCACCATAAATTAAGTATGCTAATTTATGCTGCATAATGAAAGATTAAATTAGAAACTGTAGTCCTGACCTGCTATACCCTTCTTATTTGCATGAACTTAATATATAATTCCCTGCTCTGTAAAGACTCTCGAACATGTTTAACTTTCTTCACCTCAGTAATTTTTAGTGTAACATAAAGATAAACATAAATAAATCTCATTTAAGAATAGGATCCTAAGAAAATACTAAAGAGACATCTCGTATATACAGTATATACAGTGGATATTAAATAAAAACTATTGAGCATCATGAGATTTACAAACCAGCAAACTTACTAAACTTACTGGAAAAGTCTCAGCTGACCTCAATGAGTTTTAAATCAGACTCTTTACACATTGATAACTCATTTTCCCTGTCATTTAATAACACATTGCACAATTTTAACATTTCTCTCAGTAGGAGGAGGAATATCCCTTCAGATTTCAAATCTTTCAAACTCATTTTAGAAAATCTCTAAATTAAGAATGAATAGATCACTAATGTCTCTTAAATGATGAAAAGTTATGATTGCCACACACTCATACTCTTAGCATAAAAAATAAGGGATACATTGGAAAAAAGAATATTTCATTGTCTTTTTGAGGTTGGCAGAATTGAAATCAATGCAAGTTCTGGCTTTCTCTAATGGCAAGTCATCTGTATGTTGTCCAGAGGGACTGGACCTTGGCAGTACCGGGTGTCAGACTTCAAAACACCTTAAATTCTTCATCCAAGTAAAAGCTGGTATTTGTGCCAGTGGTTTAGTATCTCAGATGTAGTCTTATGCAACATTTCTCTGATTCTGATTTATCTCAGTATTTGGTTTCCAGCATTTACTTCAGTTCAAACAACTCCTGTGTTAGGTTTCAGCAGGAATCCCTTCACAGAACTGATACTTTTTTTTTACTGTGATCTCTGCGTGTTTTATTATGCACCGCTTGGGTTAGAGATTGCACTGGAATTTTAAAATCTTTGTGCAGTCCCTCATCTGTGAATCTCATTTCTCAATTTGAGAATCAAAATTGCCAAGAATTTCTTTAGCTGACAGCCAGAGCCTTATTTCCCTTCTGCTTTAAATCTGCTGTAGCACATGGCTTACTTGATTTTCTTTGTGTGTTTGGGGCTGCACAGAGTTCCTGCTGAGGTTCTGATATGAGTGCAAAGCAAAGTCGGCTCCTAAAAGAAATTAACAGCCCTCTTATTGCTAATTAAAAGCTCTTTGCTTTCTCTCCACATGGCCATTGCAGCTGCTTCACATCCTCTCAATGTTTCGAAAACACATAAATTCAAAGACAATATTGTGAACAGCACCTGGCACTTGCTGCACCTGCCGTGATGAGACTATATTTCATTCTGTCAGTAAATTAAAATTCTCCAGAGCTGAAAAGGATGCTTTTTTTCTCATTCAACCCCTTCCATTGTCCCCAGTGGTAAAGAGACAGTAGTTTTGCTTCCATTTTCGATACTAAATATATCATATTGTTGTTTGCTTCAGTGGTGCAGACACCTGCCTCCTGCTGTAAATGTTGTGTTCCACTTTGGAAAGATTTCCCCAGGGCTCCACATTCAAGTATTGGCTTGTAACTATGGCTTAATATCATGTCAAAATCTCTTAAGGAAGATGCAGCTTGTCAAGTCATCCCAGGATTGAACCTCCATCTAGTGAAATTCTGAAAATATCCTTTGAGTGTTCGAAGCATGAGAAGACAAATAAAAGGCTAGCAAATCATTTGTAAAGATAATAGCTAACAGCATGCATTTTCCCTTTCCCTCCCCCGCTTTCCATTAATGTTGATAAAGGGAGAAGAGCAGACTACAGGTCAGTGATCTTTGTTGTTTATATTCAGGTCAAAGAAAGTTCCAAACTTTTGTGTTTTGGGCATGGCAGCAAAATGGAAGCAAAGAGAAAAAAAAAAACCTCAATCAAAATGTGGTAGATTCAAGCTCTGATGTTTGGATATCAGAGCTTATTTTCAGAAAATAAATGGCAAGCAGGAAGTTTTCCACTATAAAGAATTTAACAGGCAACAACAGAATTTGGCTGGATCCTTGTGGCATGATGCTGCTGTGGTTGCTACAGTACAGGAGTATTTTTTTTAATAAATCCACAATGATTGCATTAGAAGTGGGACTTCAATAGAAATTATTATTCTGGATTTTATTATAAAATAGGAGAGAATTTCCTAGAAACTTTTATTAGGGAGTACATGAAAAAGGTATTCACATATTCTCAAAGGGTTTGTGTCCCTTTTTTTTTTGTTTCTTTTTCAGATTGAGGGAACGGTTCTCTAGAGAAATACTATCCTTTTCTCAAATTTCTATATACTTCAAAAGTTTGTACTAATATTTCACAGCAAAGGGAGAAAACCAAAAACCAACAACAAATCCCAACACCACTTTGGATTAAAGCCTAATAGGGATGAGGGTCTTTATTTTAATGTTCTTTTTCACCCTAATAGTAGCTCTTTAATAAAATAAGTATAAAAATATCAAGAGCAGCAAAAGAACTTCAACATATTACTGTTCCTTTCCTTTCCTGCATTCCTCACTTTCAGTCCTCAACTGGAGTCCTCATTGTAGGGCCAAACATGTAAGTCTGCAGGCTTGAAGGAGTGTGGGCATGCTTGGCATGAATGTGAAATCTCACAGTTTAACACATGTCATGGCAAACTCTTTTTGGAAGAGGCCAAGGAGAACTCACTGTTCCTGCTCAGCGAAGAGCAAGATACAGAGGAATGGAAATACTAGCATTTAACTGAAGAGTTTTTGCAGGTAGAAGGGAAATAACTTTTTGAGCTGTTGAAACCCTAAAAAAAATATTTTTCATGTAATGCCTGTTATTCACTCATAACTTCTAACAATAACAGACCATCACTAACAGGTCTAACTGAATTTTACTGAAGGTTGATCAAATCTGTGTGAATTCATAGTACCATCATTCACAAGACACATATGAGAACTGAATATTTGATAGATTACTTTGGAAGGTTACTTTGTGGGCTGCGTTATCCTGAAACATACAGGTTTTGAAATACCTTGGAAAGAAAGTGAAAGGTGTATATGTTACCTCTACTAAGCAAAATCTTTGCAGTCTAATAGCTGGGGTCAAGTAGGAAAATAATTCAATTTCAGTTGTTACAATGTTGAGCTTGTTTTGAAACATAGATCAATTGAGAAAACAGGATAAAATAAAGCCAGACAGAGGAGCTTCTAAGACAACACAAAATATAATTAATACTTAGTTATGCTCTCATATCTATATCTCATAATGCCATTACGCTGAATTAAAAGATGATATTTCAAAAACCTATTTCAATCATTAGATGATTAAATCTTTTCAATGTTTAGACATCTGTAATGTTTACTCTTTTTTTAAAAAAATGGTGGATACTTTGAATGCATGCATTCCTGATCATCTCTAGTTAAATCATTTTAGGCAGTGTTAGTGCATCTGGGTCACCATGAGAGATTTTAATATTTGGAAGTAATCACATTTCCTTATTTTTAACCATTTTTCCCAAATTTATTTTGAAACGGTAAGGCTTTCTGTAGGATATTTCAAGGACTTACACTATTATGACATTATCATTTAAATATACTGTTAAAGGTGTATAGTTTTAAAAACAGTATCTATTGAATCCAGTCTTTGTTTTTCTCTCCATGTGTCTCAGAACAATATATATCATATCCCTGATACTGATTAACTTTTCTCCACCAGTATGTTTTTCAACCTCTGTTGATAATACCAATCATGTAGTTTTCCATGCATCATGTAACTTTTAATTTTTTTACTAACCATTTGAAGCAGTGTGTTTGTTTTATTTCCACTTCATTAAAAATCCTTACCTACATCTTGAAACTTTACTTTGAAATAATTGGGGGTCTATTGAAGATTTTCTAAGATGCATTTTCTCTCTTGGTGTGTCCAAGACACTTTTCTCATGAAAAATGCAGATCTAACAAACACAAACATTTTATTTATCTACTTTGGAGGGTTTTTTTATTGCTTCATAAAATGCTGGAATGTTTTTAACTTGGAAAATCTAATCTTACTTTTCTTGCTAATTCCACCTATTCAATTTTGTCTCTTAGAAATTATTTACTCATTAATAATTTATTTGAATATTTATTTTGGTTTTATATTTAATAACAAATGAAAGTGCTCAAAATTTAGAAAAACACATTCATTTAACTATAAAATGTCTTAATTTAAAAAACTGTTTAGTCAAGTTTATGACAGTTTTTTGATTCTCTTCACAAAAGAAGTCAACTTGTAATGAATACTATTCATAGACAATAATGTCTTTATTCACAGTTTCTGCTTCCTTCCCTATTCCTATGATAGTCCATTATTCACGGAGTGTAAATATTTTTTTATTTTCCTATACTACTGGGTTGGTTTATTGTCTATGTGACATGGTGTGCCACTAATTAACAGTGAACACCAGTCCTTCTGAAAATACTCCTCAGAACACTAATAGCCTATTCATAGTAGATGTGAATACCATAACAGCTGCAAATTACAATGTGAATATTTTTTGAATACAGAAAAATTGCTTGCATGTTAAATGAAAACATAATTGAAGCAAATTAAATCTTCAAGCTTAAAAGACCTAGACTTTTCAGTATGTATTAAGTGTTATTTACAAATAAGAAAGAGTGTTTGAATGACCTCTCAGTCACACAATCAGCCATAGAAGGAATAACACTTGGGACTCCTAGCTCCCATTGTTATACTCCAAGTTTCCCTTGGCATTTCCTTTTTTTGTTGTTCTTTTGTTACACCATTACAGTTCATATATAAGTAATAGGAGAGCTGCTGAGTTGAAAACTGCTGTCTATAAATTATTGATATTAAATAATACAATGACTGAAATTGGACTAAGTAAAGAATTGAGGCAAACATCACCTAATCAATGTGAGTTAATCAAACAACTACTGTTTGCTTTGATATTTAAAGTTAATTTAGATAATATCACTCATGTAGTACACCTACATTTTTTTTTTGCAAGGCATTTCACTTGATAAAAAGCATGAATTTAATGAATAAATTTGGCTGATAAAACTTCATGTCATATAAATTAAATGGATTAAAGAACAGGCATCAGACAAATCTCAGAAGGTCATTCCAAATAGGCTATCATTATTAAAATATTTAAAATGTATATTGGTGTCATGTCATAATCAAGTCTTACCTTACTCTATGTCATTGGTTATTTGCAAGAAGATAACAAATCATCAATGACAAAGTCAACAGTATGTAAAAAGTCACTTGTAGGGAGATACCTGGATTGCATAGCAGACTGGGAAGACATAACAATAACATTTTACAGTGATGAAATATAAGTGACAAAGAATAAAGATACACTTTCTGTGAGAGATCTCTACCTGTGCAGAATCACAGATTCTAGAAAGGCCAGGTTGATCACAGCGATAATGATTAAAAGATGAGCTTTCACTGTGTTCCAGTGTGAAAGTGTTTCACTTTGTTCCGATAAAACAAACACAAACCTTATTATCCAACATTCTTGGATCCACCAAGTTGGTGTCCACCATTCAAGATGAGAGATTTGAAGAGAACTGCTACAAGTATGCAGAAAGAAGTTGCAAGTAAAGTGATTGCAATATTTAAACCACTGTCAGAAGCAGAGCTGGACTGTGAGTTCGTCTGTGAAACAAAGATTTGATGCAATCCAAGTTCTGGAAGATAAGGATGAATAAATTAGACATAAAGCCCTTGTTTTTAAGAATGGAGGTATTTAGTTACCAGAAAAATTTCAAAGCTTTGTGGCAGATAGAACAACAAACTGATATAATAGACAACAAAATCACAAATAGTCCTGATGTCAAAGAATATTATATTTTGGACCAGAAGCAAGTCAAAGGGGTACTGTGGTTTATATTATGTAAGCATACTTAAAACATCTTAATAATCTGTTCAGTGAATCAATATTTTGAAATCTGTACACATCAAAGAAAAATAGAACTTCAGATTTCACTGATGATATTGAGTTTGTATCTGGCAATCAGGCTACAGCATTTTAATATGATTTAAAATCTAGCAAGTGCAATGCAGACATAAGAACTAGTAGATCTTTTTTGAGATGTTTTATTTTATAGGTTTATAACTACAAGTCGGTTTTGAAAATCTTGATGTAATAAAAAGACATGTAGAGGAAAACACTAGCTTCCATGTTTCATCAATGTTGTAAAAAAAGAGGCTAATTAGTATGCTTGCACTTAATTTGGTGGAACTGCAGATTAAATAGATTTTTATTTTCAATGGTTTAATTTTGATCTGTGTGGGTTTTTTTCTGATGCAAAATTAAAACAAATGATTTTTGTCCAGTAACAAATATAATTTGAATATTGTTAATTTAATAGACTTCTCTTCCCTCCAGATGTTGGGCCAGGATTTATAAATATTCTTTCAGGCAGTTGGGAAAATTATCTTTTCTCCTTTTCCCCTTTTATTGGTATCATTTTCTTTAAAACTCAATGCTATGCAAAAGCTTTCTGTCTTGTCCCTGTCACTAGCAATGACCCAATACTATCTCATGCTTAAATTGTCAATGCATGTATTCTTACTGCACAAATACCTTTGAAAAATTAATTTCCTTCATTGTCACAGTAAGACAAAGAAACCCAATTGCATATAGTAGCTGAGTGGTCAATGGGATTTTTCTAAGCATGGTTTCCCAGGGCTCTCTCTAAGGGCTACCAAAGACAATAGAAGATTTAAACTGAGTTCCGTGCGTACTGGGAGAGAAAGCATTAAGGATATTCTCTCATTAATTGTACAGGACAAGATATGTTTAACATCTTAGCATAACAAAGCATAGAGTCATACAGATACCATGAACCAAAATGAACCCCTGTCATCAGAGGTCATTTGCTGGTACTAAAGGATATTTTATTCCCTTAGACATAGAAGACAAAGTGTATTCAGACCATCTCCTCTGGTAACATGGTTTAGACACTGCCTTTACCGAAAAGCAAGCACTCGGTTCATTAAACACCAAGTATGCTGATTCACAGGGGAGAGGAAGATAAATAACCTCTTCTCTGATTATATCAGAATAGGCATCTCTTTTGGGATGATTAGGACTTCAGTGGATCAAGCAGGTGCTTAGAAGCTAAGCGATAGCAATGTACTTCAGACCTTCTCAAGACTGAATATTTTTCCATTTGGGAGTCCAAACGCCACATCATCTTTGATGTGGCATATGAAATTACTGCTATGATGTTTGAAAATGGAACTGTATGAGTGGTTAGAGGTCTGGAGAACCTGTGCTGAGGGAAAAACCTGTAAGAGTTGGGTCTCTTCTACCTGGAGGAGCAAAGGCTCAGGGGAGAACTTAATCAAAGTCTTCCAGTACTTAAGGGCAGCTACAAAGAGAAAGATCATTCTGTCTCTTCATAAGAAGCCACTTAGAGAAGAAAAGGGACAGCACCTACAAGTTGGGCTGGGAGAGGTTTCATTTTGATATAAGAAAGGAATTTTTTAAAATGAGAACAATCAATCATTGGAACCACCTCCCCAGGGGCATTGTGGCGTTCTCATTGCTGGAGAGTTTCAGCATGCATTTGCTCAGGGGTCTTGGTAATCTGATCTGGACTCCATTTCACACAAAAGGTTGAACCAGATGAGCTCCCGAGGTTTCTTGCAGCCTGGGCTGCTTTACAATTACATGATTCTATGAAAAGTGGCTGCTATACTCCCCCATCAAGTTAACAACTAAATCATTGAAATATACATATTGAAAGGAATTTCCAGAGGACACATAGTCATCCTTTCTTCTGAAATGAAGGTCTATGGTCTAATTATATTAAATTGCTCAAGAACTCTTTCAATCAACTTTTGAACGCCTCCAAGAATGGACACACCACAACATCTTTGAGTAACTTTTTCCAGTGTTCAGCCACCTTCTATTTTGTTCTTACAGTGACTCAGACCTTTCCATCTTCCAGCTTGTTTCCATCACCTTCATTGGGCAAATCTAGGGAATCTGGCTCGATCTTTGTATCCTCTAATCAGGTGCAGGCAAAAAGTCTTATTATTTCGAAGATGAACAAACTGAATTTTCTCACCCTCTCCTCACACCCGCATTCCCCTTCCAAAGTCTTTCTTCCATGGAAATCCCATAATGGAACACAGCAGTCCAGATTTGACCTCACAACTGCCAAATAGAGTGGGAGAATCATTATCTAGGACCTCCCAGCTGCGCTCTTGTTAATACAGTCCAATATGTCATTGGCCTTCTTAGATGCAAGGCTGCTCTACTGATACATGTTCAACACATTGTCCACCAGGATCCCAGGCCCTTTTATGCAAAGCTGCATTTTTCCCAGTTAGCCTCCTACTTGGCCAGTTAAATCCGATCTTCAGTTTCTAGAGTAGTAAACAGAACTTCTGTCCTTTGCTGTAGTTTTAAGAACGCTTAACGCAACCAAATTTTGGAAAGTTTAGAAGGCATTTCTGTTGGCTTTGTCCACACAAAAATTAGGTTTTGGGTTTTTTTCAGAAATATATTTCTGACAGGATGTGCTTGAGCAGATTTACTATGGGTTAGCAAAAAGTTGTCTTCTGACACAAAACCTTAAGTTCTTGCAATCAGGGAGCAGTGTTAAGTGTACTTTTCAAAAAATTGCTAACTTTTTCTATACCACTTGGTTTAAAAGTGAAGGTTTGGATTAAATATTGGTTTGTTGGTGGCTCAAATATGGCTTTAGTTCAAAATGTTTTTACATATTTCTTCTAATTAGGACTGTATTACTCCTTTTAAAATCTTTCATCAGGAAAAAAAAAGAAAACTAAAAAATCCAGTTGACTGTTAAAAGTTTATCTTTTTCCTTTTTGGCAATTCTAGTAGTAATGAAAATTAAGTGCAAGTGTTATATATTTAACCAGATAACCAGTTAACATCTAACGTTACAGGTCAAATAATGGATTTCTGCCTGAAGAATTTACAGTGGGACCCAAAAGGAGCTGACAGTTATGCTGGAATTAAAATGTTAGCACTTTTTTGGATTGTCAGAAGTATGGAGTCCAAACTATTAATGTTGTGGGAACAATCACTGACATTTAGAAATGAGATATGTCAAAAAATATTAGTGAAGCAGTCCAAGAGAAAGAGCCATGTCTTATTGTCAGAACTATTTTAAATATTGTTTAATAGTTGTAAAAAAAAAACAAAACAAAAAAACCAAACAAAAAGCTGAATTCTAAGAAATGTCCTGACCTACACTTCTCTCTTTTTCACAAGCAGGTTGCCTTTTGCATCTTTTAGAACTATATTGCCATTCACCATGATTACTTCCAAAATACAAAGTACTGCATGAATAGGGATTTTTAAATGCTTGGCATGTTGAGAGGACTTCTTAAAGAATGGGTGACCTGAAGAGATACGAGCTACATCAAGCTATGCAATGGTTTGCTTTTTGAGGTATGCAGGTAAATTGAGTGTCAGTGCTTTTTCACCAATAGACTTTAAAAAATCTTTTCGCTAGCTGTTACTGTAAAAATCATAAAACACCTTCACCAAAAACATAAAGACACACTTTTCAAACAGAACAAAAACCATAATACCAGCTCACATTTATTAATAGTAAGCTTCTGAAACAAGGTTGTGTTTCCAGCCCTTTTGGGAGATTATCACAGTTAAAGAAGCAAAGAAGATGTTCTTTCCTGTTCTGCAGCCATTCAGGCATACTTTTATGTACTGATACCTGTTGTTCTTGTCTTCAGAGAAAGACAGGTCAGGTTCCTATGGCACAGAGAGGAAAAAGATGCTTAAAAACAGTAAAGAAAAAGTGGAATTGTACCTGAATATCTGTCATGCAAGCAAACTGAGTACATGCTGCCAAGGTTCCTCTTGATGTCAACGTTAAGGCCTGTGCAAAAGTCAAATGCAATATGAGATTCCTCAGATGGAGTTCTAGCTATTTCCTGTTGACTTACAGTTCTCCGTTAGTACCCTAATTGTAGTGTCAAAGGTGTTCCCCAGGTTGTTTTGAGGAAGGCTACTTGAGGCAGCTGGTTATGAAGACCGACATTTTCTCTCATGCTAAGAGAATGTTAACACTGTGTCACCATTTATGCCAGTATAAAATTATTGCTTTAAATTTCCTGGTTTTCTGTGATGTCCATCTTGTACAGCCTGAAAATTCCATCTATGTCAGGACTACAGCCTGCAAACTTACAAGAAATTTCTTTTCACATTTTAAACCATCTGATCTAACAGACAATTCAGATTTATGCCAGGCATAGGGAAAATTATGAGGTAAATTCTTAGAAAAGATACAAAGGAAAAATGAGGAATAGAGAAGAATGGTAAATCCTGCTAGATAAACCTTATTTCTTTCTGTGATAAAATCACTACCTAAAGGGGATAGTGTATGCCACTTACCTTGACTTTAGTAAGGCTTTGACACAGTAACCTAGTAAAATTGAAGAAATATGGATTGGATGGGTGGACTATAAGGTTAATGAAAAACTCACAGAACTACTCTTTGACCCTGCACTCAAAGGGCAGAGATCATGGTTTTGAAGTCTTAACTGGTAGTGAGCCATGAACGACATACTTGGGTCAGTACTGGAACTGACACCGTTTAATCTCTTCATCAGCAATTTGGAATATGGGGCAAAATACATCATAATTACATCTGTGAACAAAGCCAAACTAGGGAAATGACTAGTGTGCTGGATATCAGGGTTACCATTCAGAGGTACATCAAGAAGATGGAGGATTGAGCTAACAGAAGCATTACGAATTTCAGCAGACAGATGTGAAATCTTGCTGCTCAGGCAGAGCATCCCCTGACACCAGTGCAAGTTGATAGCAGACTTTTGCAGGAAGGAACTGAGGGTCCAGTGAATGACAATTTAAAATTCAGTGCAAACAAGTTGAGAGAACGGTTACATCATTTCTCCTCAGTCCCAGTGAAGTTGCATTTGTAATGCTACCTCCAGGTTTCAGCTTCGCCATGCAATGTAGAGATTGACAAACCTGAGAAAGCCTAAAAGTAAACCATTGATGCAGTGAGGGCTCCAGACCAAGTAAGGTACAAAGCAAGGCTGAAGAAATTTGGTTTGTTTAACTTTAAGAAGGGAAAGCTCAGAAGAAATATTATTGCAGCTTTCCCCTACCTGGAAAAGTGATTACAGAGAGAATAGAAGCTGGCTTAATTCAGGTTTTCATAGTGGGGGCAACAGGCTGCAACAAAAGAAATTCTTATTGCATATTGGGAAAAAAATCACAGCAAGAGGAACAGTAACATATTCAGATAGGCTGATCATTTTTGAAAATTTAAAAAGTTCATTTAGAAAAGTTCACAGGTACCTTGATCTAACTTGGAATCTATTTTTGATTTGAGAAGAACACTGAAATAATTCAAGTCATGCCTTTTAATCTTCATTTTCTGTAATTCTGTCATCCGAACACCACAGAACTGAATTATAAGAAAAGTATGCAGAATCCAAAACAAATCTGGCAATTTATGCTTGAATGAAAATAGTATGGGTTTGGTTGGTTTTGGGTTGGGTCTTTCAAAGCTATATACTCTATGACTGTTTTCTTATTGCTACAGAACTGATGAAATGCAGAAGGGTAAGACAGTTGCACTGCCTTTAAATTCCCAGCCCAGGTTGGCTCTACCATCAACAGAAACACTGCATTTTCTCCAAGAGTTGCTCTTTCCTTTTGATTTGATGGAGATTTTTTTCTCAAACTGGGACCACTCAACTGTAATCCGTTAGTTTCGGACTACTTAGCTTCCTCTCTAAAGTCAGATAGGGTCCGTAGTGTGCCGATTCACTTTTTCTTATTATCAGCTGTGTACGTCTTAGTTTTCTGCAGGCACTTGTTGAGGAGTTTCCCTGCAAGGCCTTTCAAGTTTTCAAGTCTCTCGAAAGGTTTGTAAAGAGAGACTCGATCTTTGACCTCTGCTTGACTTCTCAAAACACCCTATCTTGCACAAGTATTATCTCTGATTTATTATTGCGAAAGTATTTGCAGAATTCCATGAAATAATAACAACTCATTCTTCAAAGGCCTTCAGATTCTTCCTGCCATGACATGGCTTTTCCCTCAAAGTCAAACCCCAATTGTCTTATGATCCACTCTACAACATACGGCCAATAAGGTGCTGGTTCTTAGCTCTGATCTCCTCACTGCCTCATCCTTCCTATTCATCTCAGGGTAAAGAAATATATGTTGGTAAAGTTGAAGTTTTTGAATGCTAAGTTTTAAAAAATGTAACATACAAGGAAAGCACTAAATTTAGGAGCAAGCAAAATTATTGTGAGTACTATGCACAATCACACGTGAGGTGATTTTTGAGCTGATTCTCTCCTTATCTTCGCGCTGCTACAAAAGTAATCTGGTGCATAATTTTATCTATGAAGATTATCATGCCCATTATCTTAACCAACCAGTTATTGAATCCATTGACAGATAAATCAAAGTTCAATGTCCCTCAAAAAAACCCAAAACAGACAAACAAAAACAAAAACAAATTGAATGTAGCAAATAAACCTATAAGTATTTTGATGTGATATTTTCAGACAACTGCATTTTTCAGTCAGCAAATACAGCTCAGCCCTAAAATGCATCACTTCAAATTACCATCAGGCCAATAGACATTTCTGAATAACAGTATGGTAAGTTCAGTAAAGGTTACAAGAGTAGTTAGAATACCAATTACTCACGAAAGCTAGGTGCCACAGAGAAATAAGCAATAAATTGATAAATTATTAAAGTCATTAAGGCTAAACAGTTAAAGCTAATGACAATTTCTATTTCAGCATAGTGTATAATCTATTGAGGGCCAAGTCCTATAAACTTTCCTATGCACAAGAAATCCTTACTCATGTAGAGAAAAACTGATCCCTCTTCAGGTACTTGCATCTCTATTTGATGTTGTTGAATTTACATGGAGACCTTAAGGAGAAAACTAATTGTAGAAAAGCTTCTTTTTAGGGACCTTAGCTAGAGGAGATTTTTACCCCAAAATATATAGAACTTACTTGAATGAGACAATGCATAAAAGTAAGGACTTTTCAAGAGCTTTTAGCCCTGGGCATTGAAGATCTACATTATGACTTCGTATAACTGTATCTCTTATTGCAAAAAAAAGAATATTGAAAGTCTGGAAATACAAAAATTCCCTACATTTTTTGGTCTCAAGAAACTGTGCTAAACCATCGCAGGGGCCATAAACTTCTCTAAGATTGTTGAAAATCACCCAAGAAATATTATGACATCTTTTGGGCTGGTTTGCTTGTTTGTTTGCTTACATGCTTTCATTTTTATCTTGGTTTCAGTTTGAGAGAGAGAGGTTGGAAGCAGGAATAAAAAGAAAGAATATTTTCTTTTCCTAGTAGCTTAAGAGCTGTCACGAAGCACTTGCCCATAAAGTACCCCCCAGCAAATGGAGATGATCTAAAAACACTAAAGGAGACAATACATTTCTTGTTATAGAAATTTCTTCAGGGAAAAGAGAAATATAAATTATTCAGAAAGTTCCTTAGGTTTGGAACAAGTTGTTTATGAAACACTCATGACCATGAGACAACAAATGTGAATACAGCAATTCTCAAACACTATTTGTACTGCAATAAGTGAAAGGTCTAAGTTGAATGATGGTTGACTGAACAGATAAGTTGTTGAGGCCATTTGTCAAGGTAAAAAGTGTGTAAAGCCACATTTTCTTTGTACTTAAGGAGAAATCACTTCAGTTGAAAGAGGAAGTGTTTTGCTATACCTTATTTAAATTGATTTTATTTGCCATTATAAAGATTTAATGTCAAATATACCCCATCTTCTATAATAATGAACTGAAAATTTTCTCTAAAAAAGCATAAAAAATAAAATAGTTCACTCAATTTAATATAGTTATGCTTAAAAATATTAATGTCGTGCTTTAGCCAAGTAAAAAATATGAACTTTTATGGAAGTGCCCTGAATATTGTACTTATTCTCAAAGATGCTAAATCTATGATGCATTCATTAATAGCTAGTCTATCTTGCTTCACATTTCATCCAAAATTATTATCTATTTAATCACAATATATACTAAAATCTTCTTGGTCCATGAGAAGCAAACAGAGGTTCTCAAATTGTCTGCATGAAGGCTGCCTTGATTCTGATAATTGTTTTGACTCAGAATTATTTTAAGCATTGTCTAATTTTTATTGATTCAATATGATAATTTGAGGTCTCATTTGTCTGTGGAAGAAAATTGTCTAAAGAGTGGGGTCCTTTTCTTGGGTGCAGACTACGAGCTCAGTGAATTGTATATACCATATACTGTATGTATCTTCTACATATTTAAGTAAAATGAATGGGCAGCGTGCAGCTCTTTAGTGGAAAACCAGTGGTACAGGTATAATAAATGTTTGTTGAAAAATAGCAATCAATACTACAAAGCAACTGTTTATTAAAAAAAGTTAATATTTGCAACAAACACTATTAAGTTTAGAGAACCAAAAAACAGTAACTTGTCACTTCCAGAGAGGGTTGTAATATGATAAATTGTCAAGAAAAAAAGCAGCTCGATCATCACTGTTGTCTGCCAAGGACATAGTTTATCAATGTCACTACTATAATCACAAAGTGACTAAAGAAATTATATTCACACTTGTTCAAAAAAGACTTGGATGTGATGGCAAATAATGGAAGCTTCTCTTGAGGGTTGTCTAACAAATTAACCAGAAAGTATTCTAAAAGATTTTAAATCAAAGGTCCCATGTTAGAATCATACACCCATTCTTCCTTCTTTACCTTTTTATCTTTCATAACATTCTTCTAAAAAACAAGCTTTTGGGTTGTGTGTAGAACATAAATCTGAGTTTGTATATGTTCTACCGCTTCTGTTGTTCCCCAGTTTGTCTTTTTTTGTGATATGTATCTGCAAGGTAACTAAGATAAGATAGACCAAATTAAACTTAAAAATCTTTCCAAAAAAATCAGAAAAAAAAAGTCACTTTTTTTAGTTTGGACTGCATATATAATGTACTCTGTCCAGTGCTTGGATAAAAAGAATGTGGAATTTTCTTGCAACTTTATTGTCATAGATTTAGATTCTGAGTGTTGTCCTCTGAGATTCTGAGTAAGGGTTAAGAAATGCAAAATAATATTCATGGTCTTTTGAATGTAATAGTTTAAACATTTTCTTTCAGCTGCTGTTAGATAGCTGCAGACTGAGTCAGAAGAATGTTATACTTACTTCAACATTCCAGTCCTATCTTTGTCTCAGAACAGTGCCTGATGGCATATTGCATTGGCAATTAAATTGCTTAAATGAAAATTTTGATTCAAGATTCTTTAAAAATTTAAATTATTTTTAATTTAATATTTAAAATATGTATTTAAACCATAAAAACATAATAAATTGCATATGTCTTACATCTTAAAAGATAGATTAAATCATTCATCAGACTAACTTCTCTATACCTGCAAAATTGTTATAGTGCAAAGGGATAGTGAGAATAGTTTATAGTTGAAGAGAAAGAACGATCCCAAAAATATTCAATAGCACTCAATATAAGCGGTAAGATAGCTAGAACATCTCTGGGAACATAAATCAATTTTATAAAGTTTCCTTTCTTTAAATTCTGCCATATTTGTTCATGAGTAGTTGAGTTCTTGGATAATCTAAGACATTTCAAATGGTAGTGAATACCAGTGTTCAGGCCAAATCTTGTTCTGGGGTGCTGAGCTGACATGGTTTTCCACTTTCATTAGCTGTCTTGGCCAACAACGCCAGCAACTAGAGTAGGTACTCAAATACCTAGCTCCCACAGAAACACTCAGATTTAAGCCAGAGACAGACAGAGAACTTTCAAGGTAATTAACAGTGCCTAAAATTATGTTGAACATCCAACTTTAAGAAAATCTAAAATTTTACCCAGGGGATTAGGAGTGTAATTCTATTACCCACACATTGGTGCCTTGTGGGTTTTGAGATGACAAAGAATATTCCAACTCATCTCCACCTTCATCCCAGAAAACATGTCCTTTGTCATATCTACTATTTAATGGATATTTTTGCTATCCTAAAGCATCTTTTGTGGTGCTGGATATCTAGGTATTGACTCAAACACTCCAAGCACTAATGTGCTGATAAGGTGTGTCATGTATTGCTCAAACAGAATTCATGTTTCATGATCTAAAAAAGATCTCGTCTGTGTTTTGGGTATTTTTTAGGTTTTCTGTATGAGAAGTAGTTCTCCAGTCATCAGCTCATATGGAAAAACATGAGACAAGAGATATGAGAATAATGAGAAAAAACATGAGAGAAGGAAACATACTGCTTGCTCAAATGATCTTTCCCTTTCCATTTTCTTTCCCTCATTAATACCATCATGAAATTCTAATTGTTTTGTATCCACAGTGATTTTGTCAACTCAGTATTTTGAATAAACTTTATAGAAATTGTTTGCAGATCAAAAATGTCTGTTACATTGCCTAGAGGACGAAACTAACACCAAATAAAGCATGCCTTTATATTTTTTCTCAGTAAAATGTCTGCCAGGAGGGCTGTAATGCTTGGCATTTCAATGCTTGGGTCAGCATAAGAGCAGTAAGTACCATGACACTTTTTACTTTAGAAATGTCACTACTAAAGCAGCTATTATGATGGAAAACTATGGCAATTGAAAACAATGTGATGTAGTTTTCTGAGGGAGGGCATCTAGTGTTAGTTTAGGCTCCTAAGAGTGTCCCTCTAATATTTTTTTTGCCTCTTTGGAAGGACATGCTTCTCCAATTGGTCCTTTGTCACATCACTGTTTGAATGTCTCGGCCTACAATGTCACTGTTGGTCAGGTAAGATGATGAAACAGCTTACTTGTCTGAATCTGTTCTTAAAAGATTAATAAAACATCACTGCTCTCGGTAGGTATTTCTCTTTGTTACTTGTCATGGGCTTCACTTACTTGTTGGGATATTTATTGATATTATGGCATTTTTAAGGTCATCTTGAAACAAATTTGTGTTTTAACATGCGTCATGGAAACTACGGTACCTTTCTGAGTATGAAAACCATAATGCAAAACAATATATAATCTAGCTAGTTGGTTTGTAATAGCTGCTGATTTCTATAAGCAGTAACTGAAATATCTCAAGAAACAGCTAGCAAAAATATTCACAAGTCCAATCAGGATGGAAACAGTATTGCACTGATTTTCAGCAAGTGCTCAAAGATCACGGCTTTCAGTCTAACAGACTTACTAAGGTAGTTGCAACACACTTTAATTACGTGATTGATATGATCTTCAAAAGAAGTATCAGAATTTGGAATGACTCCAGGGTCATAACCATTATACAAGAGATAAAGAGAACAAAATAAACCTCTGCAGATTACACCTGAGGCCTTTTTCATTAGTAAGATAATCAATACCAGCTTGCAGAATCAGCACAGGAACAAAAACACAAAAAAAACTTCACTTGCCCTAGAGAGAGGAGTATCCTGCAAAAGTCAGGGCTTGGGAAATAAAATGATAACATTGTAACTGGGAAAAAAACCCAAACCCTCACATCAAAGTATTCTTTTCTAAAATCTGATTTCATTTTGTTCTGTCCATTACTCCTCGTATTGCTTTCCAATTCTACCTTGCCCCAGCACTAAAGAGGAAATTTCCCCTCTGGAAGGTTTTTATCTTTTATGAACAACATCAGAACTCCTTTTGGTATTTTTCCTCTGAGGGTAAGAAGTATATAAACCAAAGATCGTTTTGTTTTCCACTCTGACTGTATTACTGCACTTGAGGGGAAATTTGTCTTTATAAAAGGGTTTATGACATTTCAGTGCAATGCAGTATGGTAACACTTGATAACTTTCATTTGGTTTTATTGCTCTTCCTTTTGCATCAGATTTATGTGTTCTTCATGAAGTTATGAAAAGGCAGGAAAACATAATTGTTATCTCTGCATTTTCTTTTCCAAAATATAATTGAAAAATGTGAAATTTCAAAAATCTTAGGATTTTTTTTTCTATCTATATTTCTTCTCAGTCCAGGATTTCTCCTTTTAATTCCATTCTTTTCTGAGACCTGTAATTGCAATAAGAGCTTTCTAAATTAAAAGCTAAGGTGTATGCAAAGAGTAAAGGAACTATCACAGGCATAAAAGATATTACCTAAAAATAATAGTGAACTACAGTTTTGTTTTAGAAGATTAAGCAAGTTTTTACAACATTCTGTCCACAAAGGTACTAAGAATAGCTTATGTAGATGGAAAATCATCTAACAGAAAGACCTTTAAAGCAAAAAAACAAAAAAATTTGTTTCTTTTTACATAAACTACTAAACTATTATTGTTTTATTTCTGTTGCCCTATTCTTATTAGCATATCTGTCATTATTATATGTCAGTAAACTGCAAGCAGCTTTTAGTACTTACAACTTCCCATAATTATGTCTTGGAATACAGTATTTTGTTACTGGAATATTATGCACATATTTGCACTCAAGAGGCCTACTGTAGTACTTAGAAAAGTCATCAAAATAAAGATTAAGATTCTTAGAATGATTCCCTAAAATCTTAGGGACTTTTTGGATACAAAGCACTGCTGTTTTAGTTTAAAATAGTACAGTAACATATTTGAATGAGTGACTGTGTCAAACATTACTCTTACCTAATTGCAGTGAATATATGTCTCACTCTTCCCCACTGAACTTAGAAACATTTTTTGTTGTTCCATCCTAGTTTTACAAGCTTTTTAAAAATAAAATTTTATGAGAAAAGACAGGTCTTTCTTCATCTTTCAGGTTTATCATCCTATACCACTGCTGTAATTTCTTCCCTGGCAGAAGTGATAAAAACATTCAAAAGATATTTCTCAGTGGCTTTCATTATGATAACCACAACCATCTGTATGACTAGAAAATCCCAGAGTGCATAATATCAAGCAACATCTCAAGGTGCAATTCACCAATCTGGAAGCACCATAGATAGAGTTACACTCATAACTGAGCCTGAAGACCTGCAGGCAGTTTTGACTTCTATCTCCAGACAGTAATTGAGATACAACAGTGGTGGTGCTCATGCTAGAATGGAAAGTGAAGTTTCGGGTTTTCTCTTTAGTTTATGGTTATTGCTTCATTTAAATAATTTATTTTACACAATGTATACTCTTTTCTTGCAAAACAAAGCAAAGTAAACCCAACAACCAGGGAAGAATATTATTGAGACGTAGAAATCATGTTAGCAAATAGAAGCAGTATTCTGAGACAGAGATGTCCACTCTCAATTCTGAAATTAAGAATTACTGATGTAAATATTACAAGTGGTTTTGGGGAAAGCTCATTTGAGGGCTTCTACTTTTTTTTTTTTTTCTGAAAAGTACTTTGGATTGTTTGTTTTCTGCAGGCATCTTCTTGGCAGTCTAACACTTACACCACAGAGGGACAACAGATTGTCATGCAGTATAGATTGTGTCACTGCTAAACACTAATTTCCCTCAGCTTAAAAAGAACAAAGCTGGGCTTAGTGACAAGATTTATTCCATTTTTCACGCTTTAGCTAGAGCACAGCTATTATTGATCTTCTATTTTTTAAAATATCTTTTGGACTAGAGCTTCCTGTTTCCTAGCTTTAGAGCATGGGCTCATTATTTAAGGGAAGATGTGTAGGCTCATGCCTCCATAGTCATTCAGATTGCCTTGAAAAATTTGGTTTCAAAACTGTGTAGAAGATACTGGTTAAATGTTATATGGTTATATGTCCTGTAGAAAGATTTTTAAGGGAAGAGTTTCATGAGTCTGATGAAATATGCCTATCAGAGGAAGATAGCCAAAAAATGTTAGGTGATGCCTAGAGTAGCTCCAAGGATAATTGAGAAACACATTTTTTCCTTCCCAATGCAGTCTGTAATAACTGAGGGAATTAGTCAGTGAACAAGACATACAGCAATGGAAATTCTAATGATTTAAAATAAAATAATTTTAGAATAATTTTCAGTGCTATTGTTAAGAGAAGTATTTTTAGGTCCAAGTTCTGCTTGCTCATGTCTCCAGTTGATTTAATATGAATACAGTATTGGCCCTTAAGCTGATTTCAATGTAGATGCAAAACAGGTATGATTTTGTTTTTCTAGACTTTTCCCACTAGAATTTATTTTCTGTAGTTCTCATCCATTAAAAAAAAAAAAAAAAAAGGAAGGAAAAAAGGCATGGCGAATACCATCTGTCACTCAGAATGCTCTCAGTCATCAACTGTGCAAGGAGTTCAAGGTGAACTATTAGGACAGTCTTTGAGTAGTGTAATTAAAAGGGTGTACATCAGTTTTCTTAACGATGGAGATGCAATCCCACAAAATACTGTTTTGGTGTAAGTTGGATGAAAATTAAAATACACAGAAGTAAATATATTAGTCACTCTCATTTACTGAAAATCTTTGTTTAGGCCTTTTAGCTTTTTTCAATAAGCAGCAGTTTCAGCAACATGACCAGAGACTTCTTACCTTTACATTCTGCTTCCTTCTCTAATATTGACAGTTCAAAATATAGACAGTTTTAACTACGTGAGCTAGTATGAAGGATGCTTTCAATTCAGAAAATATCTTTCACCTTATCTGTGCAAATAGAAGATTGTCATGACTAAGGATTCAGTTTGTGGGTATTATTCTGCTCCTTCAAATATGTCTGTGACCCTGTATGGACAATAAATAGATTTTAAAGAAAATCAGTTTATTTTAAAATAATTTATTACAAATGAAAACGTTATGAGAAACATGAAAACATTTTTTTTCTTTTTAAATTTAATTGAAAAATCTGTAATTTAAACACTTTTAGAATAGGTATATATACACAAATCTTTTAATAGTCTAATTGAGAGAAAAGAGTTTAAGAGGTACAGATAAAATATACTCAACTGAAATAAAATTGCAATCTAAAAATTTTCAAGTAACTTCTCATAAAATAATCAGACTATTAGTTAGATTAAACCAAAGACGAAAGGACAAGGTTTTACACTGACAAAAATACACTCAATGTATTTTCCCTGCAAAGGATTAGCTATGTATTTTTCAGGAAAAACGAACATCCAGAATCAAACATGGTCTTAGCCTTCGTAATGCCTTTGCTAGTTCTGACAATGTTGTTTGTATAAATCACTGCATGGTCCAATCCTGTTGCCACTGATGTAAAGAGAAGGTAGCCCACTGACCACAAAGTTAGGATTTAGGTGGCTATGTTGGTTAGAGACAAGTTTGTATCAATGAACACATGCTAAATAAAGAAATTTTAAAAAGCAATGTGTTATGCTGCATATTCTCTTTGGAAAGTTTAAACCATATGCTGAGCTGTGGAAAATGTTCTTTGAGCAGTAACATCTCGCTATTTTGCATATTCCAGGGGGAGCAGTGCTAGCAGACTCCAAATTGCCTCTAGCCCTGTCATATGTTAAACAAGCTTATAGGCTGGTTTATGCTTTTAGGTGCTATAGGCATGATTCTGATCCTACTTGTACTGTTTTTTCTTGATACAGTTCCACTATCTGCAATGAAATTACCATGCATTTTGTACTGTGTATAAGAAAGGATATTCAGCCCTTATATGTAATCTAACTTTTTCTTTTACCTGAAGATGTATGCAATTTGCCATGTATTTGAAATCCAACTTCACAATTTATTTGAAAGTTTTATATACCTTAGGTCAACACTGCAACATTTTCTCCCATTCATATCAGTTAATACAGATCTCAAAATGTGTTACTTTTCTTGTTCACATCCACTTTTCAAGAATTTATTTTGGAAAAGTTTTAGGAAAAAATACAAACTTCTTGTTTTAAGAGATGTTGTGGGTTTTTTCAGAGCAGATGATTGCACATTGCTTCATTTCCTGAGATGGTGGGTTATGTCTTCATCACTGTCAGTACATGCAATTCTTCTGATTCTTGTAATTTGTAATAACATTGTCATCTAGCTAGATTCATGGTTCCTTTATACTGAGATAGAGGGTGCATATTTAAAGATAGCACCCTGATGAAGAACTCTCTTAGTAATTCCAGTACTATGCATTTGCATTTTTCTTCCTTATCACACTAACATTTTGATTAAGAACAAATACATACAATTATGCTCATATCCACAATAAAGCCACACTCTCACCTGGTTCAGAGCTAGTGAATTGTTAAGCAAAGCCACTTCAATCCAAGCTGACCATACATCACATTTAACCAGTAGGCACTTCCATGCAGCTCAGATTAATGGCATTTACATAGAATGGCAAGGTCTTTGTGCTTAATTGCCAACCAATCTGATGTGTCATCATGGTTTTAGTTTGATATTCATACCAGTAGTGTGAAGTTAAGTAGCTATTTCCCACCAAAGGTACTTGGTAATAGAGGATATTTTTGTCTGATTCTGACCGTAACTTTTCTATTTTTGTGATATTCAATCTACAGTATGATTATTGTTCTCTGTATTATGCATAATAACTAGGATGTGTAGGCCACCTGCTTGCATTAGCAAATCCTTTTCCTTCACTTCAGGGTTACAGAAGGAAAAAAAATCATCTGTTGTCCTTCAAATCTCCAACTACAAAAGCAGATTATGTTTAAAAGTCAAAAATCATCAATGTATGCCTTTATTATTGTCCATCATTTTTTGGTTTTCTTTTTAGCCATTATTATAGTGCCAGTGAACTGTACCTTCAGTACCTTCCCTTTTAGCAATTACATGGTAAACTATTTCCATGTGTCAGCAAATCAAGTTATGGTCTGCTTTGATTGATTGTGCCACAGGTATTATATCCATGTCAACACTTCCTGTGAAAAATGAAGAGGGGACCAATCAGATCAACATCTTTCTGTTTTGTTTCAGTGCGAAATCACTTTGCACTCAAATTGATGTTTTCAAGTTCTCCTGGCCTTCATGATGCCCACATGGCCCCTAAACATCCATGCGCATTTTTAAAAGACAGTAACAACATAAACATTATTCATCTTAATGGGCTAATTTCATGTACTGGGAAAACTCTGATATTCAGTATGTCATTCTTGCAAAGGTGAGAACCTGAAGCTCCAGAGACATTTAATAATGTCTTTTTTTCCCCTTTTCTTTTTATGATGCCGTATGTCCCCCAGTCTGTTTCTCTGTAAAGACAGGTTTACCACTTAGGTTTACCACTTAGGGCTTGCATGCCTCACTGATACTAATTTCTCTGCTAATCAGCTCCCTATTTCTCAATAGTCTAATACTGAGGTTTTGTAGAAATTAACATCCTTTGATTCATAAATAACAATCAATGTAGTTTTTAAATCCACACTATTACACGTAAATTAACCAGTGAATTTGTTATTTGCTCTTGGGGAGTTCATCGAGTGTATCATTTTTTTTTTCTGTGAAACAAATTCTGACACTAAACTAGTCAACTAGTTTAACTTCAACCAGAGGAATTTCTTCTGTTGCCTGTATACTCTCTATCCAGGAGAATTAAATTAAATTAAGTTCAGGTAGTATATCTGGGTTCCAAAGCCCAAGTTCCAATTTAAGAACTGCTGCCAAATCACCATAATAATCAAAGCCACTTAAAACAGCAATCTGGAAGCCAGCGTGGTGACTCTGAAGATTATTACTCCAGTCTGTTGGACAATCTGTTCATGAAGACTTTGGTTTAAGCCCTGGTATCACTCATTTGTCTGCACTTTGCTCTTGATTCTGAGCCATGAGTTCCTGTTACTCCAGAGGGGAATGTGGAAGAAATGAAAAGAAAGCTTTATAAATGTTTTAACAGAACTAAAAAAAAAAAAAAAAAAAATAAGGACTTTTCCTGGATGTAATCTAATAATGAAAAAAGCCACATAATTTAATATATGATAAAAAAATTTAACTTTTTGAAAATTGTTGCTTTTCTTTAATTATTTTTTTTCCCTGCAGTGGGTTGTAGAGCTTGTTTAAGTTACACTTAGGTTACTTACATCAGTCTTAGGAGCTTTTCTCTCAAATATGGCTAGTCCAAAGTCGTAGACAGAAAAAAATCTACAGAATGAAAACCAAACTCTTTTTATTCCAGTCTCTAGGTCACAATGCTTCCATATTGTTACCAAGATTCATTTCTCTATCAAAAGAGATGTCTTAGGCACACTGATTTCTGCAGTGCTCCACAGAACAGAAGCTGTTTAGCAAGCTACAAGGATCTGCTGGGAAAGTTACTTGACTCTGTATGTTCTCAGTTTATATTTACCGGTTTGTCTACAACATGTGTATGCACGTATACATATATGCACACATTTGTATGTTTGTAAATATATACACATATGCATACAAATATATACACATGCATTGGCACACAGAAAGAAACGCACAGCCTTACCACAGAATAGCTTTGTAGACCATATGCCATGAGTGCTGAGATCTGGCACAGCCTCTGAACTCCTGGATTTAGAGTTTGGACAGCAAACTAAAGTTTTCTCTCACTCTCTTCCAGCATTTAGCAGTCTTCACCAACAGACCTAGAAGAAGCGTCATTCTTGTGCTTATCTGCCATTACCTGTTTCCTTTGTCTCTCAAATGCCCTGCATCAGGCAAAGCACACAAAAAGAAGTTCAGTGCAGCTTGTAGAAAACGGGCATTGATTCACTTAACACAGTCAAGCACTGTCAAGAGTAAACTAGTATGGTATGATCTCCATTCAGTTTTGGAAGATCGTTTCTGTTACCTCAACAATCTATTTGAATGGAAATCTATACTGTATTTCAGTCTCTTTTATTATTACAACATTGAGTTATCTTCTTATTTAGAAATAGTTTTTTTATGACTTAGTCTTGTCATAATTCTTGTCTAAGAAGAAGGCACTCATAGCAGGAAAATCAGGGTGACCCCAGGGAGGATCCCAGGCCTCTTTGATGCACCGAAGATGCAGCTCAAAAACTTAATAGCATACTCCTGGTCAAAGTAGGGATATGACATCACATCATATAGGCTTTCTCTCTCAAATAAACACAGACTTTTAGCTTCATTAGCCACTCTGTCACCACAGTACCACAAAGATAACTTTTAATTTGCTGACGCCTTATTTTTTTTCCTTATGAGTACTTTGTGACCTGACAGCTACCAGCATGCTTTTCACAGGTTCAGTGGCTATGTCAACACCAGAAAACTCCAGTGTATTTCTCTGGAAGTGAGGCCAACTGGTACAGAATAACCCCTGTCAGTATCTTTGTTCCTTTATTTTCTGAAAAAGAATGGACAGTTACAAACTACCTTTTACAAGTACTCCAAGGTTTCTGTTAACTCTCAAACCTTGCTCAAGGATTATCTGAAAGACTGAATTTTGACTTGGGCAACAAACATATCAAAGGACCATTGTTACAGTTAAGCAGTGGGGCATATTTATATTCTATACCCAGGAGCATTCTCTGTCACCATTAAATTTAGTAGTATTTTTTAATATTGTATCAAGAAACTTTTAAAAAGAAATATACATAAAATCATTTGGTTACATTATTTGGCTCAAAAATTACTGAAGTTTGCTTTGCTTCATTAGGAGCCATTCTAAGATTGTGGCCTTTCCATCATTTTAAGCTCTTAAGAGATTGCAAACTATCCTCAAGATTTCAGCCTCTGTTTCTTGTGTTCTTTGACAGCATTTAGAAGTTGACAGGCTGCCTGCAGATTCTAGATGTAGTGTTGTTTCTCTTGGGTGATGAAGATGGGAGAGCATTCCTTACTGACAGGTCTCAATGTTTACCTCACGTGTAGCTTACTTCCGTTATAGGAGCTAGTTCTGAGAATACGCCTTTACTTTTCTTCCCCATCTACAAAATGAAAGTCAATACCTCATGAAGATTATGATGATCTCAATTTCAGATCCAGTTTGAAGCGTGGACATTTGGCTGTGGCTTTAAGAACACAGCAAATCAAAGCCAGTATCCTTATTTGTCACTATCACAAGCTGATAGTATAGATATTTAATAACCAGATACTGTTAAGAATGCAGAAGAAAACAGGACTTTCAGAGGCTAAATATATGGAGAAACAAAACCAAAACTCAATCCAAAACAAAAACAGCTCTTGTCACTGCAAAAAGTGTATTTTATGAGCTCTGAAAACAGTTCAATGGAATTTGAACAAAACAACTGAAAGCTGAAAAACTCCAAGTTAAAGATCATCTCTGAAAAACTCAAGATATTGGGAAGCAGATGTAAGCTAAAAATAAAACCAGTTAGAGCTAAGACAGAGAGATGTTTGCAGCACTGCAGAAAACAGGCAGTTGTTGCATTTGCCCTACAGCAGCGTCCTGGTAATGGCACTGGATACCTGCCAGTTGCTAATTATCCTTACACTTACGCTAGGAACTTTAAATTGCTGCTTTCTTCAACCTAATGTCTTAGCTTTAGCTCAAAGGCTCAAGAGGACCACCTAATCAGAATGACATAATTCTGGTAATATAGTGTGCATCGACATCTCAATGGCCTGAAGGGCTCTTGGGGCATTAGGAAGAGCTTTTTCTTAGTAAGGCATGAGGAGTCCATTTCATTATGACTTTACATGCTTCGATACATAGAAATAAGTGTTCTGGCATGGTTTGTATTTTTATGTTTCTGTTACGTACTTAAGCAAAGGAAATATGAAGATTGCTAAAGTAAACTAAACACGAAGGAAGAGAAGAAAGATACTTTGCAAGTGGGTATGTTTATGCATGTCTGCACCAAGAGATAAAGGGATATAGTAGCTTAATCCTACATGTACACAGCCATTATATATTCCTTATGTTTCACATGTATATATTAGTTTCTGTTATTGAAGTCAAATGGCTCTCTGTGTAGGTCATCTCTTCAGAAAATAATATTTAAATACCTTATAGGTACACAAGAAATATTCTCAGCCTTGAAGGGTTTAGAAATTGAACAGTCGTAACAAGAGAAATATAAGTTATTCTAAAAAATATATGTGATCTTCACTATTAAAATAGGAATTCAAAGTTGGTCAAATATTTTTCAAAGTGAAAGTCTGAGAGAACACGGTTACTTTGCTCAATAAAATCAATTTTATGCTTATGAAAAAACACTGAAATCACACACACTTTCAGAATTAAGATAATATATAGTTTACAGGATCAGTTGTTTTGCTGGTTTCAGTAACTGTATCGGTATTAGAAATACTGCTTCACATTGACAGTTTTTAAGCTGTACAGCTGTACAATTTGAGGTGGATTCCAATCACCTGAATTTCTCAGAATTTCAGCTGATAAGGCAAGAAGCCTTAAGCCCGATTTAACATTGTGCTGATACTATTTGTAATAAGTTTTCCTCCCTATATTTATTTAAACTATTAAGCATGTATGCACAGGAATTTCTCTTGTAAGTGAATATTATCAGTGTTTCCTTTGCTTCCATAAGATAGTGGATATTAGCTACTAGTGTGAAGACACTTCTTATTGAAGAAAATATTTCATTCAATATTTTGTTTTGTGAACATATTGCTTTGAGAGGTACAGGTGTAACAGGGTAAGATTACTTGCAAGGTAATACTTAGCCGACAGGTACAAGTAGGTATGACGACAGGCTGAAGAATTTAGTCCTGATTTGTTCTTCCTTGAAGAAGATATATAATATCCTTGAAGATATTATATAAGAAATATTTTAGAACTATTTTTGGGTTAGTACAGCATGCTTTTGAAGATGTTTTCTTCCAAAAAATATAAAACCATCACATGCTTGGAAATACTTTTGTGGTAGGGTATCTGCTGTGATAAGTGGTCTGAGGTCTTTTAGTGCAGAAAATCCTGAAATAATGCTGTTTGTTAAAAATGTCTGTAATTCAATACAAACAGGACACAATTTTTGAGCCATAAACTTCTCCTTTAGCTGGACCATTTGCTGTATTTTAAATTTATTGCCTGATAGTTAAATTCAAAATAGTTTCTTATTTATCACAAACCTGTCATTATGAAATAAAAATAAATAGGAAAAGAATAATAGCATTGTAGTGTAGCAGCCACATTTTTTTCCTTGAACACTCTCTTGTAAAAAGCTAACTACTCTTGGTAATAATAATAATAATAAAAGAAATAGCCCCAGAAAACAACCTCTCCATGCACAACTTCCATTGTGGAAGAGGAGCACGCACCGTAGAAGCTTGCTTTGATGGATTTGAGAACAAAAAGCCAACACATTAGTGACAGTTCCCAGAATAAAATATTTTTTTCACCATTAAGATGATAGTTGCAACTCACAGAAGTGGAAACAGGAAGTTTTACATTCAAATATTTTGAACTAATCAAGGTATTTCTTCTTTATCTTACTTTCTTAAATAAAACAGCTATTATCATAACCAATCTATCACAAAAATTCATGCAGAATTTTATTACCATGTTGCACAATGCATTTGCAGGATGCTGTCCTTGCAACAATCCAAAAAGGGAAGCAACTTATGCTTTTTCTCAGAATCATTTGATATAAAAGGAATTATTTATACAGAGATAGCATCTGTAGAGCTAGGTTGGCCTCAGTTCCTCATGTCCAGACATTTGAGCTGCATCTCTTGCTTCAGAAGAGGACAAAGGAAGAAGATTATATCTGGTATTGCTTCCTTTTGAACACTATTAATAACACTATTAATCTCTTTTGAATTGTGATGAGAACAAAGTCAAAGGAGTGAGGCATGTCTTTGTATCCTCCTTTTTTTTTATCCTGGTTCTTTGAATTGAGAGCATTGTCATGACTCACATTCCTGAATTTTAAAGAGGAATAATGTCCTGTGTATGGTATATAAATTTACTTTCTATTTTTCTGCATTGTTTCCTAATGGTCAGTCTCAATATTACTTTAAGTTTACTTACATACTAAAGTCTGCAAAACAAAAACAGCAAAAAAGCCTTTTCTAATGAGAATAATTTACAATAAACGTAATAGTAAATGTTGACTGCACTCTTGAACCATGTGGGGCACTGACTTTAGATGTCAAATGGTAAATGTTACATGTATGTTATGGCATTGCTGACTACACTGTGAACCATCATGAAGACATGATGTTCAAATATCCTGATGAAGATTTTCACTGCAAATGTAGTCTCTTTCTGACATTGCTTGCTTGGCCTTAAGAGCTTTCTTAAAGAAACAATCTCTCTATTGTTAGTAAAACAAAGAAACAGGCAAACAAAACCTAGTAATGTTCAAAGCTAAACGTGAATTAATAGTGACACCCAGTGGTCAGGTGAAATTGCTGTTAATTGCTTTAATATTCCCCATGGAAGGTGCTGAGATTTGCTAGTTAAAGGATGAGGATCACAATGTATTTAGTCATCATTATCTCAAGGCCAGTCTGTTGCTAATTTTGACGACATGGCATTAATTAGACCTAAGGTCACTGTGTTCAGTGCTTGTTTCTTGATATTGTTTACTTTTGCTGACATCCCAGATAGTAATCATATCAATAGACTATAACAGCCAATATTAGAGATTACAAAACAGGGTCCAAAATTAATAAAAGAGAATTTATACACAGAGCATAACTCAAATGCCTTACAATAAAAGGAGTTGGGGAAAAATTGAATTTCTCTAATCTTTTCTATAACACTCATTTCAGTAGACTGCTGTCCAAAGCAAGGGGTTTCCAATATGTTAAAAATCAAAGTTTAGTCTTGAATTAGAAAAAATCCAAAAACTTATTGCTAATTTCGGTACAATGAAATTCTGAGGAAATCTCTACAAATGGTGTTTCTGAACTGATTTGTACTCCAAGATGTGTACTAAGATGTGCACTGATTTCACTCTGCAGCTGAAGATCCTCGAGTCTCCTGCTGCAGCTAGGGGTAATGCATCCAGACACTGCTGTCATAGCTCCAACTGCAGCTAGTGGCTCTTCACTGCCCTGATTTATTGTACAAACTGAGACCCTGGAATATTAAATGTTAACTTTGTCAAAAGCTGTAGTATGAATCTATTTTTATGTGATGATGCCAGAGGTACTGAGTCTTAAGGCAGCCCAATGAGAGTCCAGAGAAGATATGAGATTTATTCCCTAAAGTCAGTAAAACTCATCAAAACCAGCATGTTTTGAAAAAAAAAAAAAATTGTAACTCAATTAGTTATCCCTTTCGTGAACATGTGCATGTAAAGTAAAAGTGTGTCTTTCTAAATGGCTGACCCGCAATAGGACAATAAGGGCTCTACATTCAAATTAATTGCAATGTGTCTTTTGCCTTATCATGGTGTGTTGTGTTTAGTTACATGGCAAGGTGTTGGTAGTGGGGGGGCTGCAGGGATGCCTTGTGTGACAAGCTGCCAGAAGCCCCTCTCTCTGACAGAGACACCCTCAGCCAGCTCCAATACAGATCTTCAGTTAGCCAAAGCTGAGCCCATCAGTGGCATTGGTAGGACATCTGTGAGGGCAATAATCTATTTAAGGTAAAAAAAAAAAAAACAAAAACATCTGCACAGCAGCATTTGAGAAAGGAATGAGAATATGGGAAAGAAACAGCTCTGCAGACACCATGGTAAATAAAGAAGGAGAGAGAGAGGAGGTGCTGTAGGAACTGGCATGGACATTCCCTTGCACCCTGTGATGAGATTATAGTGAGGCAAGCTGTTCCCCTGCAGCACATGGGTACCCCACAGTGCTGCAATCTATAGAGAGCCCCTGAAGCAGAAGATTCCTGGTGGGAGATGTGGCCCATGAAGACGACCCCATGCAGGAGCAAGAACTTTGACAGGACCTGTTGACCCTGCAGGGAGCCCTTGCTGGAGCAGTCTGCTCCTGAAGGACTGCAGTCCATGGGAGTGACACACACTGGAGCAGTCAGTTAAGGAGTATCTCGTGTGGGTGGGAACTGGAACAGGGAAAGAGCATGAAAAGGCATCAGTGGCAGAGGTAAAGTGTTATCAGCTGAACACAACCCCCATTCCCCATCTGCCTGCACCACTCATGGGGAGAAGGTGAGGAATTCATGGGCAAAGTTTAGTCTCCGAAGGGGGAGGGTGAGAGGAAGGTGTCTTTGGTTTCTTTTTATTTCTCATTTTTCTACACTGTGATTAATTAGCAACAAATTAAATCAATTCTCCCCATGTTGACCCTGTTTTTCTTGTGATGATAACTGATGAGTGCTCTTCCCTATCTTGACCCATTGCTATTTTCTTCCTCTGTCTTGATGAGGAGAGGGAATGAGAGAGCACCTTAGTGGATGTCTGGCAGCCAGTCAAGGTCAATCCACTGTAAGTATTCACACAAGTCTACCTCCTCAGCACTTCTATCAAAGGAGAGGTCCTGTTAATGCAGAATCCATGCTCCAGTTGGGTTTAACACAGCATTTAGCTTGCTTGAAAGACAGGTCAAGAACAGTGCAGCTTTCAGTCATATATAGTAGCACTGAAAGTGATTTTTGAGAGGCTGCCATTGCAATTTGCAGTCATTATGCAGGTGAAGTGAATCTCACTCTCAGAAACTAATGGGTGTTTCATTCAGAAGCATTATCCTAACTGTGTGTGTGGTAAAGAAATGATTAAAGGAGATTTTGTATCCTGTTATTAGTATTATAACCAAGCATTATATTACCATACAAAAATTAGTTCTCGCAGCAACTATCCTCCTGTGCAATTTCATAGAACTGAAACTACAATTCTGCTGAAGATGTGTTGTTTTTCATGCAGTACTATGAAGCTGAGGCACTAGTAGATCAGGGTTTTCTATTAGGTCATTGATTTTTAAAGTAGAACAGAATGAATATTCAAAAGACAGCTTAAGTGAAAAGGTGACAGAGAGAAAATTAAACAACTAAATTCATTAAATAAAAGATTCTTTGTCTAAGAGCCAAAGATCACGACATAAAACAGAAGAGCATTGGGAAAAAAGTATGTGATATTACAGCAGCTATTCATCAACAATTTAATTCTCTTTTCATTTTCCTAATTTTAATGCCTTACCCACTTGGTTGGAGACCTTACAATTAAAAAAAAAAAAAAATCTCTCCTTACAATTAGAATCTTAGACTCATACAATTATTAATGTTGAAAAAGACCTCTAAGATCATCAAGTGTAGCCATCAACGAAGCACCAACACTCTGTTCCCCACTAAACCATGTTACCAAATGCCTTATCCATACATTTTTTGAACACTTTCAGGAATGGTAACTCAACCACTTTCCTGGGTAGCCTGTTCCAATGCTTGACAAAGCTTTCTATGAATATTTTTTTTTTTTTAAAATATCTGATCTAAACCTCCTCTGGTGCACGCTAAGATCATATTCTGCCACGTTACCTGAGAGAGGAGACTGACTCCCACCTTGCTACCAGCTCCTTTCAAGTAGCCATAGAGAGAAATGTGGTCCCTCCTAAGCCTTATTTTCTCCAGGCTAAACAACTCCAGCTCCCTCAGCCAGTCCTCATCAGACTTGTGTTCCAGACCCTTCGTCACCCTTGTTGCCCTTCTCTGGACATTATTCCAGTGTTTTGAGGTCTTTCTTGTAGTGAGTGTCCCAAAATTGAAGACAGGATTTGAGGTGCCAAGTAGAGGGTAAATGAACCGTATGGAGCAGAAGTAATAGAAACACCTGTGTTACATCCAGTTCATGTGGTCTTCCTTCCAAAAAGATGGAACAGGTTGACACATTCTGTTGGTCTTCTGCAACGCTTAGTGAGAAACAAACACTTGTGCTTCGTTTATTAGGAGATGTAGCTTCTGAAGTTACATTTTTAATCAAAAATTCTTAGAGCCACTAAGTCTTCAAAGAGAATGTTCCTAACTCTTCTGAATATCAGGCACCTTTGAAGGGTCCCATGTTGGATAGCCAGAAATATTTGAGACCTCTCACCGTTTGAGAAACTCCTGATTTTTCTTCTTGCAGTGGCACCCTGAATGCTCTCATGTGCATGGTTTACCAAAAGAAGAGGACAAATATCATGAGGAGAGAAGAATCGCTTAAAGAAAGCTGCAGACAGAAGTCGAGCAAAGGAGTTCAGAAACACTCTTCCAGTTTGGGGCCAACAAAGGTCTGGGTAATGAATATGCCTTCCAGGAAATGGCACTGCCCTACTTACTTCCCTGCCAATGAAACTGTGAAATTCAAAGGTAAAGGAATCACAGAGCATATTTATTGAAAGAGTAGTGAAAAGTCCTTTTCAGTGGGAGCTCTCCCAGGAGACACAAAAAGAGCTGCTACTTCACCAGCCATACTACTACGATTGTTACTTTTTTCAGTAGCTTGGGCAATTCCTTGAGGCCACAATTACACCTCCTAAAGAGAATCTGCAAAGCAGAGTTTCCAGCACTGACTGGATGTCTGTATGTGATTCCAGCAACTCTTCCAACTTAATATCATGGCTGAGCACAGGGATGATATCTGGTGAAATAACTTGTGATTTTCTTGATGATTAAGGCTTCAGCAATTCTTCACATACAAGTCAGTTCTTGGTAAGGACTAAACTTTTATTTCTCAAAGCAACGTATAACTGAAAACCACTAACTGATAGAGAGATGGATAGATCGCTAAAACTGGTAGGAAACAGACCTTGTGATTGTAATGTATTTTTCTCCAACAGTTGTGATAACGATACTGACAGTTCTGCTTTCATTTAATTCACGGTATCTGTGCAATATTGTAGATTGAAATCAAATGATTAGACACTTGACCAAGCCTTTGAAAAGTGAAAAATTCTAATACAAGAGTTGTAATTAAGATAATGGAGGAAAATGAAAGAATCATCTTTTGTAATCAGTGTATAGCAGTTTAACCCAGTATTTGAAATCTTTAAAACAGAGGCACACAATTCAATACAATTTGTTTGATAATAGTCAAATTATACTCTTGAAGAACAGTAAAATATTGCAGGGCTAGTTATTCACTAAATCACACATGAGTATAGTTCACAAGTCAGAAAAGTCAAAGCGTATTCTTCCTTCCCTACCAATATGTTTCTCTGCTATTTGAACTGGAAAAGCATAGATTTTTGTTTGTTTCTTTTTAATCTTTTCTTCCAAGTAGTCTACATTTTGCAGTGTGGGATCAGGCTGTTTGTAATTTGCAACTGAAACTGTGAGCAAAATAATAACTGATGGATTCTCAGCTGGCAGTTAAGGCAGTTACCTGAATATTCACCAGGAGCATTTTGCTTCTACTCTTTGCACTACCCACCTATAGTCCAGTTCTGCAGTTCATAGTAATGCAAAAGTCTTCACATCCACTTGTTGGAAGTGTATCTTGGGAAGCAAATCTGAAAGAGAAAAAAGGGACCAAAGAATCATACGATAGATAATAAAATGGAGTAAGGTGGGGTTTGGTCCTTTTTTTTTTTTCTTTTTCCCCCTAGTATTTTATAAGGCCTGAATTCTGGTACAAATTGCTGAAGTAAGTAATTTATCTGAATCCAAAGACTATCTCAGAACAGCTCTTCTGAGTAGGAGTTGGTTTGGGCTCTTAATATATCAGGTATTACTATGCCTTTATGCATATAAAATGACCAAAGCCTATTTTACTCAAAAAGCACTTATATTTAAAATATGCCATGAGCAGCAGAATAAACTGAAAGTATTACAGACTGTTAAGGTGATTTATTTGCAAAGTCAATGATCATGTAGATATTTAATTTTGCTCTTACCTATTAGCACTAACATCATGGAAAAGCATGTTCATTTTCACTATTATAAGGCACACAAAATCCATTGTAAAACATATTTATTCACTGTAACCCAGCTTTGCCTTTGTCATGGTTTAACCCCAGCCAGCAGCCAAGCTCTATGTAACCCTTCACCCACTCCCCCACCAACAGAATTGGAGAGAGAATTGAAAGGGTAAAAGCTGGCAAACCCATGGCTTGAGATAAAGACAGTCTCACAGGGTAAGCAAAACCCATGCACACAAGCAAAGCAAAGCAAGGAATTAATTCACTGCTTCCCATGGGCAGGCAGGTGTTCAGCCATCTCCCGGAGAGTAGGGACCCATCACACGTGACAGTGACTTGGGAAGACAAACACCATCACTCCAAACATCCCACCCTTCCTCCTTCATCCCCCCACTTTACATACTGAGTATGATGTCAAGTGTTCTGGATTATCCCTTCAGTCAGTGAGTTGCTTGTCCTGGCTGTGTCTCCTCTCAACTTCCCCTGCACCTTCAGCCCCCCTGTTGTTGGGGCAGTATGAGACGCAGAAAAGGCCTTGGCTCTGTATAAGCCCTGCTCAACAATACCAAAAACATCTCTAAATTATCAGCCCTGTGTTCAGCCAAAACACAGCCCCATACTAGTATCTGTGAAGAAAATTAACTCTGTCCCAGCCAGAATCAGCAGGACCTTTCATACAGCTTCGCACTGAGGTAATGGACCAAAACACCCCCTTCGCAATTGTTGTACAGTTTGTAAAGTATAATAATAGTGTTCATTGTTTATTCACCTTATTTTTAACCACTTATAAGTTTGAACAGCACCTGCCTTTCATCTCATGCTTGTGGTCTAGAGGATGGAAATGCAAAATAATAAACCCCATATCCAAATAGAAAAAAAAAAACAAAAACTCTGTGATTTAAAAACAGACCTTAGTGAAATATTTTCTTTTTGTAAGAGAAACTTTTAAAAGGCAAACATTTCATATGTAGTGGAAAATTGTAGACAAGGATTTGAAGAAGATTCATTAAGAACTTCAACCAAGAACATTAGCTCAGTTACCTTACCTCTTTCCTACAATGCCATGACTGAACCACATGTTCAAGTTGAACAGAAGCAACTACTTAGAAACTCAGTCCGAAGGACTAAAAATTGTCCTTAAACCCTGGTTTAGGACATCAACTTGGAACTGGACATCTGCTGACCTATCCTGAAGTGTTTACTTAAGAGCTTTCCTGGATCTTGTTTTATACCGAAGAAATTGTCTAAAGTCAGACAATAGATAGTATGTGTTTGAAATAGTAGAGAAATGGCAGCAACTGGAAGAATGAAGGAGCAATGAGTATATAACCATAAGGTACCATGAAAGTGGTTGGAGAAACACACAAATTTCAGCTTAAAGATCATTACAAAATAGAAATAGTAAGAGGAGATTTATATTTATTAGCATTATATGCTGAAGGACAATTAGATTGGCTGAAAAGAAGCTATTTGACGAAAGTTTTGGGAGTTTCACATAATGGTTGAAAACTTTCTTAACTAAAGACATTGTAGTGGAGCCTATAGTAAGGAATAATGGATACCACTCAGAAGTCTTTACTTTCTCTAGCAGAAAAAGGCAATGGTGCCCCTTTTTGCCCTCCCTTTTTACCATAATTCTGGGACAAATCAGTCAAAGAATCCAACACAATAACAGAGTTGAAGGTATAAAGATATTGGACATCCTGGATAGAATTTCATTATATGCCGTTGATGTCATTCTTTTCTTACCCAATCCGTATTAATCCCTTGGGGGCAGCAGCCAATGAATTAAAAAGTTTGAGGAAGTCTCACTGCAGAATTGTAATCAAAGAAAGTTCAAGATTCAATGCATCAAACTTTCAATAACAATATATGAAGCCATACTAAATATGGCTTCATTTGGACTAAACATTCAATTGCGTACTTTTGAGTGCAATTACCACATTGTACTGATGGTCATATGATCTCATTTTTGTTCAGCTATATAGGTCTATTGACCTTGAATAGTGTAACTATATAATGGATATAATAATAAAACTGCCCTGCTTTTAGGGAGAACTTTTCACCCAAGGATGTCAAAGCATTTTAGAAAAGAGGTCAGGATCATTATCTCTGTTGGCTGGGAGAACAGGAACCAAAGAAGAAAACTGTCTTGACCAAAGTTGTCTAGAAGACCTGTAATATAGCCAAAAACTAAAAGACTCTTTTGTGTTTTGGTGCCAGCATCAGGAGACGAGACAAAGCGTAGTAAGATTAACGTTTTTTCCCAATCTTGCTTTATTGCTCCATTTATTGTGATACGTGAAAGTGCTCCAGATATATATGTGTATATTGAGCAAGAAAATGAATCATCTTAGCTTTCAAAGCTTTCCCCAACAAAACGAGCTTCATTTCAACAAACTAATAGTACCACATTCAAAACCATATACATGTGCAGAAGATATTCACCACAGTTGCAAATATCAGTAAACCCCAAGATTTTAAGAGTTTACACTGCGGATGAATGAGTTATGAGAAAAGATGTGTTGGTCAATGCTAAGGTGGAGGTGTGGGTTAGCCTAAGTAGGCCTAGGATAGGGCCTTGGCACTAGGACAGCAGGGCTCATCAGTGTTCGCGCATAGATTTGAGGTGAAAACTGTCTGACTCCGGAATCTTTTTATTGAAATATCTTGGAAGACCATGATTATGCCATTAGAAGCTTATTTGCGAAACTCACAACCATTAGAAAATAGTATTTGGTTGAAAAACATGTTTTATTTCTTTAAATTTATGATATATTTATAATTAAGCACACTGGGAAAAAAAGAAGCTACTTGCCTTGCACGGTCTTCCTATGCAAAATCAACGTGAAAATATGAATTTTAGTAGGGAAAAAAATTTTCAAATCAGTTGCTCATATATTTAAACTTTACATCCAAGTTGCTCTTGAAAATAACTTTTTATCTACTTGTGTTACTCAACCTAAATATCAGCATTATGGGGATACATTTTACTTTCTACAGTAGCATTTTACTTATATTTTTGTCAATATTTTAGGCTTGCTAGGCTAACGAAAATTATCTTCCAAAGAACAAAATGTATAATAGTTCTTCCTTGATTTTATCTCTCAGTGAAAGTCTTATCATAGAATTCTTTTCGTAAATATTGTGACAATCTTTACTGTTGCAATATGTTTCTTATCTAAGCTTTGAATTTCGATTAGTTACAGACAATTTGTCCAAAAAGAAGTTGAAAACCTAATTTTGATTTACTGGGTATACATAGATTCAATGCTCCACGTATTTTTGAACACCAAGAGTTGCTGTTAATCATTAAAGGGCTGTGTTTATACCCCCTGAAAAGCTGAACTGTAAACCAGCACTTTTTCTCCCCTAATAATTTTCCAAAGTTCTCTGAAATAGATATTGTGGAAGAATTGGAAGAAACTACTATTGTACACTGAAGACATCTTGGCTGATCACAAGCTCTGGTCTCAGACAGAACACCAAGAAAAGGATCTGATGGAGGAAACCTAGGAAGGCAAAGCTTTGAGGTGGTTCTGCCTTAGAATATTTTCCTCAGTGGAGATCAATGTGCCTAAAACTCAAGAAGTCAAGTTTCATTAGATTGTAGACTAGGATATTCAACTTTTCAGATAATGAAAAACCTGAAGAGTCTAGCCATGCCCACTGTGTCTTTGCAATGTAGTTTCTCTTTTCCATTCCGAAATCCACCAGTTCAGCTGACGTCTGAGTAGTCACAAACTCTGCAAGACCTCCCTGTTTCATAAAAAGCTTCTGTTTATCCCACCTCTGAAATCTGACTTTCTGCTTCTTGTTACTCAGTGAAGGTGTTTGGCCTCTACATAACCAGTCTGCTCCCTGGCTCAGTGCTGACTCACTTTTTCCCATATTTTGTTTATGTCGTATAAAATTTTTCTCCTTGAAGAGGTACAGCTACTTCCCATGTTAAGGTGAAGAATCTCCCTCAATTTAGAGGGTTTTGGCCTGGTCACTGCCTCTCAAGGAACTTTTTATACAAATGAAAAAATTATCAAATCAAAAGCTACTGTCTGGTGTGAGAGTTCCAGCCTCTCAGTGTTCACCTAGATGTTCCTAAAAAGGGATGATCAGTCTCCCAATATTCAAAGTAGCTACTACAACAATCAAGTTTTTTAAATCTTATTTTAATTTAAAGGCCTATGATTTGTTTGCCTCATCACTTTCATTTAAAGAACTGTCGATTTTTAACACAATGAAGATGTGCGAGAGCTGAGTTGACTGACATCCAGTCATTGACCCACAAACATAAATAACTGCCATAATGAGGAATAGAGTAAATATTGACTAAGGATTTGTTCAGTATTGCTCCCATAGAAGAAATAAATGTCAAGACACTAAAGTATTTTTCAGTGAAAAGTATGTATATATGTGGTTTTTTTCTGTCTCCTTGTCACACAGTATCTGGTGTGATATTTACAAAACAATTTAGATAGCTCAATACATTAAACCCAACTTTTGGAAATGTGTTACAGACACAATTCCCAAAGGCAACACAAGAAAGTTAGATGTTTCATCTGCAGCTGCTTTAATAACAAAATGAAAAACTGCAATCCACTTTTATTAAAAAGTCTTAAAATGCCTCAGGGAAAAGTGGGATCATAGTTTTAAATTTCTTTAGGTGACACAAAAAGTCATTATCTTTTACCCAAGACTGCATTGTGTTAGGTTCTATAAAATACAACGAAGGCACATCTGCAGCAACTTGTTGAAAAAATATACAAGGCACATATGATGACATTTTTTACACCTGCAATATTTCAAAGCAGAGGCAATTAAGAATTTTTGTATGAATTCTTCAAGCAAATGCAACTTTATCAGTTTTGGGAAAAAACCCAACGAAACAAGAGAAAAAAAACAGCAAAGAAACAAGAGCACCAGCTTTTTAACACCTTTAGTGAGCACTATGATATCCAGGCTATGCTATCCAATCTGGCTTTCATTTTATTCCACAAAGCAAAGACTCTAATTTTTAAGTTTATTTGTGTCTATGCATGTTTCCATACATGTTTTTCTGTGCCTTTGTATATAAAATGGAAATTGCAATTTCCAGTTGTTCCGTACTTGAAGTTAAATTCAGAGTTAAAATTTACATCACAATTAAAATACAAAACACATGCACACACAAAGCTAAAATAAAAATTACTAATTTTTATCAGGCATTTAAGCCATGAAAATAGGTGATTTACGTTGTAAAACACATTTGTACTATGTAAAAAACAACCTGATTTGACTTCTAGTTTTAGTTTGTTGGGTTTTTTTTGACAGATTTAACATACTGGACCAGGCCTCTACCGATGTCTACATTCTTACCAAACTTCAAACAATGATTTAATTTGTTTGTTTGACGTACAGTTCTGGTAAAAAATAATTTTATCATCTTATGTTTTGTTAATAAACGTTATAATTAGAATAATTTTTTTGCTATCTAATCACAGAGTGTCAGAATCATAGAATGGTTTGGGTTAGAAGAGACCTTATGGATCATCTAGTCCAACACCCCTGCCATGGGCAGAGACACCTTCCACTAAAATAGGTTTCTCAAAGCCCCATTCAACCTGGCCTTGAACATTTCCAGGGAGAGGGCATCCACAGCTTCTCTGAGAAACCTATTTGAATAATTCACTGCCCACACAGTACAGAATTTATTTCTAATATCTAATCTAAATCTACCCTCTTTCAGGTTAAAATTATTACCACTCATCCTATCTCTACACTCCATGATAGAGGCCATCTTTCCTGTGGGCCCACTTTAGATAACGGAAGGATGCTGTAAGTTCTCTCTGAAGACTTTTTTCCAGGTTAAACAAGCCTAACTCTCTCAGCCAGATCTCATAGCAGAGGTGTTTCAACCTTCTGATCATTTTTGTGGCCCTCCTCCAGACTGGCTCCAAAGGGTGCATGTCCTTCTTATGTTGGGGGCCTCAGAGCTGGGTGCAGCACTCCAGGAGCAGAGTAAAGGGGGAGAATCACCTCCCTTGACCTTCTGGTTATGCTTCTTTTGATGCAGCCCAGGATACTCTTGGCTTTCTGGGCTGTGAACAGAGATTTCTGCGTTAAGCTTCTTGTCAACCAATCTCCTCAGGTCCTTCTCCATAGGACCTCTCCCAATCCCCTCAACCCCCAGCCTGTAGTCATGTTTGGGATTACCCCAATCCAGGTACAGTACCTTTCATTTGGCCTTGCTGAACTTCATGATGTTCTCATGCACCAATTCTTTAGCTGTCAAAGTGCCTCTATAGGACATTCCTTTCATCAAGAATGTCAGCCACATCACACAGCTTGGTGTCATCTGCAAACTTGCAGTGGCTACACTCAGTCCTGCTGTCCACATTCCCAGTAAGCATGTTAAACGGTGTCAGTCCCAACACCACTTCCTTGAAGAGCACTACTCATCACTGCTGTCTGCTTGGACACCAAGCCACTGACCACAACTGTTTGGGTGCAACCACCCAGTCCATTTCAAATCCAAGTCTCTCCTGTTTAGACACAAGGATGTTTCGTAGAACAGTGTCAGATGTTTTGTGGAGCAATATCATATGTTTTGAAAAAATCAGGGTAGATGACGTTAGTCGCTCTTCCTTTATTCACTGGCACTAAAACTCCACCATAAAAGGACACCAAGCGTGTCAGGCACAATTTGCACTCAGTGCAGCCGTGTTGGCTTGTCGCTGCTCACCTCTGTTTTCCATGTGCCTTAGCATAGCTTCCAGGAGGATTTCCGTCATGACCTTTTCGGGCATCTATATGAGACTGACTGGCCTGTAGTATCCCTGTTCCTCCTTTTTCCTGGTTTAAAAATGAGGGTAATATTTTCCCTTTTCTAGTCAGTGGGAACTTCACTGGGGTACCATGAATTTTAAATTACAATGGGTAGTGTCTAGTGATAGATATCAAAGGAAATAACAAACCTTATCATAAGCAATCACTTTTATTAATAAAGACTCCTTTATACATATTTAATACATTTTATATATTCTTAAATCTGCCTTAGTTTTTTATGACACTTTGGAGAACTTACCTTAACTAGGAGCTATGCCTTGCTTGAAACACTTAATAGGCATTTGGAACTACAAGTTCTGCCTGTTGCTAAAAGTGAGAGATTATAACGAAAGGAAGATCTTAGTCATAACCAAACAATCACTGAGACTGTCTCTTCAAAGGGCAAGACCTTTTAAATAATATACTATTATGACATAGACATGATCTATAGTTCAGAATCCTTTCTTCAACAAATCTCTTTAAGATTGGAAGATCTGGAAAGAGTGGCGACATTAAACGGATATAAAGATATCCTGTCTAAGAAAATGAGGAATGTTAGGATGAACTGTCAGACCCATAAACTATGTCACAGCACAAGTGTCTGTTTGACCCTACTTGAAGGAATTTTTCATTGAAAAGATTTTCTTCTAGAGGTACTTTTAGACAAAAATACTTTTGATGAGGGACCGTTCTGCAAAAAAATGCTGAAGTCTTTACTAAATTACTCCCCCCAACTCTGCCCCACAGAATATGGTTATGTCTTAAATGCTTGTGTGGCTCTTTAAAGTGGAATAGGTTGTGCCCTTATGACACCCTATTATGTGATTATTTAAAGTTTTATGTGTACTATAAATCTGAAATAGCTATTTGGTATGCACTTTCTGAGATGTAAAAGCAAAACTGCTATTGACTCAAAATACATTATCAGAGAATTCTCAGAATAGGTTTTTTAACCAAACTCAGAAATATTTTAAGAAAAAAAAATCCAGTAAAAGGACTATATATTCTCTTTTTTTAAAAAAAGTTTAACATTTATTTTAAAAAAAAAAAATTTGATAGTCTTAAAAGTCCATTCCCACCAAAATATTTCTATGATTCTATGAGTCTATATCCATGAAAAAGAATGGTTTACTTTTATACTTTCACATTTGTTCTTTCCTGTAGCTTGAGAAAACTCTTTTTTTATGATTTTAAGTTGAGATTTATCATAAATGAATGTTGGTTGGTCAATCGGAGCAAGGGTAGTATGAACTTCATAGGTAAGAAAAGTGGATTGGGATTTTTTCTTCTAAACTCCTTTTAACACATAGGAGGAAATGTGTTGTATAAGGGAAGTATATGTATACACCCATATACATATATACATATCTGTATATATAAAGGAGTTCTGAAGCCTAATTTCAGAAGCAGTTTCTCAGAACCTGCCTGGCAACCCTATGAGGACAACAAAAATTTAAATGACTCAAAGTGAGTTAGGAGACACCTTATCCTGCTGAAAAGTAACCCAAGTTGTGAGAAGATATTTCAGAGTCTCTTATTGTTAGACTGCACCTGTACATTAATAACCAAGAGTGCCTAAGCTACATAGGCATACTCTTTTATAATTTCTCTGTCAAGGAAAATAGTGCACCTTTTACTTCTCACCTGATCACAGAGAGCAAATCTTAAAAAGGAGTGATGCTCAAATTCTACTCACCCAGATGATTCAGCTACTATCACAGTAATAAAGAACTTTAATTATTGGTCCTTAAACCAATATTACTTTTCTTAACTGACAAACAAAAATGTTTTAGTGTCTCTTGGAAGTCCCTTATCTAGTATATACTATTATTAGTGGATTTCTATAACTTGATAAATTCTATTAATTTACACATTTTGTCTATTGCAAATTAAATATAATTCATTCAAATGGCTACATTACATAGTCAACCTATACTCACATTTCCAATTTCTTATAATCCATTTCTTTTCATTGATGTAAAAAAAAACTATCCTGCTTTTCTTTTGCTTGTTCCTTTCTAGAATGTTTTTAGAATGTTTGTTGTTCTCAGTTAGGTAAAAAAAGAACTAAACAGCATTCAAAATAATTCAATACTCTGCACAAATATACTACTTGAAAGTAGCCAGATCTCTTCAACTACAAAGTAGGAATATTCAAAATGGTGAAAGGAAAATTTGTGTGCTTTAAATCAGTTTAGTTCCTTGAAGAAATGTTCCAGCAGAAAGTAGGGTTTTCAGCAGATAACTTTTCTGATGTTAGAACTTTTACTGAATGCAAATTACACTGAACTAAAAACAATTTTGGCTACCATAGACTAAGATAAGAGTATACTATGTATGTAAACTGCCGTTGTGCTTTTAAGTGATATGAGTAAGGCATTAATGTTATATTGGGTAGCATTTCTGTCAACTGATATTTAGCTTGGGAATCAAAGCATTTTTTTCCTTAAAGAAACATAGCCAACCTTTAATCTATAACCTATTGTACTAGTTTGAAAGCAAATCAGAGGGAGAATCTAAGTCAGAACTACAATTTATTAGGAGAATTAAAATAAAGGCAGAAAACACTGGTTTAAACTGACAGAGTCAGGATACAACCTGACACCCTGGTAGTCAGGGTAGTGGTAGCAGCCTGATAAAATGGTGGCTGCAGTCCTCCTGAAGTGATGGATGTGGTTCTGTTGAAGCAGTGATCCTGTAGAAGGGTCTGGTCTTCCTCAGAAGGTCTAGTGCTGGCTATGTAGCTCTTGTCCTCTGGGAACCCAGTAGGTAAGGGCTGAGTGTGGTGTTCCAAACCTCACATTATATTCAGGTAGGAATGCCTGATTCCTCCCCCTGGGCAGAGCATTTCCTTCTTGTTTTATGGGTCATGCAGTGAGGCTGGGTGGCCCATTAGCGGACATAGCCCCTAGAGGGAGTTACCAGGGATGAGTCATGGAGGAGATAAGGAACACTGCCCCACCTGTTTTTAACAGCTTATGAAGATGGTAATAGAGTACATGCTTTTAGTTACATCTTACATTGTAACCGAAGAGGCCTGTTTAATCTAATATTAATTCTATATTAATATGCAATTTTATATTATTTTATATAACAAAGATGAACACGTAGTTCTTTTCATGTGTCATTATGTATTTCCTCAAATAAGAAAAAACTACCAAGGCTCATGGAAATGTTCTTTCTTTTTCAGAATTGCACTCTTTGTAATTGGAAAAGCTGAATGTTAGCTAATTCCAAACAAGTGTGCAAGAAAACTAGAGTATTTTAACCATTAGTGATTTTTTTTTTTTTTAACCACAGTGATTCTAATATCTAATTAATAAAGTACTGGTTATTACTGTAAATAAAATCTGTGTATGTTTGATAAAAAATGTAAATTCTGAAAGCTTCCAAATGGTGATTGATAACTGCCTCCCTAGTTTCTATCTAATGCAAAATTTCTCTATCAAATAGCATAACAATTAAAGAAAAAAAGATACAAAACAGACAGAGATGGTAAAACTCAGAGAAGCAATATGTAATGTCAGGTTTACTATGCTAGAAATACTTCTCTCTCATGATCGTCGTAAAGAGGGTTAGTTACAAAGAAAAGAACCTTGAGGACTTCATGACAAAAAACCACAATCAAACAAAAAGAAACCCCATTGTAAATACTGATCATGTTACTGCAAATGTGATATGTGCTCTTAGGAATAGAAATAAAATGTCTAGGAAAAAAAAAAGTCAGAAAATGTCAGAAAGCTTATAAGTACCTTAAAATGGTAAATATTAAGGACCTAGGAACTTTATGAAAACTTTATCATTGTCTAATTTGAAAGCTCTAAAGGGCATTGTATCACTGGGAAATGAACTATGCTATAAAACAAGAATTTCAGAGTAGGCTTAAACTAGTCTGGAGGTCCAATTGTTAACTGAATGTTACACCATCTGGATGAGATAAAGAAGAGGAAACTGAAAAGTGTATTAATACTAATAGAGCTGTAGAGAAAATATGAATCACATAAAGATTTTAATGAAAAGTCGGAACACAAGCTGCTGATACAGTCTAGAGAACTTGAGACATGCACACACAAAAAATATTAATATCAAAGCATGTTGGAAAATGACCAGAGGGATTTCTTCAGGCAATCAGTCTACAGGTATAAAAATAATATAGTAAGAAATAAACAAGCTGTGATTGATTTTGTAAGAAGATCTATGGGAAAAGAAGGCATCATGTAATCCTTTGCCAAGGTAAGTTGAAAACAAACTAGTGAGTAGGAAGAGGTTATTAATCAAAGTGATGACAATTTACAAAGCAGACTGAGAAAGTTAGCTAATTGGGGAACACTAGAGAGGAATAGAATTCATAATCATTGCTTGGAGAGTGGGGATAATTTATATTTTCAGTTTTCAATATATTTAACACCTAAAAAAGGTACAAATAATTATATATGTACAATTAGTTAAGCATTGTAACAGGTTCTCCAGGGAACTGGTAGAGTTTCTTGGTGGAAGTGCTTAGGAAAAAACCAGCAACCAAGCATCCTGCAGCTGCACACTGACTCTTCCCCCACCGGTGGGATCTGGGAGAGAATCGTAAGGGTAAAAGGTAGAAAAGTTATGGGTTGAGATGAAAGCAGTTTCATAGGGTAAGTAAAAACTATGCACACAAGTAAAGTAAAATGAAGAATGGGTTCACTGCTTCCCATGGCTGGGCAGGTGTTCAGCCATCTCCAGGAGACCAGGGCCCTATCACATGTAACAGTGATGTGAGAGGACAATCACTGTTACTCCAAACAACCCCACCCTTCCTCCTTTTCCTCCCCACTTTATATACTGAACATGATGGCATATGGTCTGGAATATCCCTTTGGTCAGTTTGGGTCACCTGTCCCAGCTCTGTGTCATCCCAACCTCCCAGGCACCCTCAGCTTCCTCGCCAGACTGGCAGTACGAACAGCAGAAAAGGCCTTGGCTCTGTGTAAGTGGTGTCAGCAGTAACAAAAACATCTCTGCAGTATCATCTCTGTGTTCAGCACAAATTCAAAACACAGTCCCATATCAACACATATCTTACACAAGTAGACGTGACATTTTGTGATGTGGTTAGTGGGAATGGGGATGTTCAATTGAAGGTTGTGCTTGGTGCTCTTCAAGGTCTTTTCCAACATTAATGGTTCTATGAAAGCAGAAAGGCAGATCTGCCTTCTTCAGGAGAAGGAAGTGTGACTTCCTGAATGTAGACCTGTGGATTTACCTGTAGTCTGGTGTATACTCTCTGAAATTATGTAATTTAAATGTATTTAAACTAATTCTGGGTTTCTCATGAGAAGGCAGAATTTTACAGTTCCGGGAGGTCTATCTGATGACTGACACCTGCACTAAAATTTTCAGCATGTAAGCTGACTGGAATATCAAAAACAACAACAAAAAACTCAGGCAATCCAATTCCTGGATTACAAGTGCACTTAAATTGATAAAATGCCATCCGCTATTAGCAGAAATTCTATGATGTAGATGAGGAAAGTGTGTGGTATGCTTTGATTACCAGGTTAAAATGGTACCAAAAAGAATCAGACATGATGGGATTTTTTGGAAAGATTTTATGTCATCTTTGTTCTTTGTTTTATCATTGTCTGCAGTGCTAAATTGTTCAAAGAGAAAGGTATATAATCTAAAATAAAAGCCCTTTAAATGCTTTTTGCAAATATGTTTCATATTCATGATCTGAAATTATTAATTGCTCAAATGTGTGTATTTTCAGAAAGACATCAGAATGACATTCAGATAAAAGTTAGTGACATTTTGTTTGTGATTTTGTGCATTTTTTTATCTGGGTTGTTGTGGGGGTCTTTGGTTTTTTCTTTTTTTTTTTTTTAGAAATCAAATGTAACATTTTGATATTTTGATAAAAGGGATATTATTACATACAGTAAAATCTCATGGAAAAGTTTTTCTTTCCAGATAAAGTGGATATAAAGACAGTAGGAGAATTAAAAAAAAAAAATTAAGAGTTTTTGATGTTAGCTTCTGTGAAAGATAAGGATGCACTTCGTCAGACCAAATATAACTACCCAGCTTGTACATCAGTCTTCGCTCCCTTAGTCAAAAGAGGGAGAAAAATGTGCATTTTGGAGGGAGCAACTCATTGCACACTAAAGAAATACACATGTGTTCTGGTTAATTCCCTAAATAATTTTTTCTCTCTTTGTCTATGAGCAGGAGAAACTGGATGACTACTTCACTTGTAGAGATTCCAGAAATTTAACAGAGGCTCCTATCCAGACAAATTAGATGTTGGAGCAAAATTAAATGAAAAATATAGTTTTATTCAAAGTAAACCATCACACAAAGAGGACTAAGTATTTTGTAGGGATTTAAAGAAGGAAAAGTTTATCTGGATTATTTTTTAGAAAAACAATCATTTGGGAAAGTGACAAATGCCTTATAAAAGGATTAAAAAAGAAAAGGAAAAGAAGCAGACCATTTTATTGCTGAAAGCTATATTGTACTAGATACATTAAGGAAAAGATAAGTGATGGAAAAGACATAAGCCTCAAATGAAGGATATCTAGCCAGGTCCCAGAGAAGTTTAATTATGGGGATGTACTAAATTGGCCCAGGATAAGTTTATGCTCATTACTCTAAATATTATATCATGACAAAGTTTTTAGAATTATTTAGTACTTTCTATTCAAAAAATACAGACTACAAGTCAGAGAAAGGATCACCATCACAGGCAAAGCTACAGAAAGAATACAAAGATACTGTAGGATTTTTAAAACTATTATATGAAGCATGAACAAAGAAGAATGTGTGATACCTTTGGGAGACAGGGAAGATGGGTCTTTCACTGCAGACTCTTTCTGAGATTATGAGCTCAGGAAAATTGACCTAAAAGGAAATTCAGTATGCATGTTTATTTATAACCAAAACTCTAGCATGCTAACATTTGAAATTATAATAACAACAACAGTAAAAATATAACAATAATAAGAATAATAGCTGATTAATGCAGTGAAAATACTCTTACTACTGAATAACAGAAAGAGCATTTTATGTATTAGAATCTATGCAATTAAGGCAATAGAGGATTTAGAAAGAAACATTGGTAAGCACCCTCAAAACACTGAGGTGGAAAAATTCCAGCGTAACCTAAACTTCCATCTAAGGTAGATTTGCCTTGATGATTGCATCCCTTTTGCCTCTTTCTCTCTTTTTAAGTGTTTAGGAACCATCAAAGTGAAATTACAATAATTGTAATTTTAATAGTGATAGTAATCACAAGAACAGTGGTTGTTATTGTTATTATAAGCAAGCGAGGAACAGAATTTTAGAAAATGTTGAATGTTGACCAGTCAGGCATAGGATTACTGAAACACCAACAGGAGCTGCATCAACCTGCACAGTATTTCTTTCAAAATCTGTGCCAACATATTTTTGAAGTTGTTGACATAATTGTTCAGCTTATCAGGTCTCTGCCAAAAAAGGGTCTATTATTGCCTGTCTTGTAATGAATCACCTCTAGTGATTGAATAATCAAATTGACTAATTTTAAGCTGAAATAATAACAGGAGCTGTCAGTCATTAACAGACATTCTCATAAATTATCTTGCTCACTGGCCTTTTTTTGTAAGCAGAACTTACATGTAAAAATAGCATCAGCTATAAACCTTTGGTAGTTAAATGCCTTCTATTCCCCATGAGTGCCTTCATAACTACAGTTTTCTTGGCAGTGAAGTTGTAATGACAGCTGTCATCGATGGACTTACATGAAATATACCCTGACCTTTGGATGCTATATGTTACAATTACTGTTGTAAAGCCTTTGGGCCCTTGACTTGGGATTTCACACTTCAACATAACTGCATATTGTTAACACTTCTCAAAGCCATCCAAGAAAATAGAAGAGCTTTCCTTGTCAAGTTTCGGATTTTTTTTTTTTTTTTTTAAGATGGGAACTCACACACAAAGATGATAATTTGCTGTTGAAATGCAAATATTGGCTAAGAGACAAAGATTTCTTGAACTTCTAAAAAGAGGATATTTCACCATATAGGTCACACACTTAAAAATAAAAGTTAATCTCTATTTGACTATAATAAAAAAAAAAAGAATGCAACTGAGAGTTCTTAAAAGAGGCTCTTTGGAAATCACAGCTACATAACTGCTTCCTCTATGCTACTTAAATGCATGAGTTTTGAGAACATTTAAAAATAGGAAGAACCTTAGTAAGATAAAAAGGATGACAAAAGAAAACTCATTAAAAGCTGAATCCCTGATGAATTATTGTACCAAAAGAATCAAAGCTGACATACAAAACTGCCTTCTAAAACTAATGGTTAAGGATTAATTTTTCTGTGATGGTCATGCCATTTGCTTAAATGAATAAATAAAATTAATATTACACATTTTAGACATGCTTTTGCCTCTCATGTCAACAAAAAAAGCACCATATATTCTTGTGTTTTAGGAGTTCTGCTACAAGCTGTGAATGCAGAATTTTGATACTGGGTAAAATCTATGTTGATTGAGAACAAGAATGTGTGTTGTTGCATCATATCTAAAAGAGAAGAAAAGGCAGAGAAGATTGTATATAAATAAACAAAAATTTAATGTCGTTTTACAGTGTTTTGCCAAGTGTTTCTTCAGTCAAAAAAAGAGGAAACTTAACATGCTGTAGTTATAAACTTCTAGTGGTAAGGAGAGCTCTCAATTGACACTTTGGTGTAGATTTCAATGTTTCCTTAGCACAAAATTATGGTAAATTTTCTATTCTGTCTTAGTAGAATATAACTACAAACAACAATATGGGCTAATTTTTTTGGCTTGGAGTATCAATTTTAAAGCCATCTATTTTGTCGTATATGTCTCTGATGAATGCGTACACCTAAAACTTTTCCCATGTAACTTTCCATACAAGAGTGATCTGTTGAAGCCAAAATCTATGAAGATCTGAATAGGAAGGGCATTTTATTTCAAATTTCTCAGATAATCTTTAACTTGCTTAAGAAATAGTTCCACTAGCTGTAGCCTTACTCCTCATTATCCTCCCATTCTATGGGATTAGCATAAAGCAGGTAAGTAAATGTTTAATATGTTTTCAAGAAAAACCAGCTCACAAATGACAGAAAAATCTTTCAGAAAAATAAACATGTATTTAGAGTTTGACTGTTTGTATTAGTAAAATCAAGGAGTGTATGGCATCCACAATAATTCACATATTTTCAAGCTTTTAATAACTCTTTTAAGAGGTGTAGCATATGTTTTACCATGCAAGCAATAGACATATTTTTCAATGTTCTCTGGGGATGTTCTTAGGGTAACATCTATAAGAAAACATTTTTTTTTTTTTTTAAAGTTTCTTCTTGATCTTAAGACATCCCTGAACTCAATTTTCAGAAAACGGTTGTTATTTCAGAAAAGTAAAAACTAAAAAAAAAAGAAAAAGAAAAAAGAAAAAAAAGAAAAGAAAACCATATGAAAACTCCAAACCTCTTGATTTGGAGGATTATTCTGAGGACAAAGACTTGAATCTCTCTCTTCTTTGTTTTCCTTTGTATTACTATGGAAGGAATATTGAAGGAATATTATTTAGTAGATGTTGTAGAGATATATCGTATATTATTGTTTCATAATTATTTTGTGATGTGTGCTTCTGAGAAGCAGCATTTAAAAGCCCAGCTTTTTGAAAACTGATTAATATTGTTGATTATAAGCAATTCACTTACTACATGCTAAATCCACAGGAAGTATAGACAGCACGAGGACAGTTATAGCAAAGCAATTAGAGGAAGATACACTTCAGGCTGACCTCATACAGGAGCATTTTCTATGATGAAACAAAATTTCCCCTTCCTTGACAAGGCATAAGATCCCTCTGTTAACAAAAGCTGCACAACATTGGGCTTATTTCGACTTGAGGTGAGATTCAGGAATCTCAAAAGCAAAAGCATAGATTAAGTCACCTTCAATATCAATAATTTCTAATTTACACCTACATGACAGTACATATTATGCTTACACTACCAAACTAAAGCAGGACCTTCTCCCCAAGGCCGTAAAGCAGTGACTGCCTTTTGTTCATACAGGTTTGGATTGTTTTCCTCTATAAAAGCTTTGTGCTGGACAGAGATGTCTATAATCATGGATAATAGTGATAGCTTTTACTAAGCTATCATAATAGTGGTAGCTTTTAGTGGTTTTTATTTGTTCAAATCTCAACAGTATTTTTTCTGGTTTTTGTAAACTTCTTTGGGTGAAATGTACCTGCATGACATTGTACAAAAGAGGAATTTTGTGAGTTGAGTTCTTCATGTAAAAAATTCAAGCACAGTTTCCCTATTTGTCCTCTATGCTTTAAATTCCCTTAACCTCTAGAACATTACCTACTTAGAGTGTGAACACACTACTGAAATATTTTCAATGTTGGGAAGCAGAAGTATAGCTTTTAAGATATTTTTTTTGAAATTGAAATTCCACTCAGGTGTTAAGCAAACTTGCAACATACTTGAAGAATGGCATGTGGCTGAAGGTAAAAAAATGCAGGTGAAAAACAGAAAAAAACTAGACATTGCTCTTCCTTCTTTTTTCCCCTAAATTACCATGACAGTGAAATAAGACTTGAATTTTGTGTCTTCTGAGTGGGCTACAAATACAGAAGCTTCTATTCAGGTAGGACATGTTCAGGTCTGATCTGAAGGCTCCTCTCAGCATTATGATGATTACAACACAGTGTTTTTGAGTCCTGCATGTTAAGTTTCAAGCACAACCCTATTAGAAAGCCAAAGATCTTCTCCAGACTACATGAAGAAATGCCATAAAATCTTCCAGATTGACCCTATAAAAAGGGAGTCAACATAAGCACTAGTAATTTTTTAAAATTTACTTAATGTAGATAGATAAGAAGCATATCTTTGTTATGATGACATATTATGTGTGTCTTGTAGTTTGCCATTAATCAAGTATAGATGTTCTGTCTCACACCAAGACTTGTCGAGTGAAAAAGGGAACTGCCAGGTTTCTATTGAGGATAATTAATGGTCATCTGAATTTTTTATTCAGACTGATGAGTCTGGAGAGACTCATTCCAGAAATGATGCAGCTGTTAAGTTTAAGAGAATATCATAAATTGAGGTCATTTGGATGTGCCTGATTTGAAAACATTTATGTAATATTCAAAAGTAGTCCCTACAGAATTTTGCATACCAAATGTTACACAGCTATAATTTTCCATTCATTCCCCACTAACGTATTTAATCTGTGGTAATTAATTATCTACCTGTGAAAAATTAGATCTAAATATTTACTTCAAAGTTTGGAAACTAAAATAGCCATGATTTTCTTTGTAGAAGGAATACATAAAAAGTTTTCTCTCTCTTTACACTGCAGTTTGCTGCACAGAATGCTCTCAAAGATGAAACAAACACATAAAAGAATAATTTTTTGGGGAAAGAATATCTTTAAGACTTGTCTGACTAGACATATTCGACAACTTTGCCACAACAGCAGGAGTTAACACATCAATATAGCAATGTTTTCCATAGAGAAATCCTGAAGCTTCAAGGACATGTAGTTCATCTTTACAATCAGCAGAACCCAAGTAATTATATAAAATGCTTCAGAATTTTTCAGAATATAGTATCAGTTCATATAGCTTCCAATAAAAGTTTTAACACACATATAAATATTTAAGAACAAAATGCAAGCTTATATTCTTATGTATGATATTTGCATAGTCAAAATACTATAATAGAGAATATAGTAGAAAAAATGTTCTAAGCAGTTCTATTACATTTATCTTGGCAAATTGGATTGTCTGAGTTTGGTCCCTTATTGTCATTTTTCTAGTATTGGAAAAGGAGGTTGAGGGAAAAATCCAAGGCTCCTTGATAAGACTACACTTAACATATACTGCAGTTAGTCGATTCAGACATGCAGCATGGTCAGAAGTTTCGCTAAAATTTCAGTGCAACAATTTAGGAGTTTTTAATTCAAAATTGCAATTCTTTGAAGAAAAAATGGCATCTGCTTTCCTGCTTTCATCCATTTCTCCTCTTTTCCAATTTCAGAGAGAACCACACCTAGGTTATGTTTTGTCCTTTGCATTCATTGAACTTTCTGTGGTTAGAAATTGTGTATATTTGAACATATAATTAACAATCAATGATTTCTTCTAAAAGGTTCAGTGCTTCTTTTTTTTAGTAATCAACAATGATCAAATCAATAGTGTTACATGAATTTACTGTTGTATTTGTCAGTAATAACAACATGAAGCAGGCAGAAAAGGGTGATGGACGGGAAAAGGAAATTACTGTCTCTTCCATAGCATATCTATAAAATCATTAAACGTAAGGTGAAAAAAAGAAAAAAATAATTGCTAACCTTGCTTCCCGTAGAAAGCAAGCTTTGCCTTAATAAGCAGATGCTTGAGCAGAGAGAATTAAGTTGGTCATTTCACAAATCACTGTGGTATTCAGACAATGCTGCCAAATCTTCAGCCACGGGGGGCCTCGAGGCTATACAAACCCTACCTAGCATGTGTGAATCTTGTTATTTCCACTACATGACTTTATTATTTCAGAGTATGAAAAATTTTGTATCCCCTGGGAACAAGAGTGTCTCACCGTTGTTATCAGTAATATCAGTAATATCAGCTATATAATAATTTTCCCATTTAGTTTCATTTTATAACAAAGTGTGTACCAATTTCAGCATACTAGATTTCTCTTCTCAGTTTTGGACAAAATGATATATAATATGTATGATTCAAGTGTGCAAAGGAAGTGAAAAATATTACATGACATCTGCTTATTATCTCCTCACCTATATGCATGTTTTCCCCCCAGAGCAGCTACCACTTGCAGAAGGCAAACCACTAACAGAAAGTTACACACAGAGCAACTGAGGTTTCCAAACAGTGTTTCTTGCATCCCAAATTCAGCCACGATTATTTTCACAGAAGAAATGTATTGTGATTCAATATCTCCCAGAAATGAGAGGAAGTAAAAGGATTTTTGCAAGAGAAAAGTATTTTTCTAAATCCTCTCAAAAAGAGATATGCAGCCATTTTAGTAAATTACACATGTGCAAAGGCTTCAGTGAGCAACTGATCATGTGCATATATTTAAATATTTCCCCTTCTATTTATGACAAGAAAAATATTTACCTCATTTTTCAGATCAATATATTCCTCTTTGAAAGTGTAAGTCCATCTGAAAAGGAAGTGTTCAACTGCCTCCAAGATTGTCCTTTTGAGAATGAAGAAATAGCTCTATAATTTCAATGTCAGGAATTTATGTTACATATAGCTAATTTGGAAATACTATAAAAAGCCACCAATATCTCCATTTTAGTAATTTCTTTCTTTTAAGGTACATTCTAAATAGTTGTAAGTTAATCATGAATGTTTCTCTGTTGCAGCAAAATGGAGAAAACCAGCTTCATATATGCCAAGGGATTTCTGAAATAGCTGTGATTGCAGTTAATAGAGAAGCAAACGTTTCTAATACCAATGTTTGTACATTTGTATTCCACAAACTATTTTCAGTGAATGCAATAATTTTTTTTAATTATCAAATTATGTTTATAAACATCACTATAAAGATATTCACCATCCATTCCCACTGAAAAAAATAAAACATATTGCTGAAAGAAAGAGGGTAATAAAGATCTTGAATACTAATTGTCCTTTCTTTCAAGTACAACATTTCAGCTCAGATTACTACCCCAGCAAACCCAGTCTCTGCTCCCTCTCAGATAAACCTTTTCCTGTTCTTAAATATTTTAAAAATCTTACATATATTCTATGTAAATACAAAGTGTATTTTTGTGTTGGTTCCTACTTTGAGATCACTCTTAGAAAAAGTGACCCACCATCCTCATATCCTGAGGACAAGAGCACAGCAAAACCAAAACATATATAATATTGCATGCAGCTTATTCCCTGCTGGCAACTAGCCACTCTTAATCCTGTATCACTCTATAGACTTGCATTAGAATATCAAAAGCAATTTTATTGTAGTTTTGTATCACAATCTACAAAATGAGCCAAAATTGCATGCCTAATTTAAATTAGTCCTAGGAGTGCCTTTACTTGTAGGCACTCCAGAAGATTATTTATCCCATCACAAGGCACTGGATTATACCATTTCAGTTATTTTAGGCCAGAATGAGTTCCCATTTAGAAGTAGTTCTTCTCTTTTTGCAGAAAGAGTAAGCACGATTAGACATTAACCTTTAGCTATCCTGCATTATGGCACATTTCAATTGAACAGAATTCATTTCAATGGCTTACGCCTTTGCAGTCATTTTAGGTACTACAGAATTTCTAACAAGACTTTAGATGCTGTTTAGTAAGGGTGAAGTTTTTCCTTTACTCCTTCAAGTGCAGAGAGGAAAAGGTAGCAAGGGCCCAGGTACAGGCAAGCAAATAACTCCTCTCTGGTCTGACTTGGGTTCTAGCCTTTGATGTGGGATCTCCTTGGAGGACACAGATTGCTTTATAGAGGTGATATTTAGCAATTGTCTAAGGAAACACAAATGTCCAGTTAAGATTAAACAGCTCATATTTGTAAAATTGAAGTTAAGATATAGTTAAAATCACACCCCAGTTTTTATATTTTACCTACAGAAAGTTATGTGAGGTTAACCTGAATCCTACCAAAAAAAAAAAAAAAAAAAAAAAAAAAAAAAAAAAAAAA
>VZRR01002749.1:135318-148878 GCA_013398015.1 Oreocharis arfaki
AAAAAAAGGAGCATTAAATTCTGGTATCATTTTTTTACAAATGGGACTGAGATAGTTGTCCCAGATTTTCAGGTTTGCCATGGTTTATTGTTTTACTGTGGATAACAAACAGGAGATTTTAACACTGAAACATTTGTCTTATAAAACCTTTTTACAGCAATGTCATGATAGATCTTTCCTTCTTCTACCTTAATCTCTTCAACTTCTGACATATTTACCATGTCTGAATTGCTAGCTCTGAATTTTCAAACGTAAAACTTATCACTGGAATGTCAAAATATTAACAGAGCTTAATAAAAACATTTTGTTACTTGCAATTACACTACAGTTAAAGATTTTTTTTTTTTAATTGTAGTTATTGTTTTTGCTTTCTGATTTGCTTTAAGCTTTCCAAGCACCTGGATATATTACAATTTTTACCAGATTGTTTTTATCTTTTCTTCTTTTATGTCCAATATTTGGGGTTTTTGTATTATTCTTCATTCTAGATCAACCTTCCAACTGAAAAAAACAAATAATCCCTACTGTATGAGTAATTAGGATAAATTTGCAGCAGAGCTTGACCAACTATAATACACATCTCCTGTCTATGATCTTTCACTTGTTTTAAAAAAAAGCAGTTTCAAAATGAAAAAAATTATCTGAAATAGTATTTAGGGAAGGCTTTTGGCACAGAAGTAAGGTTTTTTTCCTCTATTTAATATTTTGTAATATTGTGGCTGTTAAAAATGTGCTCAGAAATACTTAATATTTTATGAATATTTTTTTTCCAGGAAAAATGTTTCAAAGCTGTAACACTCCAGGAAAAAAAAATAAAAAAAAAACACAATAAAACCCCAAATTCTAGTAAAATACAAAGACTATGTCCTTATACAAATAGATAGTATTCCAGATGGGTAAATAGATAATACTGACTGAAGGGTTAGAAATTTGTTTCTATCCTGTCACTTTAAGACTCCTGCTAAAATGACAAAAAATATTTGCTAAATAACAACAGAAGAGAGCAAAATGGAACGATAAAGTTTATGATACTTATGAGTGCCTTGCTTTAGTCTGCTCTGAAGGAGGATGTCCTTGCAAAGTGTTTATGCTTCTAGTCACTTTGGAAGAGCAAAAGACAAGAACAGCCTAGTACGATTGAGGACTGTCAAAGAGTGGAACAAAGGGATTTGCTCCAGGTAAACCTAATGCAACCCAAGTAAACATCAATTTAGCTAGCAGAGGAATTGGAGCTTGAGAGGAAGGATAAGAGAAGAATAACCTTTTTTTTATGGCTTGTTTGCTGTAAGTGTAGTTTGATCTCTAGTGGCTTGCCAAGTAGGTCAACAAAAGTATTTGCAGTAATTGGCAGTGGGTTTCTGGAATTCACTGTCAGAAAATATAGTGTAACTTCTGAAGAGTACTTGCTCCTAAGGGAAAATAACTTCACGGAATGGATTAGAATAATTTTGCACTGCTTGGTGAGCCACTTGGTTAAATTGGTGTTTTGTTTTACTGTGGCTGTGTTGCTTACTGTGTGCTTCCATACATTTCACTGACAAGCTAGAGAGAAAAAAATTACATTTGCATATTATAATAAGATGCTGCAAAGGACACAAAATGGGAACATTTTTTATATTGCATGTGGAAAACACAAACTGTTATGCCGTTATGTACATTCACTCTTGACAGAGGGGAATTGTCAGTATCCTTTACAAGTTATAGCCAGAGCTGTGTGAGAACAGGGCTCATCCTGGGTAATCTTCCTCTATGTAGCTGTACAAGGAGGGGGAAAACTTTTTAAGCCCTGTAGGGTTCTAGTGTGACTGTTGTCATATAAACTAGGTCAAGGAAAAACAGAAGGGAGAAGCTAAGGAGAAGTGGAAAATACTTATGTCCACTGCCATCCCCAGTTGTGCTCTTCACTCTTCTGTGTTTGAATCAGGATTGATTCTACTGCAATTCCAGGAGAAAGAGGGGAAATTGAAATAGTATTGCTTAAAGTTTAGTGTTTTAAATAATTCCTGGGTTTTGGTCCCCTGGCCTTCCACTCGGAATAAGTATTAGCTCATTAACAAAACAAAAAAAATCCCTGTAGGATGACTTCTGGGGAAATTTTAGTCCAGCAGGTATTCTCAAAGGGTGGGACAAGAGAGACCCTCAGCTTTCTTCAGTCATTAGGATTCTTCCAAAACCATTCTAGTAGGCTTTGTGTTCTTGAAGTTCCCACATGTCCGTCCCAACATCTCCAGGACTTCCAACACTTGTCATCAGATTTCTCTTGTGAGGACAGACAGTGGCCTGGTGGCCTGCAGATCAGCATATTCTCCTCAGTGCAGTACCACTCATATCTGTTATCATCCGTAAGTTTGCTGTGCATGTTGTCATCTCGACTGCCATATACCGAACAGTATCAGCCCAGGCCTTGATTTTGGGTTACTCTGCTTGTTAATCAGCCACCAATTGGATATCAAAACATGGCATTTTACCCCTTGGACCTGCCACTCCAGGCAATTTTCATCCCATTTGACAGTACACTGATACAACTTACAACTCCTTGGTGTTCAAGAGAGAATGCTGTGGCAAAGATTGTGAAAATATTTCAGGATTTAAGATAAATCACATCCACTGTCCTACCATCATCTCTATGGACTTGATAGATCACTGTAAGAGGCAATCAGGCATGATGTCACCTCAGTATCATGAATTGATTGTTCCTGACTCTTCTTGGCTATCTCATGTCTGGAGAGGAATCCAGTAGTTTGAATTCTCTGTCCCAAGGGCCTTAGTCCCAGTTTTTCCATTTGGACTCTCAGCAGCGACGTCACCTACCAGCAGCAATTGCTGGACTGTGGGCCAGTGACAGAGACCTTGCAAACACCGCACTGAGGTGAGTTTCAGCATCAATGTGATACAGATTTCTACTGTAAATCCATTCACCGAGATTTCAGAAAACCTTATCATTTGATCAGTTTAAGAGACTTTTTTGGCAGTTTACAGAACATGGGATTTACCATAGCAGTAACATAGAATCAGTGTCATCATCTATTCCAATCTATCACTGTAAACCAAAAAAGTGTGACAATGTTCCAGGGTAAAAACAAGACAGTTTAAATAAAATAACAACCAAAGTGATTTAGTAATTTATTAGCGACACGATATTGATTAATACATATGCTGTCAAGCAATCATCCCTGAGGATATATAACCTCCCTGAGGTGCAGTTACCCCCATGTTGCAACATTCAGTGTCACCCCACTCTCTGAAGCGTGTCAGCTCACAGCTCCTGGGAGGGATCTGCTCCATCCTACACGGGCAAGGAGACCTCTGGCAGCCTGAGAACAGCTCTGGCACTTTGGGTTTTTAATCAGTCCTGGACCGTAATATTTTGATTTAAGTTATTGCCTGTATAATTTCATGAACCTCAGGCATTAATTGATTTTGGATTCATATTCATTTCTGGTCTTTTTATTTATTTTCTGCTAGTTAACCAGACAATTTTCTAATCAGAGCCTCCTGCAGACTCAGAAACTGGATGAAGCTGCATGTATTTGCACTGAAACTTGCCTAATTACAAAGAATATGTCATCATTTTTCTCTAAATGGAAGCTGGCATTTTGTAAATATTGGTCTGCACTGATGCAGGAGAATTTGCTTTTTTTTAGAAGTCCTGTGGCTCTGAAAACCATTAGATATTACTCATTTGATATTCTCTTTGCATAACCTCCACAAATTGAAATTGTTTAGAATCAAAGGATATCACAAGACACTAGTAGGAGGTACTTCATGTGCTGCCAGTATTTCAGTTTTTTGTCACTAATATTTAAGAAATTAATTATCTCCAGAATGCTAAAACATTCAAGTTTTTGTTGTTAAATGCTGCACTTCCAAATGCAGAACTTGAACTTCGTGGCTTCTGCCATCTGTCTTCTCTTGTGATGTGCATCTGTAGACTATTTTAAATTGTTGATTATATAGACAACCAAATAGATGCCCTCTCTACATCTAGGAAAGGCAGAAATATTTCAAATTGACAGTGGGAAAAATTGGACGTAAGGAACGGAAATGGTTGCTTCTGCTCATGAAGTGACAGCAAGCAGTCTCATTGGAGAATGAAACAAACTACAAGGTTCAAGGTAGTTATGAATATGAATTCTTACTTTCCTATTGATCTTTAATGTTTGTGTGTCTGTATGCCTAGATGTAAAACATAATTTAGTGTGGTTTTCGTTGTGTGCATATCTCTAGGAATGCATGTATCTTTCTGTGAAAGAAAAGCAGAAAAGAGTGTGCTCCTGAAGATATTTCCCTCAATCTTCCTTAAGTCAAAACCAAGTTTATACTGCATTCAGCCGAAGTAGGATTTTCCTCCACAGATATTCCCAAAATGAAACATTGCTTGATTAAAGTTATTATAGCATATATTGACCTGAAGTTTGCACAGTTCCCTACTTATCACTTAACCAGTTTTAATTGCAATTTCCTAGATAACAAAATTATGCCAAATAACTACACATAGAATTCAATCCACCTAAATTTTCTACACTGGGCTTTCACTACATATTGTTGTGTCACATTTAAACTCATTAAATTCTTTACCTGCATCCTGAAAATTCTTTTTCCAGCAGTCTTGAAGACATGTACAAATACCTCATAGAGACAAGTATCTGAGGTTTAGATTTTCTTTCAGAACCTTCTGCCCAAGTTCTGGCTGGTGTTTCAGAGGCTTCCCTAGGTCCTGTACTAGATCTGACAGTCACATGCAGATGGCCCATGTACCTTACAGCATCTAAGGGAGGATTTTACTACTTGCAACATCAAATGGAACAAGAGATTGAAATATTGTATATGCGAATTAAGCAGTTATATATATCAGAATTTACAGCACAAAACCTCACAAACATCAAGTGACTGAGTTCAGGCATACTCCAGCTATGAATATGTACTCAGTTTTCTTTGCGATAGTAACCATACAATACTGCTGATTTTGTAGCAATATTGATAGAATTTCTGTTACATGTAGAAGAAAAAAGCAAATAAACCACAAAACAGCAAGAGCTCTTTTGATTACTTAATGTAAAAACAGTTAAATCCAGCGTGAAACAAAACAGGAATTTTTGTCTGACTATTTCAAATCATACAGAAAATACTATAGCGAGCGTTCTGCATCCTGGAAATATGATGTTTTAATAGGAACTTCATTCTCAAAAAAGAAAAGAGGAGTTAGATATCGAAAAGTACCCTCAGTTAATTTTCAATATATGAGTGAAGAAATGGAGGAACATGAATTATTGTGTTTTGCTATTTTAGAATGGCACATTTGAGCTTCAGATACTGAGGCAAAGTCTGAAGGACAAATCCTCAATGTCTGTTCTCATCATCCTGTCCATCAAGGGGAAGAATGACAATTTGCACCAGCTGCTGAATTGCCCTCTGAGTCCAGCTGGGGCACAAAAAAAAAAAGATGCTGTAAAAACAGAGTGCTGCCACAGCACTGCAGTGCAGAAAGTTTTAGAGAAAATCAATCATAAGCCAACTTGATAGATGGTTCAGATTTGAAAGAGCGGCATAGCTACACTGCCTGCCCTGCTTTTGCTGACTCAGTCACAATATATATGTGGTGACCATTCACATGCTTTTATTAATTTTTAAGAGCCAGGCAGAATTGTTAAAATGCCCATAAAAAAGAATGCTTTTTAAGTCCCAACAGCCTGAGTAGTCACAGAAATCATTATGGCTCAGAGACCAAAATTTTAAATTTCACATACAAATAAGCCCTGTATACAGTAGATTTAGTTGTGTCTTTAGATGAAATAATTGAATGACATAGAACAGATGACATAGTAGGAAAAATACTAAGGCTAGCAAACATTATTTCACTGATCATTTTATGAGCTAAAAATTAGTTGCTTTCTTCTTACAAATCAGAAAGAAAAAAAAAATACAACAAAAGAAACCCTTCATCTTGTTATATAAAAAATGCTTGGTTTTGGTTGTTTCATTTATGCTGCCCTGTTTTAATATTTCTTCTGCTATGGAAGGGGTTTCTGTATTTCATAAAAAAATCTATGAAAAGGTATTTCTATATATATGAAAATTCAGAATAGGAAAAATAAAGTTAGTCAACACAATTAAATATTTCTTAATACTGAGCAACTGGAGGGATGGAAGGAAGGCAGGCAGTCAAAAAGGAAGAACGAAAGGAAGGAAGGATTCCAAATAAATTATCAATATCATTACTCAATTAAAAACTAAATTTCTGTTTCAAAGTGGTAGCATTTACTGATAATTTTTTTTCAGTAATATTTGACTAGCTGCAGATATAATTAAGCATATCAGATATAATTACATAGTTGTGTGTATGAATATACATATGATTTATGTGATGTAGTGAGGATAAACACAATTTAGATGGGAGAGATCTTCCCGTACTTTAGACTGTAGATGTATATATCTGATTTCACAAACTATCATTTCACAAGCTGCAGAGAGTGCATGAGTCATTCAGTGTGTCAGATGAATGCACTAGAGGGTGACTGCCCCTTAACAGTGTCTGTTTTGTCCTTTGCCAGAGAAAGGAGGCTGAGGGAACTAGGGAAGGTTACATTGAGGCTATGTATATAGGGATAAACCTCTGTACCATAGTCCATCTCTTCTTTCGCCTCTGATTATTAAAAAAAAAAAATCATATATTTAATATCACCTTCTGATATGCAAAACTTTTGTTATGTGTTAATTAATTTTCACTTACAAGTGTATCTCATAAATAGCAAAAAATAAGCATGTATGTAGGTAGTGCAGCAATTATGCCAAAAGTGCTAAATAATTAACCTTAAGTTAGAGTGAGGCTTTCCTAAAAGTTAATGAGGTGGTTATTAGATTAATTAGGGCCCAAGCAGGAAATTATAGCTTAGATTATATAAAAATGCTACATGACAAATGGCACACCACATGGTCTTTTAACGCACTATTAAATTGCAACTGTCCCTGATAAAAGAAATATATACAAAGACTCTCAGGAAAACTTCATGTAATATATCATTTTCTTCCTCATAATAGTTACCTGTCAGCATAGAAGTACGGCCTGAGAAATAATTCAAATTACATAGTAGTTTTTCAGTTGTCAGAGCTTCTACACAGCTACTACGACTTTCTAGAAGGATTATATTTAATTACACTCTATGAAATAAACATACACAATGGTTAAATTCACAAAATACTTATGTGCCTCGCAACTGTTAAAAGTTTCATACATAGAGAACGTCCATTGCAGAAAATTAAAACTATAAAAAGAGCACGTTATTGTCATGATTTACCACGCTATGATACCAACTGACCACCTCCTACACTCCACAACTATTTATATCATATTATTTGGTCCATCAGCAAATAACTGTAATTGGATTAAGTCATTCAAAGTCCCAATCCTTATTTCCCATTAACAAAAATGTTCTACAACATGCCTATGCATCCTTCAAGCTATCCAGTGAATATGGGAAAATCACTGTATCTCCACCTTATCAAATTATTTTAAGAATGAGGAGGACTGCTGGGACCTTTTGAAGAATAAAGGACACAAAATGAACATAACTTGTTTTCTCTGGAAAAACTAAGGATGAGAGGGAATATAATTGTTGTCTATAAATAAAGCAGCAGTAAACCCAAGGGACATAAAAGAGTTCTTTAGCTAACAGACAATGTTGGCACAAAAATAGATGGGTATAGAATAGCCGTGCATAATCAATGTAGCCTTGACAGAGAGCATATATGTGTGAGTTGAGGAATGAATCCTGGAGAAAGTGTTTCACAGGAGTAATAGAAACAAAACCAAACCAAGAAGGAAACACAGGCTCCTAAACAAAAGAAAAGAAATCCCCCCCAAAAAGAGAAAAAAGCCTAGGTACTGCTAGGAAAGAAATGGGTTAATTTATGAAGTGAATTATGCTGAGTGATTAAATGTGAAGAGAGAAAGAAGGGATCCATGACCTAGAAGTCCCCTTCAAGTCCAATATATTGCATTATTTTTTTTTTATTTGATTTCTGAAAACAAAGCTGGACAGAGTAAAGTGTAATGCAGAAATGGTTAGACAATACTTATTGTTGTAAAAGAAGGCTGAGGAATACAGCCATAATAAAAAACAGTTGAAGATATTTTTTAAAATATATTGAATGACAGAAAACACTGCAGGTGATTAAAACTGGACCTCAGGTAATATCCAGATTTGCATTGATGATATTCTTGGTTGTGTATATATTCTTGATCATCTCAAAAAAGGTGATTTGTTTTTTTAGGACTAGGGAAATCAAAAATTACAAATCATATTGAACAATGTCTTGATACAATGTCAATAATGAAAAAATCATCAGAAAGTTTGCCAATAAGCTCCATATAGTTCTGAGTTCTTCTAGATTTCATTCTGAGGGTGTTAAAAATAAGACAATTCTAGTCTCAAGTAGCAACCATATCAGTGACGTACTATGCTGGAACTTAATAACTTCCCACTTTTCAGAGTTTACAAGCTCAGATGTAGAACACATTGCTTTATTTGTATGAGTTTAGGTACAGCAAAATGTAAATCAGATTTTCCTGCCCTTGCTCAAGTAGATATGCCTGAAACACTACCCAAGATTTGAAACAAATTGCAAAGTAGTAAAATGGGTTATAATAGTAAATAATATAGGTATATAATATTATTTGTCTTCATATATTGACCTGTTTTATGCTATAAATTTGGAAAATATTAATTATGATTAATAATCATAATGGCGAGCTATGGATATCTACATCACATGCTAAGAAACCTTTTTATAATCGAATGCACATTGTTTTGTTTATCTCTTTCCATCATGTTGTCTTACTTTTCTTGGCTGCCAATAGTTTTTAACTCTCTGATGCAGATGCTTCTTTATCAGAGTATTTCAGTTTTAGGTCACTGGTTGAGTTCCAGAACACTCTCAAGATGAAGACGTGCAGTAGACATCAATTCAGCTCCAAGCAGGTGTCCCTATTGCTGCCATTCCAACAAGTACTTACTGACACTCTCCTTACTAATCTTATTAGACAGACCAGGGACCGCACAGAAATAGCTTTATGCCATCTGAGTTGTTGATGGTTCTTCTGAGCCAAGATTGAGCCCTGCTGGTAGAACAGTGTGAAACAGATTGCATAGGCTGCTGGTGCTCTGTGCAGACAGAGGACTTTGCTCTAATAATGACTGTTCTGATTTTGCTGCTTGTGCATCAGTGTTTTTATACAATATCTGCTATTACATTTGCTCCTTACCCACATACTATGTTAATTCTTTTCATCTGTATTTTCCCTTTGTTGCCAGGAAGAAAATATATAGTTTAGGCACTGATTTCAGTAATGGAAAACAGATCCTTCTTTAACAAATTTTCATGGGGTGATTTTGGAGGGAGAGTGCTCTTCCTTGAAGTGTCAGTTACCAAAATTCTGGTAATCAAGTGTTCAAAGTTACCTCTTGAAACAAAAAGAATTTGTCTGGGAGGATATAGTAGCAAAATAGTAAAAATTCAGCGAAGTGTCATCAGACTTATTCCTTCTCATTCATGTGTATTACTTCTAAAAAGACATTACAGCATGTCAATTAATTGAAAGAACTACCAATAGGGAAAATTACTTTTGTCTTAAATGACATGTTTGCAAAGACTACACTACAAAAATATGTTCTGGGAAATACACTATTTTAGTAGAAGGTATTGCATTATAGGTGGTACTTTAGTGAGCCAGCAAACACACAATCACTAGATAAATCACTGAGATAGAGACATAGAGATTCTTTCTACAGTAAAAAAGCAATCTGCCAGTTGTGGAAGATCATTCCACAAGGCCATAAATACAATTTTTTATTCATTTGTCTTGTGTGTCCCATCTCAAGATTCCTTGCAAAGATATATAAAATGGTGATAACAGAGTTCCAGTTTTCTAAATGATTCTTGCAAAGTTTGGCAAGATTACAGGATATTGGAGTATTACACCATATTTATTATTCCAAAATACTTTAATAGGTAGCATGTAATGCTTTGATTCCTTTCCTTTATATGACTTGGAATGCTTTACAAATTCTGTACTATTTTGAAATGTATAATGCTGTTTAGAGGCCCTAATGCAATTTATTTTGTGCTGTATCAACTGTTCCCATCTTTTATTCAGAGTCTTAGTGATGTAAAACCACTCAACAGTTTTGAGATTTCTTCATCCCAAAATCTGTGCTAGCACAAAATAATTTGTGCTAGTTCTTCTTCTGGTTTCTTGACATTTTCATTCCTGGCTACAGAATGGCCCATTCTGAACAGAAAGAGAAGAGAATCAGCTCTCCTGCTTATTCCATAAGTAACTACCAACCACAGTTGATGTCCAGGATATAAGAATTATGGGTGCAATATTCTGAAACTAGTGCAGAACCCAAGTCTTCCATTTCCTGAGTAATGACCCTATCAATGAACAAATATTTTTTCTAACTTCTGCGGCTTACAGATTCTGAAACTATTCTAATGCAAGTGCAGACTTTTGAGCTATGAAATTTAGCCTCTGACAATAATGTTGTGTTTCTTAATAATTTTGGTTTGGACTACTTAGGAGTCATTACATATCTGCAGCAGTTTCTGGACCACAGATTATAATTCCTGAACTAAATTATTGTGCACTGTCACTCGAGAACTTCTTTACAGGAGTGATTTTCTGTCTGGAGAAAATCCACCTGAGAAACTGCAAATACTAGATCCAATGAGTGTAGAACAACCTTAAATCCACGAGCTTTGATAAGTTTTCCCATCATTCAAGCACATCTGCTGTAATGCAGAAGATTGTTTACACTCTAAAAGCTTCCTGTACTCTTTCTCAGAAGCACCCAGCACTTTCTTGGAGACTATAAGGGAGACCTAAAGGCCTTGCTTTGGCGGTCTGATCTCCCTACTGCTAAACGTGTTTCAATACCTAGTGGGGATGATGTCACTGGTACGTCTCTTCAAACAATGGCACAGTCTCACAGCAAAAGGCGTTTCATATTGATAGAATAAAAGAAATAGACTAATATCATGCCTGTTGCAGTGCTGGGTGTTGCTTAGCTGCTGCAGCTTTCTCTGGGAGCGCAGCGGGGGCTTCTTGGGACAAGGCAGGGATTCTCTGCCCTCCTGCAGTCCATCTCGGACGCCCCGCACCGCTGCTCCAGCTGCCAGCCTGCAACTTCAGTGATGGCAAAGGAGGTGAGAAGGCTCTCCTCATGGCACTGCAAAGGTCTTTATTCCATTCTGCCTCCCCAAAGCCTGGGGCCAGCACACACGCTGGCCACACACGCTGGCCCCCAAAGGCAGAGGAGAGGAACTGTTGGCAGGCTGCTCCCAGGGGCAGAGAAAAAGAGAGAGAGAGAGAGAGAGTCACATGGCCTGGAGCCTCAGTTTACCCAGGTACGAGTGGGGCGGGGAGAGCACATGGGCAAATGGTTTCAGGGCACAGGGGTGGTACATGGGCAGTGTTGGGATACAGGAACCAACAGGGAGAACTCGAGGAGTGGCCAGGACTAGGGGCGGGGGAAGGAGGGAGACCCCATGGAGAGGGCAGGAAGTGATCAGTAAGAGGGGATACAGCGCCACACATGCCTACCAAAGAGGAAATGTTTGGTGGTTAAGCTGGGGAAAAGGTGGGGTTTTGGTTTTTTTTTCTTTATTATTATTGTTATTTTTGGTGCGCCCCTTGAAATTACTCCCTGCAGGTACAACAGTAAAAGACTACTAACTCTGGCCCGAAGATCAGTTTATACACTGCAAGAAAGTTCTGTGGCAACTGCTACCAAATTTAATTTATGAGCAATCAGTGTGAGAAGGGTATCTCCTACAGTCACTGTGCTAACAGAGACAATGAGACAGTGGATGGTTTTGAGACAAAGGACTGGCATGAAAGTGGATAATGGAGAGAACTCCTAGTCCCTTCATAGCATAGCATTTGATTAATCAGTGCTGTAGCTCTCAAGGGGAACTTTTCACTGGGCCAAAGGATCCCACCAGGATGGGTCTTTTTATGACAGCAAACTACAGTGCAGTGATCTGTGGGTTCACAGGTGTTGGTGACTCAGGTGTTGGTGGCTGCTTAATTACATGTGCTAGGAGATGTAGATAGGCATGCTTGGGAAATCAGGTATTATGTGTGTATACTGGGCAGAGAGAGGAGGGATGTAAGTAAAACATGCAATTAGAGGATTTCCTTAATTTGTTGGGGGGTTGTTTTATGTCAAATAATTTGTGTTATATTAGTGGTCATGCCTGGGATCTTGATTTAGACTGGTACTAACTTAATAGTTTAACCAGAACTAGACTACACTAGCTACCTCAGTAATCCTTGCTTGGTTCAGGGCCTGAAGTGTAACACATTTCTCCTGACAGAAAGGGATACTAATGTATTTTTTGCAATAGTCACAATTTTAAAATTGATTTGGATGAATTGTTGCATTGTCAGGACAGACAGCTTATTATTTGTGCATTCTGAGAATTACAGACAGTAAAGTGGTTCTGCAAATTGTTGAACTCAGTCCTATAGTTCTTGATATAACTTTCCAGAGATGTGTTCTTTGAGCCTGACCTAAACCACTTCATGATTAACTCTATTTGCATCATTGTTTCACATTTGAACAATTAATTTTGCTAACGCTTGAGTTTGTGAGATACTTATTTGGAGCCTGGTGGCAAATCTTTCTTAGCTTCTGTTTTCTGTCACAACTTTTTCACTTGGTTTGAGTTTTATTTATTAACTTGCTTACAGTTCATTACAACATTTTATTAACTGGTTAGTTAACTTTACTAGTATAATTCTAATATTAGATTGAAGTCTACTTAGCATCCTCAGAATTCATATTAATATACTGGTAAAATGTTTCAATATCTCTTTGCTTGAGATTTCAAGTACTGAAGTGATTTAGTACATCTTCTGCAGTTTTTACATCTTGCTCTTAATGTGGACATATTGTCTGTAGAATTTCAGCAGTAATTCTGAAGTTCAAAAATTCTATACCACATGACACAAGATTTTATTCACAAAGTGCAAGCGAATGCTAAACACAACACACATATATCTGAAATTATACAGAAATTATATTTTGTCTATAATGGGGTTGGGGGGAGAGTATGTATTACTGGTCAAAGGATAATTAATGGAGTGTCTTCCCTATTCTCATCGTTCTAATGAACCCCTTTGTAGTGTGTCCTAAAAGCAGTGACTTGCCAACACTCTGGAATCTAAAGCAGAGTGGAAATTATTGCTACACTTCCAAAGTGACAGCGAAATTGTTCAGCTCCAAATGGAAGTTGTAGAACACAGGACACGGGATACTAAATCATCTAGCAGCAGAGAGGAATTCAGCCACATGATTGATGCCTGATTTCTGCTGGGGGATCAAAATCCATCAAGCAAAGTAGCTATTGCCATTAATCATGTCTCTGAAGTGTTTGGTATTTCTGTGACTTAACAACGTGTAACAGCCCCTCTGGTGGCAGGAAGTGGAAAGGGAGAAAGAGCTTTTGTGCCCCTAAATGGTGAGGAAGCAAATGCAGGGGGGTAAAAAAAAAAAA
>VZRR01002750.1:0-18727 GCA_013398015.1 Oreocharis arfaki
GCAGCACCCGGACTTGCTCCCGCTCATCCAGCCCGAAGGTGACCCTCCTGCCACCCTGGCTGCTCTCAGTGCCGCCCATTCCGGCCGGGGTCTCCTGTCCCCGCCGCGCCCCTCTCCTGCACCGGCTGCCAGCAGCGCCTCTGCCCTCGCAGCGCCTGCCAACATACCCTCTCCCCATTGGTGGCAGTCACGGGACGGCCAATGGGGTGGCGCGGTGCTGGAGGCCGGGCGCGGTGCACGCTGGGGGCTGTAGTCTGTGCCGGGAGCGGGCGGCCCGCCCGGCGCCGGGGAAGCGCAGGGCGCCTCCGGGAGAGCGGAGAGTCCAGCTCCTCTTCTCGTGTGCCCACCCTCCATACCGCCCTGGGAGGGAGTGCGGCATCAAAACTGCCCGTACAGCCTCCACTGCTACACGTCCAACTCATGGGGTTTTCCCAAATTGAGGAAGGATGACCTCTTGCCAGATACAGCAGCTGCGCCGGAGGAAGAATTCAGCTCTGCTCCTTCCAGCTCCTCTGCTCCAGCAAGGCCGTGTCGGCACCTGCCCTGACACACACGGGTGGGTCCTGCAAGGGTCAGGCCACGGCTGACACAGTCCCCGTTGCCAAGCATGGCTGAGCCACAGCCTAAACCAAAGGAATGAGAATTCAACACCGAGGCAGCTGGACCAAGAAATAACAGCTCTGGAGAATCTTTTTCAAACAAGCTTTCTGCATTCCCAGAAATACGGGCCAGTTGGTATCAACGTGCTACTTACCTACTCAACACACTACTCCTCAGTAGTGCATGGGAGCAGTTTTAGCTGTTGAATGCTTATTCCTCACTGCAGGTAATGTGGCAACCAGAGCTTTGCCTCAGAGTGGGACTTGAGCCAGCATCAAGTGAATATCTGGGACTCTGCACTCCCCCCAACCCCCGCCCTCGATATCCAGGCCTCTTCTAGAGCACATTCCTGGACACAGGGAATATTTTTGTTAACTATGCAGTACCTTGTATGCTGGAGACCTGGCGCACTGCATCGTGCACCATGAGCTGTTTGCACCCCAGAAACACTGCACACAGCCAGGCAAGAGCACAGGTGTGGCTGAAGCCCCCTCCCAGAACCTGCCTCCTGCTCATTTCTCATCTGCTACCTGCTCATTTCATTTGACAGCACCCAGGTTTTGTACTGAAAGACTCCATGAACAGATACTGCTTATTCACCTCTTCTGTCCTCTCTAAGGGTTTCACAGGCCTGCACCACTGCTCTTCCAGGCTGGTGAGTTCTCAACCATGTAATTACTCCTCCAGAAGTCTTTCCATAACTGTGATTATTCCTGTCATCCTTCCCTAGGCCCTTTCCAGGTGTAACTGCAGCCAGGCGGCAGACATCACCTGCAAGGATCCAGGAGGGAGAGCAGGCAAAGGCAAACAAAACCACATCACACCTGCACCCATGTCTTCCTGCAATCTTTTTTTTTTTTTAATCTTCAAGTTATTTTTTCTCCCCAATTATGTCTCATGTGAGAAACAAAGTATGACCATTTATGCCAAACTTAATTTTATTTATTTTACAAACAAAAATATACATTTATTCTATATTTTCTCTCTTTTTACCACCCCCCCACATAACACACTTCTGCTCAAGAACCACTTTAAAGATGGCCCAAAGCATTATATATATACATACATATACAACAGGAGGAAGGTCAGTTCATGACCTAGTGCAGAAGCTCCTCAGCAGCAGAACATGGGACATTCCAGAAATACTGGAGTCCTGCCAGCCAAGGACAGGATGGATGTGTTGACATCCTGCACAGGTGATCCTTCAGCACTGAATTGAGATGGTAAAAAGGCAAATTCATAACAAGCTCTTCACATCAAAAAGGAGGGCAGATAAGTCCTTTCAGTCAGGATGTTAAAAGTCAACAAATACTCCTTGGGATGGAAAAGCAGTTAATCCTTTCGTTCTCAACTGCTTTGAAGTCTTCATCTCTCTTGACTCTGTCCAAGGCCCAGGGAAGCCTTGTAGGTTCCCCCACCCTTTCTATCCAACAGCAGCTTGGGATCAGTGTTGTAAGCAGCATTAGGAGCAGCGGCACAGCAAGGCAGGCATCACATCATCCATCCCTTTTACAGCAAGCAGTCCAGCATGGCTCAGGCCAACTCTCAGCAGTGACAGAGGAGCAAGGAACTTCTCTAACGTGGCAAAGGCTGACTTGGCCAGCTGCTTGTCCAGCCCTTGCAGTCATTGCATGAAGTGGAAATGTGAAAGGCTGTGACCTACAAGAAACTACTCAGTTCTAGCACATAGATAGAAGCCTTTTTCCCCAAAAGTAAATCTAAAAAAAAACCAAAAAAAGGGGCTGAGGGCATTGTTTGTTTTCACTGTGCCAGTGCTACTTAGGCTTGCAGGGCAAAGTCCCCAGGCAGACAGAGAAGCTGCATTGCTCATTAACAAAAAAAGATAAGCAAAGGCCTGCATAGTTTCGGCAACCAGTATGAACTTCATGTTCTTACCCATGTTTTCTTTCCTTGTGATGGGAACACCTGGTAGTGAACACCTTCCTCTACCTGCTAATGATCCGAACCAACACCTCCACACTGCACCGTGCATAACAATTTCCCAGGAACTCTTACCTCAGTATTCTTCGGGAACACCAGTAAGTTGGGGCAAGAGATTCACACAGTCCCCAAATATTCCAAATTCTCTCTTTCTACCATCCCTAGTGGAAAGTTGCTTACAGCAGATCTCCACCTACCCGGAGGACTCAGGTAGGAAAGCACCCCCAAAGGTAGAGGAATACACATCTTCATCCTTGGAAAGCACAGGATTATCCCAGAAACCAGACTGATGCAGCCTTTATATGAACAGTCACTGGATTGGAACACCATGTCTTGAAACTGCATGCCAGACAGCTCAGACAACAGTAGTCCCTTTTCCAGCATGGAAGAGGTTAATAAGAAGTGCCAGGAAGTCTTTAAAAGGAAAAGGACCACTCTCCACGTGCACATAAGTATTTTCAACATAGTTCAGTGTTCCATGAAACTTAGACCAGCAGCAGTCTGGGGATCTGAACTGCAATGTAAGAGAAGGACACTGCCAGAGATACGCATCCATCTCCCACTCCTTTCCCACTGTAGCACACCAGCCAGCTTGATTCTAGCATACCTAGGGTGTTTTGAGTTTCCAGTCACTAAATTCTGACAGCTTGGACTCATCATAGGCTTCTGCTCTGCCTCAAGCACCTGCATGACTCTAGAGCCTTCATCTGCAGAGTCACCTTCCTCCTACACAGCACTCTCCGAGCCTCCGCCAAAGCCATGAAGCAGGGTGCAGATGGAAAATGCACCTACCTCACAGGTTTTACTCTCGAAACTCAGCCCTGATTCAGTGTTGTTACTCAGATTTTCCCGTGAGCTCAAATGCACAGTACTACAGCCTCCACAGACTGGTTCACAGCTCCTTCAGCTCAGCTAGACAGCAGTACAGTCTGTCCTTCTGTCTCCCTACTGTTCAGTCACTTCCCATTCATGCTGTGAGCTACCAGCCTTCCCCAAATGTTCCATGGGCACACAGAACAGTTCATTCCTCTTCATACCTCTTTTTTCTCCACACACTCAGAACACTCCTTTTAACAACTAGCAACTCCAATTCACAATTTTCATCAGTGTTAGCTGAAACCAGGAGTGAGCCCTAGTGACCAGCTTCCCTCTTCAGACACTATCACCACCTGTGTTGTTGCATTATGGCAAGATGCAGGCAGCTATGCTGCTTGAAAAAGCCCAGGAAGACCATCTTTGGTTTCAACCACCAAAATCTTTCTATATATGTACAATACAGCAGTCAAATCAGCAACCTCATCCCTAAAGACCATTCCCTTAAGTGGCAGACAAGTGCTTTCAGTCACTGAAAAGGAAGAGGTGCCAGCCAGGGCTATCTTCTGGGTCATATTCACATCTGGAACGTGGAGGATCAGGAAAGCTCAGTGTTTAAAGGTTTATGAACAAAACTGCTCTACATTGTTCTCGGGTAGAAACAGAAAGTGTTCTTTCCAAAAGGGTGTGGGCTGCCAACTTAGTTCCACAACAGGTTTTGGAAATCCTAAGGACAAGAAGAAAGCCATGGCAGGTAGCCAAGGACAGATTTCCAGTGGACATCCTAACAGCTGTGGTATCAGGGAATTTGGAAGGAAAGGAATGAGGCATCATGTGATTCAGGTGCCCTGCCTCAGGCATTGATGGATTTCCAGCGGTCACTGTCTATGCTGTTGATGCTGCCCACGTGGTATGGCATAGAGGCCACGTCGTCCAGGTAGGCTGTGGTGTCAATCTGAGTGCTAGAGTAGAACCCAGAATCCATTCCTTCCTTCTTGGCAACAGCATAAGGGTGGGGTAGGTGCACATCCACATCCTCAGGTTCATCCACCTGACATTTGTAGGAGAAAAGGATCTTCGGTTCAGACCTGGAGTGATGAAAGATTTAAAATGCTCGTTTAACCAATGTGGTATCACAGCCACCTATTCTTAATTGAAATTCACCAGTGTTAAGAAATTGTGCATTCAGACCTTAAACACTCTTTAAATGAGCTTTTGGTCTAGAAATTTGTGACAGAGTAACTTGCCATAAAGTAATGCTAAATGAAGCTTTGGATGAAGTCACTTAGGAGAAATACAAATGGCAGAAGCCTGACTACTGTGGGAAAAGTGTTCTCATCTTTGGGAGTTTTGAATTACTGAGGGCAACAGCACCCAAACACTGCTGAACACCACAGCAGCCTGGCTACTGACACCAAAATGAGTCAGAACAGGAGTACGCTTCAAATTCCACCTGTGCACATCATGAAAACCAAAATACAAGCACTTGTGGATCAGCAGTTTCCATCTTTAACTCCAGACAGTGTTCCCTTCTAATTTCAAAGGGATGCACAGGTACATTTTTATATTTTAAAATAAATTTATGTTTTCAGTTATTTTAAAGCCCACTGTTTCTTGCTAATGACCAAAAATACCAAACCCTACACTAAACCACTCGAGTTTTCCCACCAAGGTGCATTTCCCGCGAGTGGCCACACGGTGGCAACCCCGGCCCGAGAATCGCCCTTCCCAGGGCTTTTCACTGGTGATTTCAGGGCCCATGGTAGAGTCCTCGGCCGAAGAGTTACTCAACCCCCACATCCTTTCTACAAATTTACCCCAAAACCCACCCACAAGACCGTTTAAGCTCCCAGGATTCAATCCTTCATTAAGCATTTAGCTATCAACTTCAGCAGAAAAACTTTGTACTACACAGGATGCTGAAGAAGTGATCCTCTGAAATGTGTGAGAGGAGTACAGTCATCAGCTCTGCTCTGCATACAAAGGAGCCCTGCACAGAAGTGAGCAGCCCTGGGTCACACAAGAAATTCTCCAAGGACAGAAATTAAGACTAGTTCTCTAACTGGCCTTATAGCTGCTGTCTTTATTGTACAGATGGAGAGAACCTGAATGCAAAACAATTAAATGACAATATATACCCATCTGAACTCCTGTTCCTGGCTACTCACCCAAAGAAACCTTTCAGGAATGCCACATAGATGAGAGGTGCAAAGAAGCTGAAGTAAAGGAACGTGGTAGCATCAACACAGCTGTCAACAGCAAAACAGAACATGAAGGGATTTAGCACTCAAGCACAATACACCTGGATACCACCACTCACATCCTCCCAAATCATCCAATTTCCTTCCAAAGTGTCCAGAGATCAAGAAAAATCATGCTAAACAAATTTAAACTGATACTAACTAACAGCCATTGTCATCAACATGTGTCACTGCTTCTAGACACTCGGGGGAACCATGCCAAAACCCAAGGTCTGACCAAGAACAGAGTCTCAGTGCTCCTGACTCACAGATGTGACACTGATCCCTGCAGAATGAGACTCCAGATAAAAGGGTGTCTCCATATTTCTAGCAAACAGACTTTCCTCTCTTACTACCTACTAATCGCCAGACATGAGTGGATTCACACTATTACTCTCACTCACCACCTCAAGACCACTGCAGCCCATGCAGCTCCACAACCTCTCCACTGGGAGTTTCCTGATTACTTAAGAGTTCTTTTGGCACAAAACAGAACCAACAGGTTTATTCCTTCTTAGGAACACAGCATAGGTTTGTTTTCTTGGGAGAGGCAGTGCTGAAGGACACTCAAACACAACACAAGATCCAGGGCTGCAGACCTCTTCCCCCAGTGTACATACCACAGTCCTTCTATGATATCCACACAGAGGAGGGCACTGCCCAGGCCCTGCACCAGGTTCAGCAGTGCCAGAATGCCAGCATAAACATAAAAACTCTTCCTGGCTGTGGGAAAGACATGGATGCAGGTGAAGCTCAACCTCAAATACCAGACCACTGGAAATCTGTTTGATGGAGATGCCAAATCCATCAGAAGGTTCTCATGACCTTGTCTCTTTAAGAACTGCTAAAGAATTAAGACTGCATTTTCCTGTCTCATGCTGGCAGGATTGATGGTATGGTAAACCATACCCTCCTGCATGTGTGTATACACACACGATGGGTTTTGAAGCAAGGTTATGGCAACACATGCAAAGATTTAATTGGCAAGCATCTGGAACCATAATTGAATGCAAGAAAACCACACAAAGACAACATAGCTGAACCAGAAGCTGTGCCCTTCCAATGTACAGCACTAATAAAACTGCTCAGGAGACCCTGACAGGAGCAGCAGGGTAGGCTGGACACCAGGCAGATCAGGCCCAGGACCTGTGCCTGTGACACGTGACACACATATCCCCTCCCTCAGGGTACCCACACATGGATGCCAACACTAGTTAAGAGAGAAGAGCACAGTGCAAACACCTTAATAACAGCTTCTCTAGCTATTCAAGAACTGCAGATATTCTGCAACAACAACAACCAAACAGAAGCATCTTAATGAAGTAAAAGCCCAGATAAAAATTGTTGAGCAGCTCCCAATTAGGCTTCCCTTCCCAGAGGATGACTAGCACTTTACCATCATGCATGCATTTCAATGGAAGCTGTTATTAAGAAGCCATTTCTTAAGGCTCTCAGAAGATTATATACTCACATTATACCTGTATCATTAACTGACCAGTAGGTCTGGTTTTCATAATGTAATTGTTTAACTACTAAAGTAGCAGTATAACTGCTCTTACTCTGCTCTCCAAAAGACAGAACATACTAATTTTTCTAGGGATAAGTTATCAGTCCTTTGCCATGTTATCTGAACCCTGAGATGTCGAATGCATCTGCAGCACAAACACATACAGGAACCTTTTACTCCCACCTATGCTTTATCCTGACACTGTACCCATCTATACTATGGAAAACACTAAAGTTACTTACAGGGCAAAGAAATCCGGTCTTTCAGAGGAGTTTTTGGAAGAATCACCACCAAGGAATAGACCTGTTGAGACAAAGAACTAACAGTTCCATGGCTGCTTTGCAACTGAGCTCAACAACCTTTGCAGGGATGGAGTGTGGTATCATGCACTACTCCCTACATGTCTCAAGGCAGAGGCACAAACCCTCAACATTAAACACAGTATGGATGTGAAGGCCTCACAACTCGCCCCCATCAGCATAAACCAGCTGATCACAGAGAAACAAGGGAGAGAAGAACATCTGAGTTCAGCTGGAATCCAGCTGCCCCAGCTTACACCACTCCCACTGCACCTTTATTGCTTCAGCTTCCCCACCACATGAGAAGCATCAATGTCATGCTGTATGAGGCAGGAGGGGGATTAGGGCATTGTTGTACTCAAATCATCCTCCTTGCTCCATTTAGAAAATACAAAGAAGCTATCACAGAGTGCATAACACATTCCCAGTACTTACCAGAAAGAAGAAACAGGAGCTGGCAAGCCAAAAGTGTCTCCCTCCATGGCCATAGATATTGAAGTCTTCTGCTGAGAGGTGGGCATCAGGGTACAGGATTTCCAGGGTGCCCTAGGAGAGAAGCGGCACCAATATAATTCTGTTACAGGCAGTATCCTCACCGAAATGCACATCTGGACAAGGGACACTACGTTTAAAGAAGTTCAAAAAACAGCTGGCCTGCCTCCCATGACCCAACCAAGCCCTGCCCTGTTTAGGCTAAGTTACACAGAAGAGGAAGAAACTGAAAACAAAAAGTGAGGAGAAAACGAGTGGCAGGAATCTGCATCTGAAGGAAACTGGAACCAATGACATTCCAGGTGAGAGACTGAGGTGGACAGGGGATGCAAGCATTTATCTAAAACAGACCAAGAGTTCCATTTCCATCTTTAAAGTAGACCTTTCTGCTGAAACATCCAGAATACAACCAGTTTGGGAAAGGACACCGTCTTGTTTAGGAGCCACCATACAGATAGTGGAGACAAAAGTTCTTGTAAGCACTACTGAACCCAGATATACTCAAACACTTGATATTTTTTGAGGCTCCTCCAGCTTTATCATGTGATAATGATCAGCTCACTGCCTCCGTAGCCAGGAGCCTGCTCCCAGAACAAAGCTCTGTGTGTTATTCTGACGCTGCCCTGAATAGAGAGACATGGGCTGACCACTGACATGCCGAGGAGGAGAATAAACCCAGACACAGATTGCATTGTTCGGGGACATGAAGACATGCCTAATAAACTGAGCCAGCAAGCCAGCTGCTAGTCTGAAGAGAAGCAAGAGCTCTCAGCTCTCAAAGACTCAGCAGACAAGAGGCCACTGCAGTGCCCTTACTTAGCAAGCACATGGTTTTCATGGCCCTTGAGGCCAGATCCAGAACTTGTGGCTCAGAGGTGGAAAACCTCGCTCTTGTTCCAAGATTCACTAAACAAAGCAATCCATCCAAACCTCATCTTATTTCCTCACCTTATCTGACCTATTCATGCAGTAAAGAAGACAAGCAGATACTATCTGCTTATACACTGCTACAAGCATTCAGTCTTCCTCCAAAACCTCATCCAAAGAGCAAAGCTGCCACTTTCAGATAGGAGTCACACTCTTAACTGCTTAACTTCAAGCAAACTCCCTTCTTTTGCAAATTATTCTGCTTCAGCATGCTCACCTGGGTGACAGAATATGCCAGAGACAGCACAGTGGTGATTGCCAGCACACGTTTCACGCTTGACTTGCTCTCCAGGTGACCTGTAATTATGGGGTACAGAAGTGACTCAGGATGTAATCTCAGCACTGGTTAAAATCAGTTCTTTCCAGAACCAATAAAGGAAAACACTTGTATTTCCAGAGGCCTTCAAGGGAAGGTTAAAGCTCGCTAAACCCTGTTTGGAGAGTTGAGCCTTCTGCAGGCAAAATCCTACTTATAAAACAACAGATTTTAACTTGCTTTCCTCCTGTCCACACTAATATAGAGAAAACCACTAAGTCCTTCTGCTGGGGTTACAGGAAAGAAAAAAAAAGAAAGAATGACTCCAGCATCACATACACTGAGATGCTATAAAGCTTCTTCTCAGGGAGAAGAGTTGATGGGAGGCTGGGGTAGAGTAATCTGTACTGGAATATACTGGAGAAGGCAATTTCCAGAAGCTCCTTTCAATCTCAATTATTCTATGAGCCCTCAAAAGACGGAAAGGATACTGCTCATGTGTCCCACTGACAGATGCAACAGTGACACCTACCCTCTCCTCTAACTCTCACCTCACAGGGAGAGGCATTTTCACTTGCACAACTGAAAAAAGTAGAATTACAATTGCAGGTACAGATAAAGCATTTGAATGCAGCCAGGATAGATCAAACCAATCAAGGATGGGACAAAGGGGATAGAAGGGCCCCCAAAGGGACTATCTTAAATAAAATGGGGTTGAAGCAAAGATCAGACTGCTGATCTTGTCATAAAAATCTTACCTAAACTGTACACTCCATCATATGAGTGCAGGACAAACAAAGCTCATATAAATCACACAAGCCATAGATCTGTAAGGTATAATCAAACCTATAATAATAAGTGTTATAATAAGTGGCCTTCAGCCACTTCTAACTAAAACTCCACAATTTGTCCTTTGTATTTATCCTACAGCCTCCTCACTTTATAGAATTAGCATCACCATGAACTTAGAGATGCAGCCTCTGTGGAAGGAAAGGGAACAGGAAACATTCAAAGCACTCAAAAACCTCCTGACACATACCAAAGGCAAGGCCTAGAATCACCACACTCAGTTCAATCGCCAGAAGGAAGAACCTTGTGATCTCCCACAGGATCTGAGGGATAACAGAAACCAGACAAACATGATTAGATGGAGCCAGGCACCAGTTTGAAGTCAATAAAGCAGAACTCCAGGGAATGGCAACCTCTGAATGGCTGGTTATTTCCACAAGCCCTTCTCATGCTTTGTAGGGATACTGATCACATACTTATTCCAAGCCCTGTTCGTGCCTGTGGAACAGAACAGTTGTGTGGGAACGAGCAAATAGCAGGTCTGAGGAGAGGAAGTGGCCATGGTTTGCCCCAGCTGAGGATCTGTCACTTGTCTCAGATATGTTCTTGCTGCTGTGCTCTCAAAGAGCACAAGCCCGTGATGACCTCAAAAGTACAATATTAAACAAGGGCAGTTCTTAAAGCAGTAGATATGCCTGAACAAACTCTGTATTCTGCCCTCTTCCAAAGCTACTGGTCCTTAAATCTAAAGCATATTCAAGTAAAAAGCATCCCCCACTCCAGCCTGTCATTTGCAATCTCATGTTTTATTTGATGAAACAAGACCAATAAAAAGCAGGTGAGACAACTTTTCAGGGAGTCATGCAATAAATGAGTGCCAAACCTAGAACAAGGACCCAGATTCTGGCTTATTAACCCTTTACCTCTGAACATTGAATGGTACTCTCTCTTGAAGATACATAATATTTTAAGAGGCATTGGATAAGACACTTCTAATCCCAGCAAATACACAGTGTATGTGTGTGCATATATATGTGAGAACACAAAAGAAACATAATAGACAGGATAGGGCATGTTTACAGAAAAAACTGTCAGTATCTGTCGTGCTACATGATTTCCCAGTGGCTGCACTTAGCAGCAACACCAAAGCTGAAGAAAAACACCTTTCCACCGCTTCTTCATTATTGAAGTCCTGGACCTACATCTGTTGGACAGAAGTGAATGAAAATACTACCAACATCCAGCCAGTCGCAACAGCAGCTCATCACAATGCTTTGACAGTAACATTAAAGGGAAAAGCAAGGGAACCACACTGATCCCAGAGAATAAAGCCCAAAGACCTGTACTCAGTGGGTGGCTCCTCCTTCTCTAACAGCTCAAGAACTGCAAAGCTTTCTGTTTTAAGTAATATTCTGCTACAAGTCAAATTACTACAAAGAACAGCATGTACAAAGATATTTCCTGTTTCCTAAAGGTTCACCCTGTGCTCAGATTGGCTGCAAGGACGTTCAGGTGTCAGTCTCAAAAGGGAAATTGGTTTTATTTGCATTCAATATAAAAACTTAAACACTTTCAAAGAGCCACTGAAATACTGCAAGAGTAACAAAGGCCAGGTCTTGCCCATCCACTAAAGGTATCAGAATGTTTACCTCTTACAAAAGAGAATCATTTCATTCCTGTAACAGGAAACTTTTGCTGCCACTATTTGTGCGTCTATTTTAGGAAATCCATTGTTTTACCATCCTGGATGTTGTGATGATTTAGATCCAGCTATCAAAACAGGATTCCATAGCACACATAGCTAAGAGTACTGCAAAAAACCACATTCTTCTTGTACACACGTAAGAGGGAAGGCAGAGCAGATTGCTGTGATCAGAAGTACACAGAGCACAGCCTCTAACATCAGTGTTGCACCTACCTTGTCAGCAACCATGGCAGCATCAGAGGCGCTCACAGTCATGGAGACAACAGCTCGGGCAATGCCAACTAAAGCCACCACAAACACCTACAAAAAAAGAGCAAAAGTGAGCTCGTGTCAAAATGCACATATGCAGTAGTAAATAGAAACCCTTTTGGAATACCATTTCCAGGTCAGCTTTTTGATAATGTGTCTAAGAACTTCCTGCAGCAGACTACAGATAATTTCCCGAAAAAGATTCCTCGGTCCTGGTAGATTGGGGTAGTGCCTTAGAATTTAGGAAGTAACAATTGCCTCAACTGCCAGATTAAGCTCCGAAGAGTTCTTCGCCCAGTCGTTACAACAGTATCTTTACAGCCATCCCACCCTTCATTCCACTGGGGCAGGGGAGGAGAAAAAGAAATAGAAAACATATCCCTCCAAATTACAAAACCAAATGGCTGCTATGTCTGACTAAACCAATCACATCAGATAACAGAAACCACTCAACATCAACTACAACACAACTGTGACAAAACTAAACCCGCAGTTCTCTCACTCCACACTGACAACGCTCAGGAATGCAGAGGAAAAGTCACTAGCAGCCACCAGCTTTAGAACGTCTTACCCTGCTGCACAGTGCAACACAGAGATCCCCAACTCACCTCACATACCATTTCAGTGTGACAGCTCAGCAAGGCTCAGTTACTCTGTGCTGTCACAGCTATACTACGAAATTAAGAGCTCAGTTGGACGTATCTACACTCCACTGTGCAGACTTGCACTCTAAAAAAGTGGATTTTTCCAGATAAAATTCTCTGAGTCACAGGCTGATCCTAATGATGAAGGCAGGAGACAGCTAAACCTATCAAAGAACCAAGAGTCCAAGCTGATTCTAAGGTGGCTGCAGAATGGAAACAACCAATAAGTGACCCATAGATGAGTATCTCTATCTCAGAGGAGGAAAGGATAGCAATGGCATGAAAGAAGAATACAACAATCCCTCCTGGAGTGGAAAACTCCATGACAAAACACTAACAAAAAAAGAAGGGTCCCTGAATATAATGGTGTTCTAGAGCTGCAACAACTCACTGGAGAGGAACACATACCTTTTTGTTTCCTCTCTAAGCAGGTAGAGACTCTTAACTCCACCTTAATCACCAACTCCACAAGAAAGCGTTCCTTTAGGACATGACAATCAGTCTATTTAAATGAAGTCCTCATAGAATGCACTCCATCCTCATTTCCCAATAATATACTCAAGAAATGAATATGAAACTGAGTTAAAGCATTTTCCTCTAAGACTCTGTGCTGGATTTGGCTGGGATAGAGTGAATTTCCTTCACAGTAACTGGTATGGGGCTGTTTGGGATTTTCGTGCTGAAAACTGGTGATAACACAAATGTTTTCATTACTGCTGCACTGCTCTTACACAGACTGTAAGGCATTTTTTGCCTCTCACCCCACTCCACAAGCAAGTTGGCTGGATGTGCACAAGAAATTAAGAGGGGACAACTGGGACAGCTGACCCCAACCAGCCCAAGGAATATCCCATATGGCATCATGCTCAGCACATAAAGCCAGGAAGAAGGAGGAAGGAAAAGACTTTCAGAGTAATGGTGTTTGTCTTCCCCAGTAACCGTGATGGAGCCCTGCTTTCCTGGAAACAGCTGAACATCTGCCTGCTCGTGGAAAGCAATAAATGAATGCTTTGCTTTCCCTTGTGCACAGCTTTTGCTTTGGCTTACTGACCTGTCTTTATCTCAACCCACAGGTTTTCTCACTTTTACTCTTCTGATTCTCCCCCCTGTTCCAGAGAAGGGGAATGAAAGAGCAGCTGTGTGGGGCTGAGTTGCCATCTGGACCATAAAGTCAGTTCACTTTCCTCCCTCTGGTTTATCAAGAGCTCTGTTTTTCAAAGCCTTTGGCACAAACTTCTACTGACCATGTGCATTACTGGAAACATGTAGGAAGGTTTAAATCCAGACTGGAAAGGGATGGTAAGATTTTTAAAAGGTTGAAACATTTGTGTATATAGCTGGTTACCCAAATCTGTGCAGAAGCCTGGAACCCCAACTCTTGGCCTGAAAGAGCTAACAAGACTTCCCAACAAAGATTCAGGTGAGGCTACTAGGTCAGATTTGGTTTTGAGCTTCTCGGGTTTTGCCATGCCAGCACCTGTACACAGACCAGGGAAAGAGGGTCCATCTAACCCAATTCAAACACACATTCACTTTCACAACCTGTGCTAATCTCACTGAGGAAGAGCAATCACATTATGTTACATACTGAGGCAAGCCAGGATATCAAAAAAGCTTCTGAATGGTCTTTTTAAACAAATTCAGGTAGGTCCTTGCATTTATGATGTCCTGTAAGCAGTATCACAGGGCATCACAGAACTGGTGAGAGGAAAACAGCAAGATCGTAGATGTTTGTAAACTGTAACTGTACTGTATATTCTGTTTGACATGATGTGAAAGAAACTAACAGGGTTGGGTTTCGACATTCCCAAACTAACCAGAACCCTGTCACATCACCATTTTCTCCAGCAAAAGACCAAGCTTTTCAACAGCTTCACACAAATTATTCTCCATTCCCTATCTCCATGAAAAGCTGGGTTTATGTCCCATGCTACTTACTGCAAGGAGCAAAGAAAGCATAAGATACTAGATTCCAAGACAACAAAGTAACAGAGGAAGAAAAAAAGGAAAAGAAAAATGAAATCAGCACAGGAGAACAAAATTCACTTAAATCCAGCAGATATGGTCCCAGTATCTACTAAAAGCTGAATTCAGAGAGTGCAAAAAAAGTCTGTGTCTACTTCTTGTAGTACACCTTCAATAAAAACCAGATCTTATCCCTGCAAGAGCTGGTCTAGGCTCTCTCCACTAGTTCAGTGACATTGTTCATGAGTGGTAATAAAAAAAACACTCCTCAGTTCAAAGGCACAGAGTGGTACTCACTAGTATGTAGAATGTAGTGAAGATTGGGCTGGAAGTGACTCGGATTTTGGCCCTGGCAGAGGGCAGCTTCCAGAGAAGAAACATAAAGAAAAGCACATTGGGAACCAGGAGCAGAAGATCCCAGTAGCGGACTCTGCAAAAAGTAAATAAAACAGGTCTTATCCCTGTTCTTCAGCCTCTAGAAGAGAAGGCACCAGCCCCGGTCCCTTCTCAGCCAAACTGAGAAACAAACAAAGCTCTTTCCGTTGGACCAGGGTCAGACTGTGGTCCCATTTCCTCCAACTCACCTGGACTTCCCAATGTCTTCATAGAGCAACAACAGGCACTTGTGCGGCACTGTGATGTTCGTGTCGTTGATCACCTGCGTTGTCATCGGGGAGAGAGTTGTCACATTATCCAGTGCTGTCACCAGGGCAGTTGAATGTGTGATGTTGTCAGACATGGAGAATGTCATCATAGACATCATGGACTGGAACATCCTGTCTTCCTTCTGGTCCAGGTCAAACAGAGCAAGCCAACCACAGCAGGGAAAATAAGCAATATTAAATCAGTTGTGAGTCAGAGCTAAAAAAATACATCCTTGACATTAAGCCCCTGCACAACAGCTTCCTGCTTGGTACAGCCAATTATCATCATGTCAAAGACTGTATTACACAATGAAATGCCACCTGCCCTAAGTCTGTCTGCACGCAGCCATTAGAGCGGGCAGTACAAAACCACACTTTGGTAACAGAGTAACAAGCACCTTCAAATGGTGCCACGTAGGATTAAATTTTCTGATTATTTGAGCTTTGGCAGATTCCTAGAAGAAATCAAGACTCAACAGCAATACATGGCATCATCATATGGAGACAAAAACCCTACTTTACCAGGACACTCATTCTTGGTCTCAAGGTCAAGAAGTGACAGAGTCAATGACTTGATTTCAACTACTGCAAAGAAAACCTAACGAAAACCCGTTGCTGTTACCAACCTTGAAGTCTAGGAACAGGGAGAGCCTCACATACACCCACCTAAAGCGACTGTACAGAGTCTTTACCTTTCAAACCCAACATGGGCAAAAACCAAGAGTCAGCATTCTTTTTCTAACCCTCTGCAACACAGCAGAACCATTCTGGTTTTGAGCAAATTTCTTCCCACCCTAAAAGCAGAACCCTCACTGTTAAGGTACTTAAGTAGCTATAAGCTGAATACTAACACAGGGTTCAATCACCCCTCTTGACAATCCCTAAAGAAGAAATCACAGGCAACCCACAGATGCAAAAATAATAAATCTCTGTCAGCCAACATCTTAAAGATGCACAATGCCAGGGACAGCACTTCAGCAGTCTGTGTGTTATAGCTAATCCAGGATTTATCTCAAAAAATTCTCCCTGACACCAACCCTGACTTGCGTGGTGAAAACTGACAGCCCCCATGACAGGGCTCAGAAGGTATTTTCCCTTAGAGGTTCTGGGTGAGTCACAAGCTGGAAAGCATCAGCACAGCCCTGTGTCATCTCCTGAGCTTTCAGAGCTCAGTAGCACCTTCTCCACAAATTGCTCGAGACTGTCAGTAACGGGCTCTTCCTTCCCTTCAGAGGCTGAGACTCTTCCCAGGTTCTCTAAGGGGCAAGGGAATCGTCCCACCCTCAGCCAACAAACCCTCCCTTTGATTCATCCTTGCTGACAGATACTCCCTGAGCTGGGATTTTCTTTCGTGACTACCACATGCTGTGCTGCACGAGAGGCATCACAGTAAATAAACACACAGACCTGGAAGGAGCAGCTTCACACCAAGACGGCAAAACCTGGGCCAAAAAATTTTGCTTCTAAGTAGGGGTTCCAGCAAACAACCTTCACATTCCAAACTTATCTCTGGAAATGTCCTCTCTTCCCTCCAGCTACTCACTTCTCTGAATTGTTAACAGGAGGATTTTCTCGTAACAATTTTACTCCATTCTCTTCCTCTGTAACACCACTACATCTCAGTAGAAGCGAGGGCAAGTACAGTCACATTTGCCAACACAGAAAAATTCCTACATGGTTTTTCAAAAAGATGGAAAAAAGTAGAGAAAAACCTCAGAGACCATGGGCAGAATAACATTAGCAACTGTGAACCATCACAACCTCCTAGCAGCTCTTCTGGGACAAAGAATTCCATCTGCCTGTCACACTGAAAAGAGCTCAACCATAAAGCTGTGAGAGATTTACATTAGAAAAACAACTTCTTATGAAAAGAGCAAACAGGCTCCATTCTTTTTCGCTAGAAGCCACCACTATCACGCAACAGCAGCTGCTGATAAGGAGAGGAGCTGGCCACATGTAACAGAACTCCCGTCACGAGGTTTCAAAGGGCAAAGCAGAATCAAGCTCACCTCTCAGCCAGCCTGCTTGCTACAGCCTGGTACTTGTATTCTTCCTCCCCAGATAAAGTGTACACACAGCAGACCAACAGAACACCCAACATGATAAGAGAGGGCAGCTAAGGCCATCAGACACTGTGGTCATACTTTTCTAACAGCTAAGGCCTACAGCAAGGAGGTGGAGAACTGGCCCACTCCTGTCCAAATCAACAGCAAAAATCCCACACCAACAGGACCAGGAATTGATGGAAAGGATCCAGCTAGGGGTTGTCATCCCCAGCAACACTGCTCCTTTCAGTACACTGTCCTTGCCCTGTCTAGTCCTAAATAAATCCAGTCAGCTGAGCATATCCAAGAGCTCACTCCCCACACCCTCCTGCCTCCACGGGACTGCCCACTTCAGCCAGTCCAGCCCATGCAATGGGGTAAAATCACCCAGAGCCACATGAAAAGAAGCCAGTACTGCAGTCATCACCCCCTTTTCATCCAGCAGGCAGCTCTGTACACCAGAAACCAAAATAAAATGTTTTCCTATACTCCAAATAAAGTCAGGCTGACTTGGTCGAGGCCAATTCCTCACTCCAGACCCTGGACAAGCTGCATTTGGAACAAGACCACAGGCATGACTCCTGGGCTGCAGTGACAGAGCTCTGGGAAAGGCTCTGCTGCACCTTCCGGGAAATGTTATCTCACCAGTGGGTATCGCTCCTTGAATCGTGGCACTGTAACAATATCAGAGCTCACAACACCGTCAATTCTGTCTTCTTTCAAAGCCCATCTACAGAAAGGTGAATTACACACCGCACAAGTTGCAGCTGTAATAAAACCAAGACATTTCCTTCTTTCTGCAAACAGCATCAGAAAGTCTCTTAAGTACAGACTGTGATAAGGTTAAGACTGCTTCTTAAAATACTCTATTTGTGCAATAAAACCTGCACTTACCAGATCCCTGCTCAAATACAACTGTTACTGTAGTAACTTAAATGCTTAGAAATACCCCAAAAGTAAAAAAAACCAAAACCAACAACAACAACAAAGTCCCCCCCAATGCAAAAAAAAAAAAAAAAAAAGAAAAAAAGAAGCCTTTTTTTTTTTTTTTTTCATTTTTAAGAAGCCTTTTCAACTCTCTGTTTTGGTCACAACAGCTGCGTTTTTCATTTCACTCTTAGAACTTAAGACAGGGATTTTCCCTCAGTGATCGAGGTGCTCCCTTTCAGTTTCAATCTCACATCTTGTTCTGAACTAAGCTTAAAAAGAAAGAAACTGCAACGGGAAAAAAAAAAAAAAAAAAAAAAAAAAAAGAAAAATACCGAAAGCAGAAGTATCAACAATAAGCCCAAACCCTCAGAGACAGAGAACCCTGGCCCAGAGGTGGATTTCAGAAATGCATATCCCGGGGTTCTTCTGTTTTGGTTTTGCTTGCTCTGGAAGGCGGGTGCACAACGCGCAAGGAAAGTATCAGTGCGGGGTCACTTGGTTCTGGGCTGGCGAGGACGCGCCGCCTGTTTCACAGGCTGCTAAAGCAGCCGAGCCGCAGACCCGCTGCAGTTCCACCCCACCCTTCAGCTGGCCAGAGGTGCTCCGGAGGCTCCGGCCATGGGGCTCCCGGGCTGCACTAGGAGGCCCTCAGAGGCCCGTGGGCCCCGCGCAGCACGGACC
>VZRR01002750.1:18789-45328 GCA_013398015.1 Oreocharis arfaki
GGCCCCGCTCCACTCGTACCCGCCGGGCCCCGCTCGCACCCGGCCCCGCTCCCGCCGCTGCCGCCGCTCAGTCCCGGGGCCCCGGCCCCGCCATCCCAGCCCCGGCCCTGCCGCTCCCCTCAGCCGGGGAGCGTCGCTGAAGAGCGGCCCGAGCACAGCACCGCGCAGCCAAGCACAGAGGCTGCCGCCGCAGCCAGGGCTTATCAGCCGAGCCCAGGGGCGCTATTGAGAGACGGTCCCCGAGAGNCCGAGAGGGCTCCGGATAGACCAATCAGAGAGCGGGGGCTGTCAAAGGGGCCAAAAGAAATAGCGGAACGAGCCAATAGAAAGGGCCGGAAGGCGGGACTAGGAGGGCGGGCCCGCCGAGCTTTAAAGGCGCCTCGTCCCCCAGCCCCCGGTGGGTCCCCAGCGTGGGATGGAGTGAGTGACGCTGGAGCCGGGCAGGGAGGTGACCCCGGGGCTCGGCGGGTCCGGCGGTCTCGGGTCCACCCGTGCCGGGCAAGCTCTGTCCTTTACAGCCCGATCCCACCCCCCCGGGCCGGCCCGCACAGCCCGACATCCCACCCAACAGCGAGCGCTCTGCGATCCCGCACCCACCGTCACACACCTCCGCAGGGGAAGCAGGATACACCTGCGCAGGAATTCTGCACAGCCTGTGGATGCAAGGCAGGGCAGTTAATAATTGAGGCAGATCCGATGATAAGTCCCTGCAGGAGAGAATGATTAACAACCTTGGAGTTTGGCTTTTAAGGAGAGTTTAAAGCTGGCTGAACAAACTCAGTGTAGTTTGGACAGCAGCTGCTAAAGGGAAACACGATCAATAATTCGCAGGGTTTGGAGGTGCAAATACTAGGCAGACAAAAGAGACGCTTAGTATAGTAAACAAGGAAGTAATTGTGACAAATGAGCCAAGATTTATATAGGAAATTAAAGGAAATAACCAGCTAAGAACCAGCACGTTATTCTCAGCAGTGAGAGCTGACTGACAGGGAAGTTTCAAGGAGAATGTTTGTTATCTGAGTCATTCCAGGGACTGAAGGATACATTCTGGCATGGTTTTCTTCCTGTGGCTCACCCGTGGCTGCAGGGTTTGCTTCTGTAGGAATGCAAGGCTTTTGCTAAGCTGAAGTTTGCCGTACAGAGCTTACGCCTCTTTAGAAGATCCATACATTGGTCATCTTTGCACGTTCTGCTCTAGCAAACGCTGCATACAGAGGGTTCCAGGCCCTCCCCACACATAGATCTTCCTCAGCTTAAATCTGCTTGATCCTCTTCTCAGGTGAAAATTTCCAGCTATGCCTCAGCAAGCCTCATGAAGGGGTTGTACCTGGAGACTTGCCTACCTCAGCCCTATTCCTCTGATTTCCACTGGGCTGAAACAGGTTTTCATGCTGATGTCATGCCTTTGGAATGACATCTGGAGAAGCCAGTCCTTAGTTTGTCTCGTCTCACACTGTCATGCAGGTTAATGATATGTTGCAATATTTTGACACGTTCCATTTATGGATCCAAGCTCAAAGGCTTGGCTGACACCAAGATCTCTGAGTTACAGAAGGGACACTCCTGTTTAAAGAGAGGTGGAGTGTTTCTGCCTAAAAAGTGCCTTGGTAACAGACAAGTAAAATCCGTGTCTCCTTACTTGTAGCCTCAGGCACTAACTAGTTGAACGTGTTACCTCCCACATAACTGTGTCAGAAGGAGAGATTTTGCTTTCCAATCCACCTGCTCTTCCCATCTGATTCCGTTTGAGGTTAGAGCCCAGTATTTTGGACACCAGATCCAAGAGCTGTTTCATGGTCAGGAGGCTGCTGGGTGCCACTGCAAGGACCGTGACACTTTAGCTCCTGCTCTCCTCACTGCTTACGTGAAACAGGAGGTGGGGGATCCACACTCACAGTTCCTTTGTATTAACCAGCCTTGCCTGTCAGCCCCAACGTGGTGTGTGCAAACATGACTCTCCTGTTCCCTTCTCCAGGGACTGCTCCATGTCCTTAACTGCACACATCCTTCCACTCCAGCTGACCACTGCTGCTCTCTGTGTCATCCCCTCCAGCCAGTGCATACAGACGGCAGGGCTCACTCCTTTTGTCCTTGCTGTGTCACTTGGTGTTGCCAGGCTGAAGCAGGACAAGAGGTACTGTTCAGCAGCCTTCATACAACCTTGAGGGCCCCAAGGACAGCTGGCACTTGTTGCTGTACCTGCTGCAGCCTGCTGTGCTTTTGCAATCTCACTGGACTTTCATGTGTCAGAGGTGGAAGGTGCAGACATGGTGTCCAGGACAGCATTACACCTTCGTATCATCACCAAATTCCACTCTTCTGGGACATTTTATCTCTCAAATACTCTTTCAGCTTTTATTAGACCAGTCTACTGAACAGGATATTACTTCTCATCTGAAACTGCTTTGCTGCTCAGGTGCTGAGCAACTGCAGGGACAGATGTGCCTGTCTTGTTTCAGAGCTGTTCGACCAACCTACTGATTTCTGGTATTGGGCATAAATTTGCACCACGGGATACCATCTGGGCTGCACTCCTGTGTCTCTGCCCTTTTTTTTTCAAGGGGAATTCAGTCCCTAGGGCTCTTCCTGTACTGCAAGAAGCCATGAGTCTGCAAAATCCTAGTGGCATGGCTGGATATTCAGGGGTTTGGTGCTCAGGAGAGGTCACCCCAGTGAGCAGCCTGGGCCCTGTCTGCATCTCAGCCCTCTCACATACCCCAGTCCATGTCTCCAGTGTAGCAGGAGCCCTGTCCCATGCATGGCAGCAGCCTGATTTTAGGGGTGGTTTTAACTGCCCAAGCTCAGCTCTTGGCAAAGAGACAGAGAACCCCAGCTCAAGCACAGGACCACTTGTAAGTGGGACCCAAAATTAGCAATGATAACATGGACATGGTGTGTGCTCTTCCAGGAAGGAAAGACAGAAAAGCTGTCTGTCCATCCAGCTGCCCAGTGCCTGGAGAGACAGTGGCACCCTGTGGTGACACTGGCTCATCACAGTGTGTCATCTGGGCCTTGTCAGACAGCACCACCTTAGCCAGGTCTTGGGCTGCCTTCCCTTAAGCCATAGAATCATTTAGGTTGGAAAAGACTGGACATTAGGAAAGAATCCTTCATTGGAAGGGTGCTCAAGCATTGGACAGGTTTCCCAAGGAGGTGATGGATTCACCACCCCTGGAAGTGTTCCAAAACCATGGAGATGTGGTGCTTAGAGACGTGTTTTAGTGGTGGACTTGGCAGGGCTGGGTTAACAGTTGGACTCCATGACCCTGAGGATCTTTTCCAACCTTCATGGTTCTGTGACTCTGTGACCTCCAAGATCACCAAGTCCATGGTGGTCTCTAGGAGCCTACAACTGGGGGCATCTTGGGGGTGTCCCTGTGCCTGCTTCACTCCCAGCACCAGCCAGCTCCCTGTCATGTGTCACAGAGAAGAGGCTGAGCCACTCTCCTATTTGTATCATGATGCTCCTGCTTTGCTGTATTAGTACCAGCCTGAATCATCCAGCTGGGCTCCTGGAAGAGCCATTTCAGATTGTCAGCTGCCTCTTCAGTCACTTTTGCTTCTGGTGTCTCCTGTTTCAGGGTCACTGTCCCACGCTCAAGTGCAGCCAAGAGCAGAAATAGCCTGATACTAAATAGTGATCAGAAACCCTTCAGAGAATGCAGATCTCCAAAATCCAAACCACCTGCTGTTATGCAAGATCCTGTGGCCTGGGAGGAAGCATTCCACCTCCTTCCCAAACATCAGCCCATTGCTTGTTTTGTCTCTCTAAATTCCTCTTCCAGTCTCTACAGGACAGGTGCTCTTCTTCAGTTCCTCTCCCAAATGGCATTTGCTTGCTGCACTGAACAGCTGGGGAGACAGATGTGTCTCCAGAATAGCTCCAGTCAGCTCCCTCTTACTGTTAGCACATACAGGCTAACATAAGAAAAAAAAAAAACACAAGAACAACAAAATGCTAGAACCTCTTTCCCACCTCTTGTCGTTTCAGAGAGAATCAGAACAAAGGTGATTCAGCTGGGTCAGTGGCAAACCCGGTCAAGCCAGGCTTGATTTTAGCTGCCAAAGAGGCAGACGTGAGCGCGGGAATCCACAGTGGGATCTCTCCGGTGGCTCGGGTGCCTGGCAGGAGGACACCCCTCGAGCCCAGAGGGAAATGTTTGCCAAAATTTGCCAGCGCCGCCCACCAGCCCCCGAGCCCCCTTGGCCGGGAGTTGACCCTGGGTCCCTCCCGCTCCAGGCTCCCGCCCCCCGCCTCATCCATATTCACAAGGGGGCGGGGCCTGCCCCTGTCTATCCATTATTCATGACGTTTCGCGCGCTTTTCTGACCACGTGGGTCGGTTTTCGCGCGGAATCCGGCGGGGCAGGAAGCGGCGGTGATGGCGGTGAGCGGCCGGGCCGGGGTAGCGAGCCGGGGAGTTGGGGCGCTACCCCCGCGGGGTGCGGGTCCCGGGTCTTCCCCGCTGCGGGACACTTGGCGCTGCGGCCGTGCGGGGTCCAGAGAGGATTTCGGGCTGTGGGGGGATAATGGGGGTGCGCTCGGCGGTGCTCCCGAAACGCCGAGGGAAGTTTACCGCGTGGCCGGCGCCTCAGAGGAGAGAGCTGGGCCGGGGCAGGATCGGACCCTTTCCCTACGCTCTGGCTGCGCCGCGCTCGGAGGATGGAATTATCCCGTCTCCCACCTCGCTATGTTCCCACTGTCATTTGCGAGGAGGGCTAATTATTTTAACTCATCGGTGATCCATACACCCCTTTTCTGACCGCGGCCCGCATCGCAGAGGCCCCTGGAGGTACTGAGCCCCTCTCTCCCCGCGGTACCCTGCCCTCACCCCCCTCCTGTCCTTGCAGGACTCCTCCGAGTCGCAGGCGGCGGTGACCAGCCCCGTGCGGAGCTCCCGCCGCGGCGATGCCTTCACGTCCAGCCCCGGCCGGGACCTGCCACCCTTCGAGGATGAGTCCGAAGGGCTCCTGGGGACCGAGGGGCTCCCCGAAGAGGAGGAAGAAGGGGAAGAGCTCATTGGGGAAGGGATGGAAAGGTAAGGAAATCGTTTGGGGGGTTGTGTCCGGCGGTGGGGTGCTGGAGATGTCAGTGCAGCCAGCGACTTGGAGGGGGCTCTCAGGCCTTGTAGGATCCCTCTGCTGTGCTGGTAGCTGGGGTGAGGTGGCTGAAGAACTGCTGGGCAATGGAGAAATGTCAGAGTATGGTGTCATTTGAGTCCTGGAAGAACTGAGCAAAGTGCCATCGTGGTCCAGGATGGGTAAACCAGGATCTGCCCGGGATCTGCCTGGATGCATGATGTGCATCCCACCCAGCTCTTTACTCCTGCAGGCATAAATTTTGATGTTGTTTTACTTGGCCAGGCCTGCCGGCAAGCTGAACTTTACAACAGAGAGGCTTGAATGCTGGCATTCCTGACAGTGGAGCTGGAGCCCGTTACTGCAGGCCATCTTCTGTTGGGAAGTGCCTTCCTGCTCAACAGTTCTGTCCTGCTGCAGAACAACTGTCCTGACACCTGCCCAGCAGTAGTCGGAGAAAGGCTGCAGAATTGCTTTCCTGGCCTGATTCCCTGCTCTGTGTGTGTGTGCTAGGGACTACCGCCCCATCCCGGAGCTGGATGTGTATGAAGCAGAGGGGCTGGCCCTGGATGATGAAGATGTGGAGGAGCTGACCGCCAGCCAGCGGGAAGCTGCCGAGCGAGTGATGAGGCAGCGGGACCGTGAGCTGGAGCAGGGCATGGGCCGCATGAGGAGGGGGCTGCTCTATGGTAGGTGCAATGAGCTGTACCAGCTCTGCCACCCTGAGTGCTTGATGATAACCTAGCCCTTTGGGGGGAGCTCGGCTCTTTACCCTCAGGTTAGCAGGGAGGTCTCTAGAGCTCCAGTATATCTGGGCTCCTAGTGAAATCACTGGCTGTGGGCTTGGCTGGATTCCCTGATGCATGATCCCTTTCCCTTGGGTTTCCTATGAACTCATTTGGCATTCTTCTGGTTACTGCTGAAACAAAGTTAGGATCCTGGGCCTGTATCAAAGGGTTGGGATACTACCAAGTGTATGCTGTAGAGTTTGTAAGTGTTGGTGCTCATGTACAGACTTTTGTGGGCCTTTGATGCACTTTAAGCCTGTTCCTTGGTCAGTGAATTAATGGACTTGAACGTGTGCTGTTGCATACAACTCTTCCTATTCGCACCCCTAAAATCTTAGCTATGTTGTGGAAAATGTAGGAGCAAGTCTAGAACTGGATTTAGGCTGGGCCTGGCATATCCCTTGGTTTGTATCCCGGGCTGTGACCTCTTTACTTCCAGAGCCCACACAATCCCACTCTGACAATCCAAAAAGTGGGAATGGGAATCCCAGATCTTGAGCAGTTTTTCCTCCCAACCTTTAGACAGCGACGATGAAGACGAGGACCGCCCTGCACGGAAGAGGCGGCTGGCGGAGCGGGCTGCCGAGGGCATGGAGGAGGAGGATGAAGACATGATTGAGAGCATTGAGAATCTGGAAGACATGAAAGGGCACTCAGTGAGGGAGTGGGTTTCCATGGCCGCTCCCCGGCTTGAGATCTATCACCGCTTCAAGAACTTCCTGAAGACCCATGTGGATGACCATGGGCACAATGTCTTCAAAGAGAGGATCAGTGACATGTGCAAAGGTAGGGCTGGGTCATTGGAGGCTCTCTCTCTTTATGTGGGTCACAGTACTGTGGTGAACCAGTCCAGAGGTGGATATTTTTCTGCCTGCCCTCTTTGTTCCAGACATTGAATCAGCACTTTAAGAAAGCCTGATGCTGATGGAGATAAATGAATAATGGAAGCATGTCTACTGTCTTCTTTGATTCTGGCTGACTAATTAGAAGGCCCCTGGCGTCTGCTCCTCATTAATATTCATATCGTAGAAATGCTAGCAGAAGAATATGTGGGGCAGCAGACAGTGGTCTGCACGTTTGTGATCTGAAAGAGACAACAATTGCTTGCTGTCTGCACCAGTTACTTTCTCACACTGGAAACTGGATTATCCAGCAAGGGGACACAAATAGACCTTGTGACTTTGGAAACCATGTCAGTGTTGCAGCCTTGTATTCTAACTAGGCGCTGCCAGAAGAAACGGTCATTAAGGCTGTCATTGATGAGTTTTAAAAGCAGAAATTGTCACATCTAGGAACAGCTCATGTAGCTGTACTTGTTGTATTTCTTCTTTATATTGAGCAGAAGCTTGAGCGGTGGAACAGGATCAGTTTTATAAAGCTAGGAAATAAAAGGCATTTGTCTCATCCATTTCCACAAACATAAGACACGGGAGGTTTTTGCCAGCCATTCAGCACACATAATGTCTCTCCTATTAACTTCTGTTTCCTGGAGGTCTGTGAGAGAGTTGTGTGTTGGGCTGAGGCTTTTGAATCTCAGGGACACTGAGCCTGGGAAGTATCTGTGCAAAGCTAGAGAGGAACAATAACAAGCTTGGTACTGATGAAGAATTTTTTAGAGAAATAAATTTAAAAGGCTCTTTCACCCATTTTCAAATTGTTAACCTCTAAACATTTTTCAGGGAAAGTGCAGAGATCTGCTAACTGCAGCCTGCAGGATACAGCCTTGTCTGTTCTGGCTATCCTTTGCAAACTCCTTGAGGAGTGAACAGGCTGAAATTACAATTCACCCCATCCTTTTCTTAAGAGAACAGAGAGAGTCTGGTGGTGAACTACGAGGATCTGGCAGCCCAGGAGCATGTCCTTGCCTACTTTCTGCCTGAGGCCCCAGCAGAAATGCTGAAGATCTTTGATGAAGCAGCCAAGGAAGTGGTGCTGGCCATGTACCCCAAGTATGATCGTATTGCTCAGGAGATCCATGTCCGTATCTCCCACCTCCCTCTGGTGGAAGAGCTGCGGTCACTCAGGTAAGAGCAGAACTACCAGCAGTGGCTGTGGGGCCTGCATTAGGCTTTGGGGTACTCGGGACTCACCTGTGAGCCAAACCTCTGGGCAAGTCTAACAGGATAGCCAAGCTTAGCACAGGAAAAAAAATCATACAAAGGATGAACTTTCAGCATTCCCAAGGTAATCTTGTGCCTTGTAGCAAGAGTTTTCCTGGGGGGTGTTTTCCTTCTGTGCCCTGCAGGCATCCAGCATATCTATCTTTCCTCAGGCAGCTGCACTTGAATCAGTTGATCCGGACCAGTGGAGTGGTGACAAGTTGCACAGGGGTTCTGCCTCAGCTCAGCATGGTCAAATACAACTGCAGCAAGTGCAACTTCATCCTGGGACCCTTTTTCCAGTCGCAGAACCAGGAAGTGAAACCCGGTTCCTGTCCAGAGTGCCAGTCTCTTGGCCCCTTTGAAATCAACATGGAAGAGGTAAGGGATTAAGTGCCCGTGAGCTACTCGGACAAGTTCAGCCTGGATGAGGCTGGCTGCTCATCCTGCTCCACTGCCTGTTCCTCCCAGCCCTTCCTTGGCTCCCACCCTTTGAACGGCTTGGTGTGGGGAGAGGGGTCTTCTGCTGTATCCAAGGGGCTGTGAAGATAGGTCCATTTGAGCTCTTGACCTGAATGCCTCAGTTTAGCAACTGGAAGTAGTTTATTGCCACACTGTAGGTGCTTGGATTGAATCTTTTGCCACAATCATCTCTGTGGTACACGGTTATTTATTCATATTTTAGAAATGCAGGCACACGCTGTCCAGCTCTCCTTCCCAGGTTGGGCCAGTCTGTCCTGATCTGTCAGCTAAAGAAACCAGAGAGCAAAATCATTGATGTGGAGAGCCTCTGACTTTAATTCTTTGCTTTGATACCTTTAACAATCACAAGTGGAGCATCCTTCTCCCAGGAACTGCTCCAGTATTTGGGTGGACAAACACTGTGGAGGCTGAAACACAGTGGTGAGATGCAGCAAAGTGCTTTCCTGTCCCCACTATTGCCTATTGCACCCTGGAATTGCTCCTCACAATCTCCGTGCTCCCATGTCCATAGTTTTCTAACTGAAGTACAGTAAATCTTTGAATGGCCCTTCTGTCTGAGGTGCCTGTGAAAAGCCATGCTGGTGCCTGCTGGACTTGCTAGGTAACTTTGATTTTGTTGCTGCAGACAGTCTATCAGAACTACCAGCGCATCAAGATCCAGGAGAGCCCTGGGAAGGTGGCAGCAGGCAGGCTGCCCCGCTCCAAGGATGCCATTCTCCTCGCTGATCTGGTGGACAGCTGCAAGCCAGGAGATGAGATTGTGAGTACATTGTTCAAGTACCGGGAGAGCACGGGGTAAATTCTGACAGTGACCTCACGGGAACATCTGTGGGGATTTGGGGAAGGGCTGTCCTCAGATGCATTTGAGCAGCTCCTTTTGAGCCTTACCTTAAAATGGAGAGGGGGCTGTTTTGTACTGTGCAGGCACTGACATAGCATTTCCTGCTTCCCAGGAGCTGACAGGGATCTACCACAACAACTATGATGGCTCCTTGAACACTGCCAATGGGTTCCCAGTGTTTGCCACTGTGATCCTGGCCAACCACATTGCCAAGAAGGACAACAAGCTGGCTGTTGGGGAACTGACTGATGAAGATGTGAAAGTGATTGTGGGTCTGTCCAAGGATGAGCAAATTGGGGAGAAGGTGGGTCAGCCTCAGACATCCCTTCTGACAGCTTGCCATCACCTGGCAGCTGGATCAGAAAGTGATAAAAAGGGTCAGCTGGCCAAACAGTGGTTAAAGGAACCCAGTTAAAGAAATCCCAGTTCTCTCTGAATGGTCTTCTGTAGCTCTCAGACAGCTGTTGATGAGAGTCCGTTATAGGAGGGAAGTAAATAAACTTTCCTTGTACTTGTGAAGGTCAGATTTTCTGTTTCTCCCTTTCCTTCTCTGAGCCTTCTACATCACAACAGGGCCGGAAGACAGGAGAGAGACACTCAGACTGCTTATGTCTGATCAGTTTTCTCTCCCTGTGTCTTAGGACCCAAGTGGGGGAAGTGTTCTGTGAGGCCAGTGACTGCATCTCCAGTCCCCTAAAGGGGATGTTACTGCTTAGCTTAAGGTGTGGTAGAGATTTTAGCTTTGCTTCCTCTATATGCTAAGACCTGAATCCAATACTTGAAACAACAAAGCTCCTGGATTGGTGCATGTTCAGCCTCACTTGGGTCAGACTTAATCTCTGTAATGGGGTCTTCCCTCCACTGCCTTGGCTGTGCTGTTGTTACAGTGAATGCTGTTTCAGTGGGTGCAGCTTCAGTTGTGCCAGGTGTGTTTTAACATGAGTAGTCTCCAGCATCAGGTTATTTTCAGAATACCCTTGAGAAAATCAGCCAAGTTGTTCTTAATATTTGAGTGTGATGACAATTCATGTGCAGCATAGCCCATTCAGGTACTGTCATGTGCAGTAAGTAAGCCTCTGATCAAGGTCTCCAGCTTTACAAGAGCTGATAACAGCCACTGTGATGTGCCTTGTGTACAACAGGGTTGTGGAGGCTGTGGCAGCAGCTGGCAACACCAGACTAAATAATCTGCCATGCCCCAACAGCACCATTTTTGTGGAGCTCCTTTAGGCAGCAGTGGGTGGGTTGTTACCTTTGAAAAAGCCCTCACACCCTGGATAATAACATACTCTTTGGACACAGCAGTATCTTAAGAGTAGTTTTAGATATGGCATCTTGCTGATGGTCATGCAAAATCCTGTTCAGGACGGGAACTGGTATTCCCTGGACAACTCCTGTGCTTTCTCTTCCAGATTTTTGCCAGCATTGCCCCATCTATTTATGGACATGAAGATATTAAGAGGGGCTTGGCTTTAGCTCTATTTGGCGGAGAGCCCAAAAACCCAGGTGAGTGTCACTTGTGTCCCTGGGTCCTACCTCGCTCTGGGGAGGGCAGAGGGACTGGGGTTTGTCTGTGCCATTGCAACGGGAGCAGTTAGAGTTGTCTGTGTGGCGTGGTAATAGACAAGGTTTAACAGACTGAGGGATATCTGTGACTGAGCTGGCTGTTTTATCACACTGAAAACTCTGGTGTGACAGTAGAAATGCTACGACTGAAATAGCTCCTGCTGCAAACCCAGGCAAGTTTTTATCCCTCCTCTAGGAGGTCACATTTAATGCTCCTTCAGAGGTTTGATCTTACGGCACCCTGATTTGTTATCGTCTCCTCAGAAGGATGTGTTAGGATGTGTCAGCAAGGTTAGGAAGTCTGTTTTACGAAGATGACTGCCTCCAAAACTGGCTTTCTTTCCCCCTCAGCTTTCCTGTGAACTGGTTACAATGCCTGCTGGTTGCCCCCACTTCAGCTTTGTGGTGCTCATGCAGGGCTGCTGTCAAGCTGTGCACTCAGCTGCCACATGGTTTTCCATTGCTTTTGTAGGTGGCAAACACAAAGTTCGTGGTGACATCAATGTGCTTCTGTGTGGAGACCCTGGTACTGCAAAATCACAGTTTCTTAAATACGTGGAGAAGGCGTCGAGCAGAGCAATTTTCACCACTGGCCAGGGTGCTTCTGCTGTGGGCCTCACAGCCTATGTGCAGAGGCACCCGGTCAGCAAGGAGTGGACTTTGGAGGCAGGAGCCCTTGTGCTGGCTGACAGAGGTGTCTGCCTGATAGATGAATTTGACAAGGTGAGCCCAGCTTCATATCTCTGGGAAGGATCAGCTGTGAAGGGACCAGCTGTAACCTCTGTCCTCTGAGGACACACTGTAACTCATGGTGGCATCTCCCAGATGACCAAAGTTCCTGCAGTTTGCTTAGGCCCTTGCTGGTCCATAGTGCAGTTTGCTGCCTTTTCAGAGCATCTGGAGCTGATTCCCCTTGGTGTGTTTGGCAGTGGGGTATGGACAGAGATTCACTCTGAATCATTCTTGCTTTGCTGTAGATGAATGATCAGGATAGGACCAGCATCCACGAAGCCATGGAACAGCAAAGCATTTCCATCTCCAAAGCAGGCATTGTCACATCCTTGCAAGCTCGCTGCACCATTATTGCTGCTGCCAATCCCATAGGTAAGTGCTGAGAGACCACAGGACCATCTCAGGTTCTCAGCATAAATCCACAGTCGTGAGAGCTGTGGCACAGCTTCCCTTCCCTCTGCCTGGTTCCTTCAGTCTGGAGCAGAGATCAAGCGAGCAGAAAAGTCTTCAGTAATGTACTGGAGGTCTGTCCTTCCTCCAAAGCTGCAGCCTTGGAGCCTGCTTGACTTGGATTGTCTGTGTGACCCAGGTGGGCGATATGACCCATCGCTGACGTTCTCGGAGAACGTAGACCTGACAGAGCCCATCATCTCTCGATTCGACATCCTCTGCGTGGTGAGAGACACGGTGGACTCAGTGCAGGTAAGGGCTGTGCCAGGAATCTGAGCATGTGCTGGGCTTTGATGCTGCTGTTGGGATGCTCAGCTGCAGCTGCCTATTGAGTTTTTTCTGTCCAGTGACTGTGCTCAGTGTCTGTTGGTGCACTGCTCTCTTGTAGGATGAAATGCTTGCCCGGTTCGTTGTTGGCAGCCATGTCAAGCACCACCCTGGCAGCAAGGAGGCAGTGAATGGGGACACCAATGAGGTCATCCTTCCCAACACGTACGGGGTTGAACCCATTCCTCAAGAGATCCTGAGGAAATACATCATCTATGCCAAAGAGAAGGTCCACCCCAAACTCAACCAGATGGACCAGGACAAGGTGGCCAGGATGTACAGTGATCTCAGGAAGGAGTCCATGGTGAGAATACTGAGGGAAGGAGGGAAGAACTGTATGTATCTAGACTGCAAACCAGCCTGAGACTGCTCCAGCATATGTTGACACATTCTTGCCATTCCCATCACAAAAGTCTGTGCCACTGTTTTGTGAGAGACAGGCAGATCCTGCAGTGTCTGCTGAACAGATGATTCTTCATCTAAATGCAGAGTCTCGCCTGTTGGTGATGTGTGGACTGATGGACTGGACACATGGACAGTGCCTGCCATGGCAGAGTCCTTTTGTTGTCACCCAGTCTGGCAGGCCCACAGGAAATGTTTGCATTCACTTAGATCCACATGCTCCTGGTATATTACAGGGAGCCATTATCCGTAGAAATGCCCTTCTCTTTTGTCTGTGGGATGTCCCAGGCTCATTTCATGCTCTCCAAGTGAAAGAGGAATTTGTTGAGCTGCAAGGGAGATTTTTGGAGCTTGGGAAAATGATACCTTTTTTAATTGGCTTTTTGTTTTTTTAACTCCTAAAATCTGCTGGAGGAAACTGGATTGCTAATCTTGGAATGGCCCTAAACTGTGCCACAGAGTGACCCCACAACATCCCCTTGCTCTGTGATGAATTCAGATGCACAGGGAAGCTGTGCCAGGCTGCGTGGCCGAGCCAGCAGGTGGCAGAGCCTCCTTAGCCTGAGTCACCCTCAGAGGTGCAGTGAGCTCCCTGCAGTGTGAAAGGAACAAGCTCCTGGGCCAGAAGGCCCCTGTTTTGCCCGATGTCTTTTATCCTCCAGTAACGTGTTGCCTCCTCCCCTTTGCCCTCAGGCAACGGGCAGCATCCCCATCACGGTGCGGCACATCGAGTCCATGATCCGCATGGCCGAGGCGCACGCCCGGATGCACCTGCGCGATTACGTGGTGGAGGACGACGTCAACATGGCCATCAGGGTGATGCTGGAGAGCTTCATCGACACACAGAAGTTCAGCGTCATGCGGAGCATGCGCAAGGTGGGCACCGGCTGAGCCGGGGGCTGTGGCTGCACCCCAGGCCTGTGGGTTCCCCTGCAGCCTTCTTGCACTGCTCTGGCTGTGGGAGGAGACTTCCATGCTCTGCAGGGGCTCTGTCCTGTGGAGACAAGCACTGAGCCTGTGTAAATGGAGTACTGTGGGTCTGAAGTGTTAAGGAAGTTCCTTGTCTGACCATCCAGGAGCCACTCTGGCAGTCACACTAACGCCACCTGAGCTGGGACCACGGCTACTTCACAGCTACACACACCACACTCACAGTCAGACAAGGTTTCCTTACCAGCAGAGCCTCAGACATCTGGATACTTAAAATAATTTAATCATGGTACAGTAACAACAGCTCAAGCTGGGTGCCTTTGAGGAGGGACCCCAAACAAGGCACTGTTCCATGACTGCCTCACATTAGTCTGTGGTGAGGCAATGTTTTTGTTGAGCCTGAGAAGGAAGTGTACCTCAAGCCTCTGAGTCAAAAGCAGTGCCATGCCTCTTCTTTTTTTGACACCTTCCCTGCTATTTTGGCACAGGGCTCCTGCTGCTGCTGCTGCCAGGTGATCAAGCCAATCAGCCAGTTTGTTTCTTCACGTTTTTATTGAGCTCTCAGGGTACAGTTAAGCACAGGGCAGCACTCACTCTGGGTTAGTGTGCAGTCTGCCCTGTTCTCTGAGTAGCAGGGGCTGGCTCCGATCACCTCTTGGCTGGCCACAGGCTGGCATTTATCCACTGTTGAGTGTCTGCCCTCTGTCTGGACGACTCGTGGCCTCTCTCTTTGGCCTCAAACAGCCAGCCAAGTGTAAGCATCTGCTGGGGAGGCACAGGGCAGTCTGGGATAAGGGAAACTGCTCTGTGCCTTGCCCAGGGCCAGCCCTCCCATGGCTGTGTCCCTGTGGGCAGCACAACTCCACAGCAGTGCACTGCTGGCCCCCAAGAGGCACCAGGGCCCCTATGGAGATTCCAGATGAGAATAAGAGCAGAGGAGTCACGGCTGTCAGAGGGCTGCCACTGCATGTGCAGGTGACAGATTGGCAAGGCCAGAGTCACTTGAGAAGCACTAAGGGCACAGGTGACAGCAGTGTCATTTGGTTCCCCGTGTGCTCTGTGGGAGGAGGGGGTTGGTTGATGTTGGGCACCGCAGTGCGTCACTGTTCTGATCCTCATGGCTCATCTCATCCTCCCTCCCAGACGTTCTCCCGCTACCTTTCATTCAAGCGAGACAACAATGAGCTGCTGCTGTTCATCCTGAAGCAGCTGGTTGCAGAGCAGGTGATGTACCAGAGAAACCGCTATGGAGCCCAGCAAGACACCATAGAAGTCTCAGAGAAGGACCTGGTGGACAAGGTATGGGCTTACAACAAGCTTCCTCTGGGACTGGTTCATGCTCTCTCTGCCATCTCAGAACCAGAGGAATTCTCAGACTTTTACATTCCCTTCCTGCAATATGATACCATGAAAAAGACTGGTGTTAATATAACCCAGCATCAGGACTGTCTCCTCTGTATCTTCTCTCTTGTTTGGAAGCACTGTATTCTTCCCTCTCTGTTCTCATGCACCCCCATAGAGCTTTGGGGTTGGAATTGTAAATCCTGCAGTGTGGTGCTTATGCAGGTGAATGAGAACTCAAGTTCCCTGGCATCTGCATTTGAAGAAGCAAAAAGCAGAAAAATCTATGTGTATGAACTTTTCCAATCCCTCCTGAGACTCACTTACCTGCTCCTTAATGCATCTTCATCCTGGTCCAAAGGCTGTACTTCTGACTTGGCCTTTCTGTGCAAAGTATTGACCTTGCTTGGCACTAAAGCAGTGTTTGATTCCTGGGTTAGTGCTTTTCTGCTCTTTGCATCAGATGTGCAGAGTATCTACTTCCAAAGCCACAGCTTGGTGTTGCCTGGGTGACCACCCCCAGTCCGATGTCTCCCGTGCAAAACTGTCCCACTGGGTGAGGTTTTGGGGGTTTTTGGATAGCAGTTACATTCTAGCTCTGGTGGAAGTAAAAGGACGAGCTGAGAGCAGGCAGATGCTGAGCCAGCATCCTCTCTTGGCTCAGCTCAGCACTGCCAATGCTCCTTCCTCCTGACCTGCAGTCTCCCCTGCTACTGCAGTTCTGGTTCCTGCTGAGCAGAGCAGAGATTGCTGACTGTCCAATTTTATGCAGCCTCTGCTATGGAAAACCACATGGTTCTTACTCTGATTGAATAAACATTTACCTCTCCCCTCCTTTTCCTCCCAGGCTCGGCAGATCAACATCCACAACCTCTCAGCCTTCTACGACAGTGAAGTGTTCAAGATGAACAGGTTCAGCCGAGATGTGAAGCGGAAGCTGATTGTCCAGCAGTTCTGAGGCTGGCAGCAGAGTCTGCCACATGCTTCTGTGAGATGAGACCTCCATCTTCCAGCCCTCCAGGAATGCTACAGAGATCCTGAGCCAGAGGGACTAGGCTGCACATCCTCTTGCTTGCTTTGTGCCTTATGGATTAAGGGAGTGCTGAGCTGCTGAAGACCTTGTAAATAGAACAGAATTAAGTAGTTAAATGCCCTGTCAAGTCTGTTTAGCAACTTCGTTCACTATTTTGCCTTGTAGCTAAGCACAGCAGGGAGAGAATTGCTGGCCATAGACATGGCATGTTTTCTGTTTGTTTGTCACTAGTTGTTACGGGCTCCTCTGCAGGAGGGACCAAGCAGGAGCATTCGGAAAGCATTATCCATGCCCCTTGGATTGCAAGCACCCTCAGGGATTCTCTGTTCCCATCTCTGGTGACTGTACAGCCTGATGGGTGGTAATTGAAACTGCTTTCAACTCTCCATGAACCAGCCAGCCTTTCTGCTCCAGGCCTTCGTGCCTGACACTTGACATTTCCCCAGGTGCCCACATGGGTTGACCTTGTGCTGGTTTCTGCAAGGGAGGAGGGGGAGGCAGAGGAAGATAAGAACTGAAACAAAACATAGCTCTTTCTGATCTTAATGATGATCTGTGTGGGCAGTGAAAACTCCTTCAGTACGTGCTGGGGAATCTCCAGAAGCCCTAGTGGAGATGCTTCCCTTGCCTTATTGGGTGTTACCTCTGTGCCGCTGTCAGCAGATGTGAATTTACAGCTGAATCCAAGTGCTACCTTTGACACCTAAACTGAACACTCTCTCTGACACCCATTTGTTGAGGGTGAAGTACCCAAGGTGCTGGTTTTGGGCATGGCAGTGGAGGAGGACATGTTCAGGGAGGACAGGATGGGCTCAGTGTTGACATGCAATTTTCTTAATATGTGTGTTTTAAATACATTTGTTTTTCAATACTTCTGTGTTTCCTCCTCTTTGGTAACTCCTGCCACCACGCATGGAAGTAAGAGCTTAAGTGAGCAACCTGGGTGCTGCATGAGCTGCTCAGCAGTTTGTGGTGCTGGGTTTGGGTACTATTGCATCTCATGTTTGCTCTTCGGGTTAGTAGGAGCTGCAAGTACTGGCTCTCCGCTCTAGCTGAGACAGCTGTGGACTGACAACAGGACACAGTTGCCCTGGACAGTGCCACGAACACTGCCTTTCCCACCACGGGCCTGCCTCCAGCGGCTCCTTCCTGTGTTGCCTGTTTATGTTTGTATCCCACTGGGACTGTCCCATCACAGTATTTCCCACCTCCCTTCCTTACACACACTTGCGTTAGACAGCCTTGATATCATGCCTTGGCTGCCACTTGGATTCCAGTCTGGGAGCAGCAGTAACCCCTCTCCAGGAAGCAGCTGAGCTCTGCAGTGAATGTGCTTTTCCTGGCTGGAGTCGCGGGACCTTACGGCATCTCCCGCCTGAGCTCGGGAGGATTTGTGAGCTGGCTGCCGCCGCTGTGTGCTGGCCAAGCAGAGGTGTCCCTGGCTGTGGACACGGCCGCCGTGGGGTTTGTCACGGTGATGTGTGTGTGTATGTGTCCTCCTAGCCTGGAGCCAGCAGTGCTTGAGCCCTGCTGGGGGCTGAGCACATGACTCTCAGCCTGAAACTGGCTCTGCGTGTTGCCTCCTCTGTGTGCCAGCTCCCTCCTGTGTATTTGTTTAACTGTTTTGGCTGGTTTTTTTCCCTTCCTACTGGGTCTCTGTCTACCAGGACTTTCTGCAGGCAGCCCAGAGACACACTTCCCTGGTATTCCTCTGCTGCCTGAGCAAGCCTTTGCCCCTGAATGTGGGCTTGGATCAGGTCTGTGCTGGGGATGGCTGAGCTGCTGTGTGCCTGTAACGATGTAGTGAGGTCCAGTGTGGTTCCTCAGGCCTGACACAGCTGTTAGCACCTTGCCTCCTGATGCCAGAGGCCACAGTGACTGTCCCTGGGGATAGCAACTTTGAGCACTTGCACACTCTGCCCAGCTCTGTGGGAACCCGCATACCTTGCTGGGGAAAGTCCTGGCCCTGAGAGAGCAAAACCAGCAACAACAAGGGATGAAACAAGCTTGTCAAGCAAACTGCTGTGTTGTGTCAATGAATGTTGTGTGCAGAGGGTGGAAGAGGCTTTGTGTCACACTGGAGAAATAGAAAATGCTTCCTAAACCCTTGCAGCCTTGTGAAGCTTCTGCTATACCTGTAGTGACCCACAGTTAAATAGGTGGCCAGACATGTCACTGCAAACCATGAGTGATACACAGGAATGGAGTGGGACTCCTGATTTTCCCAACTCCTTGCCCTGCTGCTGGACAGGGCTGTTGACAGGCACCATTCAGCTTTGTCCCACATCTTTCTCCTGCCTCCTGTGCTCTGGTCCCACCTCACTTGGCACATGAAGGGAGCAGTAGCAACAGAGAAATGCCATTGTTAGAGTCACTTGTTTGTCATTTTGCTCACTCTGCCTCCCAAATCCTCCACACAAAGGCAGTTGTGCCCTCCCACCCTGTTGTGTTGCCAGCATCCAGCAGCGCAATGAATTCTTGCAGCTGCGCCCTCGCTAATGCTGGCATCAGCCGCTCAGTGGAGTGTTAATGCCAGTCTGAAGGCATGTTCCTCCTCTCACGGCCACTGAGCTTTTCAGGTTCCCTGGAGCAAGCTTTGGCTGTTGACAGCATCAGGTGTTTGGTCTGGACAGGGGTGCAGACAGGGGTGAAAACAGATGCTGCTCTGAGCAGGGACTGACTTCCAGGAGCCATGTTCCCACTGAACATAGAGAGGATTTTGCTGCAGGGCTCTGGAGCTCAGCAAGCCAAGCCATACTCGTGGAACGAGGAGTTGCTCCCCTGACAACCTTGAGTTTAGCCAAGCTTGTGCACTTGGCTTCTTACTGCTGTGACTCAAACTGCACAGTGCCCCCGGCAGCCAGGGGCAAAGGCAAGAGGCTGGGGGAGGTGAGGCCTGCCCACAGCAGGCTATGCCTGGGCTCAGATGGAAGATGATAAGGGTGCTCCTCGTAAAGGAGACAGGGCTTTATGGAGACAAGTAGTGTCCCTTCTTGTGGTCATCTTCCCCTTGGGACTGTGGTTGTTGGCAAATGCTGGGTCAATCTGCCTTCAAAGAGCCCCTGGATTTGAAAAGGGGATGATGGGCTTAATCTGAACAAGCTGCGTGCACACTCCTGAGAGAGCAGCAGGGCTCTCTGCATCTCATAATAAGCTGTTCGACTTTAGCTCAGCACGGAGCAAATACACTCACAACACACATGAACAGTGCACCTGCTTGGGGTGCTTGAGCAAGTGCCTGCAGATACCAGCTAATCAATCAGTATGTGTGATCTGGGAAAAAGGGACAGATAAGAGTTTGCAGGAAAGGTGCTTTCATTCATACTAGCAGGGTTTGGCTTATGCCTTTGTTATGGCCATAAACCAACACACTACATCTGCGAGTCCTGGGATTATCCAGCATGCCACAGGTTGTTTCTGAGTTTGCCTGTCAAACGGCAGATGCCCCTGAATAGGTGAAGTTCTACATTCAGTAATGTGGGTTTTCCCCCAAATTGATGCCAAAGCCTCTTGGAAAAACTAGCATATTCAGCAGTTCTGGACCAGCAGTGTTTCACTTTCTCCCATGCCAGACCTTGGCTGGAACCTGCTCTGTCCATCTCCACTGTGTTCACTAAAGAGCTGTCTGGAAACTGGGTGACAAGAGCTTTCCCCGTGTAAGTGCTCAAGATGCAGCTGTTGTGTTGGATCACTCATCTTCCCACCCTAGAGCAGTCCAACCAGCTGCAGTTCAGCCAGGAGGGCTGTTTCAGGTGCTCACAGCTCTGCCCTTGTTGACCTCGACTCACCTGAATTCCAGCATGTGAAGACAGCATGGGAATATGTTTACAGCAGATGTGTATCCACAGACACAGGTGAGTCACTGCAAACAGCTACGTCTCCTACTGTGCTGCAGTGAGGATGCACTCTGAACTTCCTAGTATTTTTCCATCTCCCAAAATACTTTTCTACTTAACAAGGCAGAGCCAAAATTGGATCAGGCTTCTGCTGTATTTTGCATCTATTATGCAGTTCTTGCTGCCATCACTGATTTAATGTCTCCATTATCATGGAGCACTGGTCTGCCAAGGACTCCAGCCATCCAGCATGCTCCTCGGCCTCTACTAAACAGCTGTGAGCAGCCTTAAGGGGCTGCTGAGCTCTGCATCTTTACAGGAAAAGCACACTGGAAAGGCTTGTGCTTCTTTCTGCTCATCTTGCAAGTCACTTCTCTCTAAAGGGGAGGTGAGGCTGTTGGGGGAACCCAGAGGAAGTGCCAAGTTTCTTCTCTGGGTGATCTAGGGCTCAGGGAGGTCTGACAACAGCTGTCCTGTCTAAAAGATGCTGAAGCGCTTCAGTCCCACCAAATCCCATAGAAACACATAGGTAGGAGTACCAATAGTCCCCATGAGTCAGTGACTGGCTCTCCTCAGAGCCAAGAGTTACCAGCCCTCTTCAGGTACAGGCTGATCCCTCTACTCTGAAAATACATACCCACATTCCAGCTTAGTCAGCTATTAAAATACCAAGAGTTTTTCTGAAGATTACATTGGCCTTTTCAGTGCAGTAAGGAAAGCTATAAACCACCTCTGGGTTCCACCCAGTGAAGATAACTTCAGCAATTAAAAGGTAGGAACTCCCCCTCATCTCCTTGAGTGACTATTCAAGGAGAAAGGTTTATATTATCTAGGCTCTGAGGGTACTAATAAGCCTTAATTGCCCTGACAAGGCTCTCCTGGGCCTCTATCCACACCTATGGCCTGGTGCTCTATTTCAGCTCAGCCTGGGGCCTATGTGAGATTTGAGGGGGGAGTACTGGTTCATGTCTCCTTGTGCCTGCTCACAGTACCTATTGCTTTGGGCTGTGATCTACAAACTGCCTTCCTGGTCTTGGTCATCTTCTACTACTGTGGAACTGCCAAGTGATTCCTGGATGATGTCTGATTACAGCTGCCATGCAGACCTTGGCTCTGACCTAGAGACTGACTGGTTTGGTGTTGGTCTGGCCTTATCGCTGTGAGCTTCTCTGAGGATCTGGACTTCTGGTTGAATCTGGGTGTCATCTCTGAGCTGCTCATCTGTATAGGGTACTGAGGGGCCTGCCCTGCTGGCTGCTGTGCTCAGCTCCCTGATGTGTGCTTCTCAAACCTAGTACAGTGAGGGTTTGACAGTCACTTCTTTGGGCTCTGGTCTTATCTCTAAAACAGGCAGAGCTGAGACTAAACCTTCTATGCCTTGTCATCAACCTCTTGGCTTTACTGGGCTTTATCTTGCTTGTCCTTCTGCCCTAGTCAAAAGCTTTAGAAGATCTGAGGCTTGCTGCCCTCATGACATCTTCACTTCTGCAGATTTTTCATCCCTTCCAGAAAGTTATTTGCTTACTGTCTGAGTCAATAAGCTCAACACAGAGATAAAGGGGTTCTCTAAGCTGTACAGAGGCCCAGATTAAATTATGTGAATAGCCCCAAACAGATGTACTCCCTTCTCCTTCCTGGCTGGGGGCTCAGAAATCACCTCTCATGTAAATGGAGGGCTGTGACCATCCCTTTGCACGCCAGCTCCAACAGAGCAATGTGACCGTGTTGCCATTCCCCTCGAGTGAGGAGCCCTGTCCCCTGGGCTGTGAGGAAACCTGTGTGAGTTTTCAGCTGGAGAGCTGTCTGCCTCCTTGCCCCAGGTGACTCTACTAAAGGTTATTCTGGCCCCTTAGTCAAATTCAGTGTAGCTCTTTTGCTCTGCCCTCTAGGAATCCGCTGAGGTTTGCTGTCAGAGTGGCTATTAACGCAGCAATCAGCTCTGCTTTGGTGAGGAGAGAAACAGGAACCTTCAGGGATGGGAGACAGCAGGGGCACGTGGAAACTGGGAACGTAAAGCACAACTTGTGCTTGTTCTTCACCTGCACTTTACAACAGGGGGTGGGAAACAAGCAGGGCTGGTAGCAGCACTGTGTCCCAGGTGGGCAGTGTGCCCTCCCCTAAGGGGAACAAGCTGATGCAGAGATTAAGAAAGGCTCAAACTGCTACAGAAGAATCTTGCTGGGGCTCTAAATAGAGCAGAATCTCTTCCCTTCTAATTACAGCCTATCCTGGAAGGCATTAGTTGCTCCAGGTCATTCCTCTCAAAGTGTTTATTACACATCTTCCCCAGCAGGATTTTGGATGAGAGCAGGAACTGTGTGATTTGCCCAGAGAATGGCTGCATGCCTAGGCTATGCACGAATAGAGCGGGTACCCGCCCCTGCTTGGTACAGTCAAAATGTTTCACGGTGTCCCAGAATTAAAAAGGCTAAGTCAGCAAATGAGCTTATATAAAGCTTGTCGGAGGCTCTGAAGTAAATTCACATATTCTGGAACAAGGGAGAGGTTAAATCTTTCCTTGTGCCTAGGAAGGAGGGGCTGGACAGGGCAGGGAATTTTCCTCTTCTGGAAGGATTAGGTGCCAAAAGGCTGTACAGCTGGATAGAAGGTTGTGTTAAATTGCCACAATGGTGTGCCACAAACCTGCTGTGTCACCCAGCCTCTGTCCCAAAGAGCCGGCAATCAAGGTAATGGGAACAGCCCATTTTTTCCTTCTGATCTAAGAATGGGCACAGATCACCTTTTGCTGCCCTGACAAGTGCCAGTGGGCAAAGAAAGAAGGGTTAAATCCTTTTCCTGGTACAAGTGACATCTTGCATTTTCTAACACTGCCAGAACTTAACGTCTGACGGTTTATTTGTTTTGCTTATTGTTTACTTTCTTGCTCTGCTGAGCACAGGCAATAGATCACTTTCACCTTTGTAGGTGAACTCAGTTTTGCTGTATTTAGGAGAATAAAACATCTTACCAGCATATTTCAATGAGTTGCTGCTTTTTTTTCCAAGTGGAGTTTCAAAGTAAGTTAAATTTCTCTTGAGATTAGACTTTTGTGGTTAGTTTCTTTTTAATTGACAAGTCTCAGGCACCAAATTCTTTTCCTTAGCTATCACCTCATTCCTCTACCTCGGTAGTATTTGTTTGCAGGCATCTTGGAACAAAATGTGACCCTTACACTGAAACGGGAAAGCTGGCTGAATTTCCTGAAGGCAAAAGCTGTTACAGTAACTCATAGGGGGAGACAGCAGAAGGATTTTCAGTTTTGCCAGCCTAAAATACACGCTTGCTTTCTGATTCTGCCTAACAGACGTAACTGTGAAATTGAACAATTCTGGGGAAGAACAGAAAAGCACAGATAATGGTAATACCAAGAAAAAATTCTGAACAGCTTTGAAGCAGCTATAAAAAAAGCATTTAGTGCAATTGTAAAGCCTCTTTTACCAGTGCTCTGAACATCATATGAGAATATATACCAGGTAGGGAGGCTGGAGGGAGATCAAATGAGAAATGACAGGCCTTTGACTATAAAGCTGTCAATGCATCAGAAGAGAGCCAAGCCAGCTGCACCTATTCCAGGGAGTGTGAAATGGAGATGCAGTGGTTGTGCTGAGTTGAAGTTGGTGCTGCTTTTTAAAGAGAGCTGGTGTTGCCCATCTCTGCCGGCTGTTTTCTGCTCCGCTGGCAGCATTGACCTGGCTGATCGATGTTGCCACTAATTTTATTTAATTTTCTTGCCTAAGATGTATCTTCTCCTTTCATACTCCTCCTTTGTTGCTCAGTCCGAGATTGATGTATAACGTCAAAATAAATCCAGGGAGCGCCATGAGCTTCTGAGATTTGGGAGCTGGATGTGGCAGGGTCAGGAGATCTGAAAGGCTTTTAGTTACCCACTTGTAGTAAGCCACCTGCATGCGAAGACAGCCAAATTACCAGCAACAAAGTGAAAAATGACAAGAGCATTCATTAAATGCCATGCCTGGGCTAGAATCTGAGTGCACTAAAGTGTTTTTATCTCATCTAATGGGTAAGCGACAGCTCAGTAGTTCCTGCTGCATTTCCTGCTCGGTGGGGGCTGGGGGCTGCATTGATTCTGGGATAAAAAGGACTTTCAGAGCCCTGGATGGATGTGGTCTAAAAGAAGCCAAAAGCGAGTACTTTGGTCCAAGCCTGTTGGCTTTGCCTTGCCACGCTGGGGAAGGGGTGCAGCCAGTCTGTTACCTGCCCTGGTCATCCTGGGGGAAGCTGCAGCACCGGGGCAGATGATGGAAGGAAAGAGCTGGCAGAAAGAGGCTGGCAATTGCACAAAGGGGTGGCACGTGTCAGCGCCAGTCTGGTAGGAGCTGTAAAGGTCAGTATCGATAATACTGAGTACCCTCAGGTGGCTGTTTGATTCATTACAGAGTTCAGCAGGTCGTGGCACATTAACACCTTTCTCTACTTGTTGAAAAATAGCAAGTTCACGCCAGAAAAAAATACCATCAATTTTTCCTTCAGCAGATCCACTCTTCAGACAACAACAGCAAAAGATCAATTTATTACAGGGAAATAAAGACTTTGGAGTGTTTTTAATGAATGCTTATTTGGGGAATAAGAATGTTTGAATTTAAAATCCTGGTCACCTTCAGACCTATGCCCTGCTGTCTCAGCAACATGCTGTGTGGGAGGCAGAGCACCAGGCACACGGTACAAGCACTGCAAGCATAAAGACATTTGGTGAGGCTGTGACAGTACAGCTGTTTCCTCACTCAGAACTTGCAGTGTCGGATTTTAGCATCCCCTGCCCTTCTGAATGTGTGATGAGAAAATTGTTTTGAAACCAAAGAGAAAGGTTCCCAGCCACGCTGAGGAAAACTTGAAAATATGAGCTGAATGCCTAGTGAAAAGGGACCAATCTGCTTTCAGGTCCTTCGGTTTGGAGTCGTACCATGTTTGGGGTCTTGTGATGCTTGACCAGCTCTCAAATATTTGTCTGGGGATGAACCAAGAGTTGCACAGCTTTTCTGAGGGGCCACACGCTGTAGGCCTGTAGGAGGGGAGTGGGACGGCTGCAGCCCATCCAGCTGGCAAGAGGGGTTGAAGTGCAGGGAGCTGGCATCTGTTCCCTCTCAACTGCTGTGGTATTGCAGGACCTTTTGAGCCTTATTTTTTGGGCACCTGTCTGACAAAGCCCTTGCTTGAGTCATTTACTGTAATGCTGTGCCCTGAGGCCACTAAAGATGTGTTTAATTTGAAATTTAATGTAATTGGAGCAGTTGGCCTTGTTGCTGTAATAATGATTTTCAGCAGGATATTCAGCATGTTCCTTTGCTGTGCTATCCACCACAACTGCTCCAAGAGCTACAAACCCAAGAACTGCTGCAATATAGATTCATTTTTTTTTTTCAATAGACACAGCAGTTTGCACAGAAGGGCATGAAGAAGGAACCATCAGCTGAATTAGTATCAATGTGACAGCCTCGGATATGGTGGTGACACACCACGGAATGGTTTTCCCAGCAGGTGTCAGAGCAGCTGTCCCTGCTAGGGTAGAGGCTCCAACACGGACCCAGCTTAATAAAACAGGTGCAACACCCCAAGCCTCAGGAGTGATAAAAGAACCAACAAGAAGAGATGCTCTGCTGGACCTCATACTAAGGAGCAATGAGAGGCTCGTTGGGGCTGTGAAGGCCAAAGGCAGCCTTGGCTGCAGTGACCATGAGATGGTGGAGTTCAGGATCCCAACACAAAACTGGGAAGAGCTGCATATCTGCATATCTTCATCTGGCTGATAAACCAGATAGTCAAGCTTCCATACAGAGGGACCTCGACAGGCTGGAGAAACGGGCTGACAGGAACCTGCTGCAGTTCAGCAAGGCTTTCAAAGGGCTGCACCTGAGAAGGAACAATCTCATGCACAGGTATATGCTGGGGCCACCCAGCTGTGAACCAGCTTCGCAGGAAACGACCTGGGCGTCGTGGAAACACCAAATAAAATGTGAGCCAGTGATGTGCCTGTGCTACAAAGGCACTGATGGTATACAGGGCTGCATTTCCTTACGGTAGTGCCCAGTGACAGGGCCAGAGGCAATGGCTGCAAACCAAAACACTGGAGGTTCCTTCTGAACAACAGGAAACACACTTTTAGTGTGAGAGTGACTGAGCAGTGGCACAGGTTGCCCAGAGAAGGTGTGGGGTCTCCAACCTCGGGGATACGCAAAAGCCATCCGGTCATGGTCCTGGGAAACCGGCTGTAGGTGTCCCACCTGAGCAGGCGCTTGGACTAGATGGCCTCCAGAGGTGCGGAAATGAATTTGCCCACCGGGAGAAGTTTTTCCAGGCGATGAAGTGAGGAGGGAGCTGAGGGGTGAGAGAGAAGCGGTGGCCCCGTGAGCCGTAGGCAGCTAAAGAGAGGTCAGCAGGCGGATGCGGAGGGTCTCTGGTTTGGGGGCCGTCGCTGCCGGCCCCGGGGTTGCGGCTGACAGGGAGCTGCCCCCGCGGGGGCTTTGCCTCTGCCGCCGGCGGGGCCCGGCGCATCCCCGCTGCCCGCGGCGGGGGCTGATCACCCGCGCCCGGCGCAAGCAGCCGCGCCACCGGCACTCGTTGTGGGCACCGGGGGCGGCGTGCGGGGCCCTGCGGCCGGGGGGCTCCGGCCCGGGG
>VZRR01002750.1:45471-79296 GCA_013398015.1 Oreocharis arfaki
CCGTGAAGAGGCGGCGCGGCAGGGCAGCGGCCGCCGCCATGCAGCCCTTGCACCGGGCCCCGGCGCTGCTGCTGCTTCTGGCCGCCGGTGAGTGAGGCTGGCGGGGTGGGGGTCGCCGCCATCCCTACAGGCCGGGGCGGGACCTCCCGCAGCGGGCTGGGCGGCGGGTGGGTGTCGATCCCCTCCGCGGGCACCGGGACCCCCGGCGGGAGGCTGGTCTGCTCGCCTCTCGTCCCAGGGAACAGCGGTCCACCATGGGTCCGGTGCCCCGGGGCACTGGGACCTCTGCAGCAGGCGGGTCTCCATCACCCCGCTGTTCCCCGCAGGCACCACTGGCCCCGGGTACCGCGACTTGCGCCGGCTCGCAGTCTCCCGCCCCGGAGCTCTCCCTGGGTGCCGGGCACTGCCCCCCGCCCGGGTGTCAGAGCCCTCTGGGGCAGCCGGTGTGTCCCGCGGGACCCCCGGGGGTTGTCAGGGGCCCCCCGCGTTCCCGGCGTGGCGGGCTGCATGCACGTGGGTTGCACCCCGCGGGGATAGGAGCTCTCCCGGCTCTCCTGCCCCGGAGATGTGGCACCCGGCGCGGGACCCGCGGGGACCCCGCACGCCGTGGGGCACCGGCAGCGGGGGTGGGTGGTCGCGGCCCGGCCCGGCCGGGGCAGCCTCCGCTGCGGCAGCGCTGCCCCAGACCGCCCGCCCGGGTATCGATGGCTTCGTCTGGCGTCGTGGTGATTTTGCGAACTACCGCGAAACTGATACAAAGAACGGAGCAACCACAAATTGCTCCGCGCTCCCCAAGAGCCTCCTCCTGAAATTCGGAGGAGAGGTAGGGTGCCAGGGAAAGGCAATTAACTGCAGGAATAATTATACTCGGAATAGTTACGAAGGCTCTGCTTCTATTTTTAAATAGTCTGGGGAAATTTCCCAACAAAGGGATCCCCCAAAGACCCGTGAGGCTGAGATTGTCCTCTTCCTCCCTAATCCATCCCTTTGTACAAAAATCTGGTTAGTGTGGAACAGGAGTTCTGAACGGGGACGTGTGAAGTGTGGGGGAGTCTTTGTCTTGAGTCATTCTGGCAGGGAGGGAAGGGCTGACTTACCAACCAGTCACTGTCTTCCAGCACGACCGAGCTGTGATACAGTGACATCCAGTCCCCTGGCACATCTCTCCTATTACCCCGATCTCCTGAAAATGTTCATGGGGGAATGTGTCATCTGTGGAGCCGCTCTGTCCATGGGCTGTGAGTCTCTGTCGTCTGGGGCTCCCTAAAGAGAAGAGAAAAAGCCTTTTAGGTTTGCGAACAATAGTGAGCTTAAGGAGCAAAATGGATCTGAAAACCTGTTGGGGTTTTGTGCCAATACTCAGTGGCACAGAAGCAATAAGTCTTTCCAGAGCTGAGCAGGGAGCCAGTTCTGTGGCTTCCTCCAGGCAGGTTGTCCACATTAAGGGAAAACCTTGGGCGCAGGTTCTTCAGCCGCATCTCAGCAGGAAACCCCTGTCCCCAAATTCAGCCAAAGCTCTGCCTCCTCCAGAGAGGAGTGTAAGATGTGGGGCAGGGAGCTGCCACATTCCCACCCTGCCAATCTGCCAGCAAGCGTTGGCCGCATCCCCATTGCTTGAAAGCTACATTTGCTCTGCACAGGAAAGAGATGGACCTCATGGTGATTTTAAAATGTGGCAGCCAAAGGGACCACCACTGGTACAGGGGAAGATATGCTTCCTATTCTGCTGAGGCTGCTAGAAACTTTCTAGTACTCTTGTCCAGCTGGTGGTGATACAGAGGATTTGGGTCCTTGGCTTTCCCTGTGATCCTCTCTGCTGTCCTAGCAGAGAGAGGCATAGGGGTGGGAGGTGAGGAGCAGCTCCGAGGGACAGCTCAGTTCCTAATCTAGTGAAATTTGTAATCTTGGTGGGCTGTGGCAGCACTGTGGGGCTCGACTCAGTTGGCCAGGCGTCTCCAGATAGCTGGGCTCCTGCCTAGATGGGGAGGTCAGAACTGGAGATGCAGACTGCTGAGAATGTGTACATCAGGTTCTGTTCTGGTTAGTAGCTTTGCTCGGTGGTTCAAGATCAGTTCCAGTCTGAAATAATTCATTGCACTCTGGCCTCACTTCTCCAGTCCCACAGGACAGGAATAGTTAATACCTGAGAGAGAGCTGGATTGACTGTGTGTGGTTCACCAGATGTTTCCCTGGACTGGGAGCCACCACAGACCTGCAGGATGTGCTGAAATGGCACATGCACCTCATCAGGGTCCCATCAGACTGCTGGGCATCACAAGTCTCTTAACAGAGTGTGGAAACATCTCTCCAGGCTCTAGGGTATCTGAGCCCCTTTGGTCTTGCAAGTAGAAAAATGATGCAGGGGGAGAAGGAGGGAATTGGTCTCTTTCCTCTTTTTGTCTCCCCAGGTGCTTGTCTGCATGTGGGCTATTTAAGGTTTTTTTTTTCTTTTTGCCTGCTTAGAAGATGTCTTGTTAGCATTGTGTGAACAAGCCAGAGATGAGGGAGTATAGATCAGGATGAATGAAAATTCCCTGTAGTCGGTTTTTCCGTGGCCGCCTCGCTGCCATAAGGAAATGTTCATTTAATTATAGGCATCAGGGGTAGAAATAACTACATTAAGGCCTCAAGGGGAAGCTGCCGGCAATGAGCTGCAGATCAGAGTGCACAGAAGTTTTCCCACTCACTCTGCATGGGAAGAAGCTCCGGCATTTTGTGGGTACCTGGGTGAGCAGCAGCAGCACTGACAGCCCTGCTGCAGGGCTGGGGCAGAGGGGCTGGAGGAAGGTGCATCATGGCTCACAGCTGGTGCTTGGGTGAACTAGCTCCTTGTTCTTGCTGGCTGCTTGTCGAAACCAGGGCACTATTGAAACACGTAATCCCAAAAGAATGGAGAGAGGCTATTTGTCAGCCACACGAGCGCAGCTTGCACCGAGGCCAAGGAAACACGTGTGTTGGTTTGTTCAGAGGGCCAGGGATGCTGGCAAGGAAGGTACACCCTGCTGGGGCTCAGATCAGCCCCCTACTGTCTCTGTGCCTGGTGAAGCCCTATTGTGGTTACCAGGCTTTGGATGTACATTCTTGGTTGGGGTTAATTTGTTAGTGTTGGGAAACCAGCTTTGCAGCCCTCCCTCTATATGCCAACTGCGACCATGGCTCTTCTTGTCCTGCCTGGTGTTGTGAAGGTAGCCAGAACCCATGTATGTGCCCTGGGGCCACTAAACCTTTTCATGAGCCTTTTTTGCCTAGGATGCATGAGGTTGTCTGGAGAGTGGAGCATCTTGGGGGTGCTGTGTGTGGCAGGATGGTTGTCATTGCTCTGCTGCAGGGGCTGGAGTGGAATGTAACCATTTTGTGCTCAGTGTTGTGGCAGGAGTTTTAAAGACCTTTTGGAGTGTAAAAGGTTTCAGTTACATTTTGATAGGCGGCCGTGTCTCAAGGGAAGTCACTCAGGCACCTGAGGTAGTGCTTGCTCTGCCCAGCCAGGGAGGCTTTCCAGAAGAAGCAGCCACGAGCCTTTATTTGGTGTGCTGGAAATCGGGCTGAGCGCTGTAGGGTACAGAGTCCAGGCTGGGGCAGAGTGAGAAGAGGAAGCACAGGCCTGGTGAGACAGATGAAGTGCTTTGGGCCTGTGAGAGGGCAAAGAAGTCTGTGGGCTGTGGTTTTTCTCTTAGATCAGTGGCTTTCATCCTGTGGTCTCATAACCCCTGGGGACCTGTGGGCTGTTTGAAGAAACCTATGAAAGGTAACTGAAGAAAGAAAATGCACTTCTGCTGTGTAGAACTGTCTACCCGATGCCGTTTCCCAAGGGGCTGCATCTCCCCTGGCCCCGAGCTGGGAGCTGCCATTGTCGATAGCGAGAATCGTGGAGAAGAGCAGACGTCGCAGCAGCAGAGGAGGGAGGTGTGAAGGCTACGAGACAATCTGGGGAGGGAGTGAAGGCAAACAGTCTGGGAGACTGAAACCAAGTGAGATTGTGACTCCCGGCATGAATGGTTGAGCCGAGGGGGGAGGACAGGCAGACCTGTCAAAGTATCTGTGCCCTGCTTTCATGGAGTCTCCTGTGTGCAAATGGAGGGAGGTTTAGAGCAGTCCTGATGTTACAGATCCTAAGGACAGGAGACCTGACTCATCTTGGCGCTGGGATGAGGATGCCCATCACCCCTGGACATCAGGCCCCAGTGCTGACAGAGGGCACATCTGCAATTACCTGCAAAAGCAGGTGCATCCCCTGGCTGTGCCTTGCTGTTTCCCGTGGATATACCTGGGCCTGCGTGCTGGGGATGTTGTCTGCTGAAATGCCAAGGGAGCAGATGTTGGCAGTTCTTTGCGAGGTAGTGCCCACTCAGTACGTGCAGACACGCACTCCCTGCAGCTGGGTGTTGGAGCTCTCATTATGCTTGCTGTAAGGAGCTGTAAAAGCATAAAGATGCTGGCACAACATCTCTCTAAAGAGCTGTCCCATTGCAAGGGCTTCTTCTGTTGTGTCTTGACCCTCGTGTTGGGGTAGGGTGGTATGTACTACACACAGACCCAGTGCTTTTCCTATTGCTTTCTAAAATGTACTGGAGCCACAGGAAGCTGGATGGCTTTAGACGGACACTCAGTAAGGGACCTGGTTGCTGGCAGTACCAGAGGAGGATGGCAGTCTGATCTTGTTTTCTGAAGCCCTAATTGGAAATTATCTTGGAGACTGGGGCCATGGCTGGATGTGTAAGTAGTCTGGGGGAGAGCAGCAGTAAGGCTGTGTGGGAGCTGAAGTGGGAGAGGTCTCTTAGGTGGAGTGTCCCAGAACAGGCATGATCTGTAACTCTGAACGAGCACTAGAAGAACTTGGTTTGATACACACTCATCCCACGTGCTTCCCTGTGCAAGCTGCTGAGGGTTTGGAGTGCAGAGGCTCCAGGTGACTGTGTGGGAATCAGCTTGAACATCCCTCAGTCAAACAACATTTCCTTCTCTTCCTCCACTGGCCACGGCTGGGATCCTTTTTTGTTATTTAAATTACCCTACATTTTGCTGTGTTCTGGAAGTGGTTTGTGCCGTTGGCCGTTCTGCCCTGGGGCCTCTCTCCTCTCTACCCTTGGGCCTTGCTCCCTGGCCTTTCCAGGCGCGGTGGTCTGGGGGAGGGAATATCCCTGGCAGATGCTTCCCTCATCTGGTCATTGTGTTTCTGTCCTAGCCGATTATCAGTAAATGACCCATTCCTGACCCAGCTCTCCTAGGAAATAACATTGTTGGGTAGCTCCTGGCTGTGGGGTGGGCTAGAAAGGAAGGTCAACGGTAGCAGGGCCAGATGGACATTCTTGTGGCTGCTGTGTTGGCAATACCGAGATGCTCTGACCTCCCTCCCTGGTACCCATTGTGCAAGTGTGCTTGGGTGGGGTGTGCAGGCTCTGCTAGCTGGTGGTGACAGACAGGTAAGTCAGAGTGTGCCCCAGGCAAACGTTCTTCCCTTCAGCAGGCTGATTCTGCCTCTCTGGCACTATGGTCACAACACTCAGGAAGGAGAGGTAAAACCAACCTTCTGTTGGGTAAACTGAAGAGCACTCCAGCCCCTATATAGATCAAGCCGATGTGGTGACATCTTAAGGGACGATTGTGTGTTTCCTTGGAGAGAAATTGAGGTTTGCTTGTTATTAATTAAAAAGCAAAAAAATTTTAAAGATTGTTTGACACAGTCACAGCCAGATTCCATTTCATCTCCCCAAATCCCTCTTCTCATTTCAGCTGGACACAAAAATGACTTATTTCCTCTTTCACTTCCAGTCTTTTTCAGTAGGCCAGTTGGGAGCTTTTAAATAGCTGCCCTGTCCCATGGAGAGGTGACTTGCTTTGTGGCAAAGGGATGAAGTGATTCCTGGTCAGCTAACGTAGAAAATACTTCGGGGTTCTTCTAGAACTATTTAGAATTGTGAAAGTGCTCTTATTCACAGCACTTTGTGAGGAAGATGGCAGATATTCTTTCTTCAGATTTTTTCTTTCCGCTGTTGAGCGGAACTCCCCCATCTCCTTGTCTGGGGCTGTTGTGTTGAATCCTCTGCTGAGCTGAACAGAACAAGCTTCACCACTTTGTCTTAGAACTGTTTTCTAAGGGGTCAGTGAGGTCAGCACTAGCAAACTCGTTTCATCTATATCCTCCTGGCTGGCTTTTTTTCAGTGGCTTCAGAAAGGTAACACTGCAGCATTATTACCTGCTGTAGAAATCGCCTTGCTCTGCTCCTCATAGAGGTGAAACATCTTTTGCATTGCCTCCACATGTCACCTCTGTGGGTGCTGGCAGCAGGACAGCGCCCAGCTCCCATCCTGGTTTTGGTGCTCTCCGCCTTTGTTCCCTCTCCCCCCTCCACCTACCTCTCCCACTTTCTCTCCTTTCTTGCCCCTCCTCTGTCTGCTCTGGGAGGGTTTTTCCTCCCGTGCTCGCAGCCCTGCTGTTTCCCCGAAGGCTGGCTGCCCTCTTTAGCATGCAGAGCCTCATCTCCTCCAGGTTACGCAGAGGTGCCGCAAAAATAGAAATGAGAGACAAACGCCCCATTGAAGCAGCTGGTGAGCCCTGGCTCCGTTCCCTGCTCCCTCCCATCTACAGTTGCAGGGCTTTATTCATTTGTTTCTTTATTCCTATCACTTGATCTGCCTTTTAGAATACAAAATCGAGAGACTGATGGCTGATAGAAGTTGTCTAATCCCCATTTCCCATCTTAGGAGGAAAATGGCCTGCAACTGTGGTCTTGGGCATTAGATTTCCTCTCTCAGCTGTGCTCCCCTGCCTCCCAGCTCAGCTCGTGCTTTGATTCTTTCTTTGCCTTGGAGTTGACAGCTGCGTGGAGCTCCTTTATGAGAGGCTTGAAAGAGAGGGGGAAGATGGCAAATTGGGGCTGCTTTTTGGCACCCCAAGCCTTTGAGTTTCTGCTGCTGGTGCAGAAGGTGTGAATGAAGTGGTGTCAGGATGGTGTCTGGAGAGGTACCGATTTGTACCCTGGTGTGGTGGTGCTGTTAGCCCTGGGGCATTCGGGCTGTGCTGGCACAGAGGGTTCCCCCAGACCAGTCTCTGTATCCTGTGCCTGTAGATCAGGCCCCAAGGTGTTACTCACATCCACCCCAGGAGACACCTGTCTTGCTCAGGCTGTGCATGACTCATTCTTAGGGATGAGGTGGTGTAGTTTTATCTTGGGCTGAGGAAAGCACAGCATCCCAGTAAACCAGATAATGCAGCTTAAGGGGTTTTAACCGGGTAAACACTTCAGAGTTAAGGGAGGGTAAACAAACTCCCAGCATCCGAGCTTCCCACATGGATGGAAATAGCTCTCTGGATTACCAGGTTCACTTGCCATGAGATGTCTGTTGTGGCAGTGGTGGGATGGGCTGTGGCTGAGCTCTGGAGTCAGCCCAAACAGGGTGCAGCTGATGGAAACAGAGGTTTGATGAAGTGTAGATGCTGGCACAGAGGTACATTTTGAGGCTTTGCCTTGCTGCTGGGGAGACCCAGGATGTGTTTTGCAGTGTGCCACACCAGCCATTTCTCTGCTAATGGGAGTCAGGGGAAACTGAGGCACTGGGGTGGATAAAGAGCTTGCTCAGGATCCTGGCAGTCAGTTGCAGTCACATATAAACCAAATATTCCAGGTATCCTTGGACCTGCCATGGTCTCTATCCTTCTGCTCTCCTTTGCTGGATAACTTTGAGAATAATGTTTCTTTTCTCCTCCTTGCTGCTCTCTGTCATGTTTGCTTAAGCTGTAAGCGCCTCAGGACGAGTGCTCTCTCTGGTGGGCTGCTCTGTCACTGATGCAGGTGTTGTCTGTCAGCTGGGGAAGCTCATGTTGGAGCCTGCCGAGCACCCCTGGATCAGCTTTCCTGGCCAGGTCTTCCTGGGTCAGTGCTCACGCACAAGGGGTGTGTGAGCTCTCGATTCCAGCTGTGGACTCCACTGGTCGTGCATGGCTCGGGAGCCAGCACATCCCTAGAGATGCCCTGAGGTGTTTGGTTGGCTCTGTGATGCTGCAGTAGCTTCCTTCCCCTTTGATAATCTGCCTCTTTTGCCATTCCCTTTTTGTTGCTGCTCAGGCCTCAGCTGATCTTGCCTTGGATCAATAGGGCGAAATAAAAGAGATTGAGAAGTGCTGAATCCTGGCCCAAGTGTGTATGGGAAAGGGTAACCAATATTGGATTTTGCAGAGTTCAGGGAATGGTGGAGGAAGGTGGAGAGAGTCAGAGCAGGCAGAAGACTTAAGAAATGCATTTCTGGCTTCTAGCATTCCCAGGACAGGTTTGGTAATCAGTCTGTCAGGTGAGCAGTGACTCCCAAACTTCTGTGCTAACAAGCCAGTCTTTTCAATGAACACACCAGGGCTAGCCCATCTGCCACTGCCCCATAGCTCATCTTAGCACTTGCCCTGATTTGGATTTGTGCTGCTGGGATGTGGAGTTGTAGGGCACAGTGGTGGGAAGCAACATCGGGAGGTTGCCTCTTCTGTGCCCTTGCCTGAAGGCAGTGCAGCTCTGCTTAAATCATTTCAGGCCACGTGTACCCAGATCTGTGTGCAGCACCCAGGTGATGTCTCAGCAGTGCTTTGGAAAATCTCTGTTTCTAATACTTCACGACTCTGCAAGGATTTTCACATCTGCATTCCAGTGGTATCTCACAGCTGTTTCTAATACAGGAGTTTCTCCTCTTAAGAAATTTCTAATGGATGTTTTCCTATCTTGTATCAGAAATGTTTTGTGCTAGTTCTCAAGGGGGTGACTTATCACTTTATGCTATTTCTTTTCATAATATTTCTGTTGTTCCCATTCTCAAGATCACCTAGCTGTACCTACAATTTTTCTGTGCAGTGAGGATGTCTCCTTGCTTTGTGTCCTTGGCTAATTTCATTATCATGTTCCTACTTTTTGTTCCAAGGTCATTTAGGAAAATGTGATAGAACAGCAGATCCAAGGACAAACCTTGAGGAATTCCACCAGTAGCCTCCCTCCAGCACAAGCCTCTGACATTTTTTGTATAGCCAATGCCTTACCCTTTCCTGCTGATAGGTGTCTTTTCTTGTGTCTCTTGTAATTCTGCATGAGGCACTGTATCAAATATTTGACTGAAGTCCAGATGGATTAGAGCTGCTGCATTTCTGTTGTCTAGAAAATCAGTTATCAAAGAAAAATACCAAATTAGTCTTCATTTCAGCTTATTCAATTAGTTCAGTTCAGTGACTAGTTCATTAACAATTGAGAAACTGAGTCTGAGCTGAGAAAGCAAGAAAATTTGTCCTTTTTTTCTTCTAATCTATGAATAAAAATCAGCTGTGAGAGGATGAGATCTTCTAGTTTTGATGTGCTGAATAATAGAGGGCTGCAAAGCAAATGGTTCAGTTCACCCAAATTAGTTACTTCGCTTGCTTAACAAAACTGTTTTAAATGTAAAACAGCTTTTGGTAGTTTTATTTTTTCCTTATGCCTCCATATTTATAATGGTATTTATCGGCTGAATAAAGCCAAGTTCCAGGTGCTGTTTTCTTGCATTTTGATTGAAGTTCAATATGCATGTGAATGTACCTTGACACAAATCACAATTAAAGTCTCATCTAGGAATCAAGAAGTGTCAGTCAATCCTTCTAATAGTTAAAATGGAAATGATAAGAGCATGATGTTGAAAGAAAAGTGCAAAATGCAGCTTGCTTCCTTGCTTAGTGTTGGGTAGATGTTTGCTGTTGTCACAATACAATTCTTACCTGTAATGGTCAGCCCCTCCTTATGAAGACCAGCAATGTGAGTGCATTGAAGTTCAAACTAAAAAAAGTAGATTTTCACCCTACAGATTTAAAACACGATCAATACTGTTGTAAATAATATTGGTTTGAATCAGTCCCCCTGCATATAATATAGCTGCGGATCAGGACAGTCTGATAGAAACTGTCGTTGTTTTCCCAAGGCTAGAGGTTCGTGGCTGAAGTATAAGACATTCCACCTCCCCTCCAGGATGGGTGATTAACAAGGCACCTCATCCTTTAACAGAGGCAAAAACACCTCAGAGAGGGTGAATATATCACCCCAGAAAGAGAGGTGCCCCAGGCTGGATGATTGCTTGGCACAGACTCCTCCTGGATGTGAATGCTCCTCTGCACGCTTGTGGATGTTTCCCAAAATACCCTGATTCTCCTCATCAGCTGAGAGCACAGCCCGTCTTTGGGGCAGGTTGGTTTGGCAGGAGCAGGCTTCAAGGGGAAGACAAGCTCAGTGGGTGTCATTCCTCTCTCTGATGTGTGTTTACTGTCATTATACAGGGACCTTGTGCCTCTGCCTTGCCTCCTCAGAGGACCCAACTGCTGATGGCCTCACATCAACTTCCCTGCTGGAATTTGCTATGATGTCCCACCTGGAGGCTGTGAATTCCCACGAGCAAACCAGCCCTGAGGCTGCGGAGTCGGACCTTGCCCCTGGCTCTCTGCATGCTGCTCCAGGGTCAGGCTTTGCCAGTGAGGAGAATGAGGAGTCCAAGATCTTGCAGCCCCCACAGTACTTCTGGGAAGATGGGGGAGAGCTCAACGACTCCAGCCTGGACTTGGGACCGGCAACAGGTAGGTTATTTTTACCCCATTTTTCCTCCCCTCTCTGCAGGGACTCTGGGGAAGTGGAAGGATGCAGGGATCTATCTTCCTGCTTTGACACAACTCTCGCTAAGAGGGCCTGAGATTAAATGTCAGCTCTATTTTCTCACCTCAGTGCCTGATGTGTCCCCAGTGAATCCTGAGCAAGCACAGGCTTTAGAAACCAAGTTACAGCTGAGCTTTTATTCCTGAGCTGCTATGAGCTGGGAAAAGCATTGCCTCCATCTATTTTCCCATTGCCTCATGCCCTCCTTTCACTTTCCCCCTTTTATGCTCTCTTCTCTCTTGCTTTTTTCTGTTGCTCTCTATTAAGCACAACTTTAAGGTCTCAAGAGCCCAGCTGAGATCAAGGCCATCTTAGGGTTTGAGTCAGAGCTGGGTTCCCTGGATCAAATTCTGGATTCCTCACTCTGTGACTTCAAATGGTCCAAGAGAAGAGCAGGTTTTGTCCCTCGGGCAGCTGTTCTGTTGCCTGCCCTGTCCTGCTACTTCCTGAGAAGTCAAGACCGAAGTGGGTTTCATTGGCATTTGAGCTTGCTTCCCTCTGTGGAGTGTTTTTCTGAGAACACTGAGTCCCCTCAGTAGTCTCTCCCCAAGCCCCTTATGGGCTTTGAGATGCCCTCAGGGAGATGGATGGGAGGGAGGAGGAGGTACATTGCAGGGTTTCCGGTAGCTTAGGAGATTATTTCACATGCTCCTGCTCTTAAGTGTCATGTGGGGCATGTATTAAGTGTTACCCAGGGGCCAGGCTTCAGCCTTATCCCTCCTCCCTTATCCAGTATCTCTCTCAGCAGGTCTGACTGAGGTGTGCAATTAGGAAGCACAAGTCTCGTTTTATCCCCGCTCCTGTTTCTGTGACCTTAAAAAACACCTGTGCTGACACAGAGCTGAGAGCTGCCGCAGAGCCGCGGCTTGGGTTGCCCACTGAGGCGCAGTGCACGCTGTGTGGGGCAAGGGCCATCCCAGCTTAGGTCTCCGAAGCCCTTTGCTCGCTGACAGTGCTGCTAAACCCTCTGGCCGTGCTCTCGCTGCCCCGGGGCGCTCGCAGGCCTGGCGGTGGGGCAGCGGTGCTGGGGCCGGTGGGGCCGGCGCATCCCTGGGACGCGCTCTGGCTCGGCCGCTCTCACGCGCTGGCAGCGCTCACTGGCGCTTCTCTTGGTGTGCCAGCAGGCACCTGCGTGTCCTCACAGATCTGGACGTGACTTGGAGAACAGCGTGTGCTTGTGCATTGAGAGCGAGATGACTGGGTACCGAACCCAGCCTTGCCTCCTGCACGTGCCTCGCCCCATTTGCATGCAGAACACGCTGCTCTCTCCTTCCGTTCTCGCCTGCAGTACTTTCCTCCAGGAACAGATGTGCTCTTTCAGCTGTCCTTTATGCATACCCTGCCCTATCCGCTGCCCGGCTAACCACTGCTCTGCTTCCAAGTGCTGTTTCTTCCCCTGACCGTTGCTGTGTCCAGAGCTCGTGTCTCAATGGCATTTCAGAACCTTGGTTAATAGAACAGTTTGAATTATTCAAGAGCTGGGAGCGCATTTCTACTTAAAATTTAATTAGAAACCTGCTGTGTGTCATTTCACAATAAAGGATATTGTAATAGCATCCCTAAATTGGGCAGTCTTCTGTCATGCGAAGCCTCTGTATGAGAGATGCACACAACCAATGGAACTTACATACTGCATGTGTGACAGATGCCATGTGATACGTTGTGGAACTGTGTGATGACATCTGTTAGGTTATTTTCAATGTATAAACCCATTAAACAGTTTTAAACAGCTGCTGTTTAAGGGAAAAAAAAGTTTATGGTGTAAGTTTTCCTTATGTGAGATACCATTCAGTGAAGTGTAGTCCAGCATAGTTGGTAGCTCTGTCCCAGGCACACACACTCAAACACTGCATCAATCAAGGCACAGAACAGGATTGTCATACTCCTAGAGAGAGAAAATTACCTGCTATGAAAGGAGATCTGTGCTGGCTTCTTTCTGTGTTTGTATAAAGATACTGGGCCTGAACTGGTGGTGGTCTTGCAGATAGGCCAGATCTCCTGCTATTCAAAAGCTGTGTTAGTCATCTCCATCTCTCCTTTTTTTATGTCCTTCTGAACTCTGTGTGGGGAGACTCCCCTGCCTTTGTGTGACTTCGAGGCTGCGAGAGCTAAAAAGCAATAACAATCTGCAGCTGCTGCCTTTTTTTTTGTGTGTAAGTGCACAAAAAACGTCCTTTAAAAATATTTCTAGAAAATATGTGGCATCTAGGGCCACCTGTTAGTCTATTAGAAAGTGAGAACAAACTCCCAGTGGCAGAGCACAGCTCAGCCTGGGGCTCTGGTTCTCCTGAATAATGTGCTTTTGCTGATTTATGCTACGGAACAGTGAATCTATGTTGACATCAGTGAGCACCAGCCTGTGGAGGGGCCTTGACATTTGTCTCTTTCTGTCTGAGGGTGCACAGAAGTGTGCACTTGCGTGTGTGTCACCCCATGCACAGCTGCTACCCAGTGGAGCCACATGTGGAAGAGATGGATTAGGTCTGGTGGGAATTTGCATGTCGTATCCTTATGGAGAGAAGCGGTGTCTGATTTGTACTTCAGCCGAAAGGCAAGTCCGTGGAGCTGTGGACCTGTTACTTCTGCATCCCTTCAGGCTTCCAGGGAACCCAGAAGCTTCTCGGGTTGTAGTTTGGGTTTGGCTGCTTTACCTCACCTTTGGTAGCAAATTGGTCTGAGCCACAGGTCTGCAAATTGGTCTGATAACTCTGAAGAGAGTGTGGACCTGCAGGGTCTTGCATCTGGCCCTTCCTATCCTCCTTTCCTTTCTTCCCGTTTCTCCATCTTGTTTTGCTTGGAGGCTTCCCGTCCTCTATGTTTCCTACTGTTACACAGATATCCTGATAAACAGATAAAGCACCTCATCCAGCTTTAGGGCTAGAAGATGTGAGTCAATAGGACTGTAAGCCTCTTTGAGTCCCTTGCTTTCAGTGAAAGAGTTACATAGTGGTGTATCCACCCTGGAGAGCTCCTTGTTTGCAGCTCTCAGTGTTCTCCTTTGGCTCAGTCAGGATGCACTGCCCTGCATGTTCCTCTCTTCCAGTGAAGGCTCGAGGCTGAGACAGCCTAATCATTAATTGCTAGGAAGTGTGGCTCCTGAAAATGGGCACAAGACTTGTGACTGTCTAGTGCATGAGGGCACTTAGTCCCTCTCCTCCCCTGCCCAACGGCTGAGTACCCCGGGATTGGAGTGCACCATCCCATTTTCCAGCGTTACAGTGGGCTGGCATGAAGCTCACTTCAGTACAGCCAGGGACTGCTCTTTTAGCTCCAAGGTACTTGAAGTCCAAGGCACGACTGTACCAGGAGCTATCAAATCTAGTCGTATAGATTGGTGATTTCCTAAGACAGCATGTGGTGCTCTGTGGGATGGGGGAGGAAATTGTAATCTTTTAATTATTCATAGTAATTAGCAGAAGGGATTCCCAGGAGAGTTAGGGTGAGGGATAGTAGGACAGACAAGTTAGAAAGACTATATTCAGGGAAAAGTAAGTTTTCCGACCAGCTAATGGAATAAAATACCTTCCATCTTCTCTGATAGTGAGATTCACTTCCTTCCATGATGAATTACTTGCCTCTGGCCAGAGAGATCCCGGTATCTCTCATCCTTACTGAAATCTACTGCCTCTTCATCCAGACTGACAGCAGATCTGCAGTTCTTAATACCATCTTCAAGCCAAGCATTAATGAAATGAAGCACCTGGTAAAGGCTGTCTCCATAAGCAGCTTAGTGCTGAGCAGCCGCCTGCCCCAGCTCAGCTCCCGGGATGCCTCTTGTTTATGCCCTGGTTTGGTGTTCAGGGACACGTTGGGTGATCTGTCTTGGGACCAGCCAGCTTGGTCAAGACCTTGCTGCCAAGGCTGACCTGTTGCACAGGGTTTCTCTGGGCATGGTGTTACTCTGCTGCAGCTACCCCTGCCTGCCTGTGTTTGGGTGAGGATGGTTTATTCTGGCTTTACTGCCATCCATGTGCTGAGCTGGAATAAGGTATGAGGCTGTTTGGAAACAGCTATAGTCCTTGGTGCCTAGTCTGTACCTCAAGCAAATTCAACCATAATGAGGCCTAACCACTTTGTTACTTTGGGTCTCTCTCTTGGCTGTGATCTCTTTTGTGTGTGTGGACTTGTCTCAGAGTCAATAACCTCTCCTAGCTCTTCTGGAAGATTAGTATATTAGCCCCAACTGGCTCAATTCCAGCACCAGTAATTGTATTTTGCCTCTTTGAAATCCCCCTGCAGTTTCAATCAGCTGGAGTATGACTTTTTTGCGGTAAGCCTTACTGTTCTATACTGCAAAAAGGAGAGCAGGTGCAGTTTCAGACCTGGCTGTATTTTTAGTAGAGTGTGCCTTGTGATTCCCAAAGTTGGCCGATGTTTTGGTGTGGATGATGCTGTGTGTTGTGATTGGAGCCCAGGAATGGTCTTGTCTTTATTACAGTACCTTCTAGTTATCAGTAATTCAATCACTGGTTAACATGATCTTCCAGTTTAATCCAATAAACACCTTATGGTCAGGTTATGTATATTAAAAACAATGATGATCACCCTGTTCCTGAGCTGTCACAGTTGCTTAAACAGTTAATAGCAAATACAGGGTAGGGAACCTTGCAGGGCAATAACTGAGACCAGCTCTTCTGAATGACAGAGAATAAGAAATGTCATGAATTAAATGTCTGGCTGGGGAATCGTGCTTTGGCACAGTGCCATGTCTTGGCCCATCTGGTGTCAGGGAAGTTTTGTTATTGATTTCGGAGGAAGCAGGACATTGCCTGAATGGTGGCTTTTGTGGAGGTTTGAAGCTCATGTTCACCTCTCCCAGGGAAAATCATCTCCCCAGGCGAAGGAAATGCATCTGTGCGACCCAGACCTGGGTCTGCTGGGAAGTGCAAAGGGCAGCACTTGGAAAGGCTGTGAAAGATGTTTTTTTCAAAAAATACTGCCTGAGGGTTTTTGTAAGAGAGCTTGGAAGGGAAAAGCTGGGGGATTGTGGGAGGCAGCTAGATGCTGCAATATGAGTAATATCACTGCTGATGGAAAGCATTAAGGGGTGAAGCTAAGGATGTGGTGGCAAAGAGGTGAGATAGAGGTGTGGAATTTCATATTGGTGAACCAGATTCCCAAGGGGATGGTGTGGCTAAGAAGCTCTGGGAGGTACATGATGTAGAGTTGTGTCTGCCTGCTATGCTCCTCTGGTCCATCCCCGCTAGACTGTTTGGCCAGAGGTGCTGGGACAGTTTCATGGTTCCAGTGGTCGGTTCTCCTGAGCTGTCCCCCTCTGTGATCAGGCTGGCTCCACTGTGGTCTGGCTGCTCTTGTTTGTGGCTGGGAAGGGGCACGTGCCATGTCTGTGTGTGGCCACGAGCTCCCCTTGTGCTCCAGCCTACTGCTGATCTTGGTGGGAGATAGCAGACCTTGGCAGGAAAGGAGTTGAGCTGAGCTACCTCCTCCCTCCTCGGTCACCCTTGGGTTCGGCAGAGCTCTGCTTCCTCCCTGAAATTAGATGAGCTGATAAGCGAGGCAAATCTGGTATTGCAGCCAGCTGCATAATACCTGTCTCCTTTAGCAGAAGACTGTCCCATTTCTGCAGCAGGAGCACAGGCTGCCTGTGTCTCTGCCTCTGTTCTGTGGTTGCTGTTTCTCCCCACAAGAGGGGTGAGAAGGGAAGTGGATGGCAGTGGCATCAGAAGGTGGGAAGGTCTGTGGGTGCGCTGCCATATGCCCAGAGCATGTGGGCCAGGTGTGTTGGTTCTGCTGAAGGAAGAGGATAACCAGGTGGGCCAAGGGGGTTGTAGGAGACCACTTGCTGAAGGGGAGCTGCTACCTGAGTGCTGGAAGAGATGCTAAAAACGGGAGACTCAAACATCCTTTGAGTTCCCTTAGAACTGGAGGGAAGGGGAATTGAGGGAAATGCTGAGAAGACTCTTCAGATGGGCAAGCTGTTAGCTCTGCATTGCACAGATGAGTGACAGGCCAGCTTGTCTGGATGGAGGCTTGGGAAGAAGATGCTGGGACCAGCTTAGGGGCTGAGATCATACCAGGGACATGGACAGGGTGCAAAAATTCCTTCAAATCACAGAAGAGGGGTGTCACCTAAAACAAAATATGAGTGCCTTAAAGACACCTGATCTTGAGAAGTTGGCAGATGCCCTTGTTAGTGAGACAGTGGGAGCTGATTCCAGACAGGAACTGTGTAGCTAAAGAGTCTGGAAGGAAGGATTGACTCATCATCATTGGCATCTGGATGTGGCACTTTGGAATATAGTTTAGGGATGATTGTAGTGCTGCTGGGTTGATGGTTGGACTAGATCTTGAAGGTCTCTTCCAACCCTGATGATTCTGTGGTCCTTCCTGAACCTGGGAAGGGATTGAACCCCTTCGGTAACTGTGTTATATGGAGAGATCCTTGTCTTAAGAAGCACAATCCAGCACCACTCTGACCAAAATGCCTCAAGTTTCACTGTTCCCTACATGAATCTGAGTAACAGCCCTCTCAGGATTTGAGAGGAGTTGAGTTTCTAATCAGTGGGGTCTTATGACCCAGACGGAAGGATGTTCCCAGCTTAATGTGCAGGGTAGTGGGGAAACTGATGACAAGTGGGAATGTTAACTCAGTTAGTAGCAGGTGTGAGGATTCCTGTGTCTGCTTCTACCCTGTTGATTTGTTGGCCTAGAGAAGCAGCTCAGGTTTCAATCTTTGGCTGCCTTGTAAGATAGAAGTCTGTTGGGAGAGAGTGGGATGGGTTCTCCCTAAACTTTCTTTGCCCGGGAGAGATGGCAGAGGCGGCAGTTCCTCCGAGATCTTTAGATCTTGGTGGTGGAATGGCAGCACGGCTGCACCATGTGGAGCTTTCCCCCATGGGAGCCAAGTAATCTGTGACAGAGCACTTTAGGGAAAGGTTGAGTGTGTGACTTCAAAGGAGAGCTGACAGGCTGGGAGCATTTCTCGCTCCCGTGGGACAAACCTCATGCTGCTTTTTCGTGGCTTGTTTTTTTGCTGTGCCCATCTGCCTGCCAGTTCGTGCTCTGCTCCAGGTGGGAAGAAGAGCACGGAAGAGAGGAGGTGCAGAGGAGTTGAGAATATCTTATAATGTCTTTAGGCAAAGGAGATGGCAGATTGGATCACTGATCCTTGAAAATAACATCTCATCTGACAGGGCCTTGTTTTAATGGGTGAAACCCTCACTTTTCACCCAGGGCAGAGGGGTTCTTGGTGCAAACCCTGAGTTATCCCTGCAGCAGGAGGAGTAGCACCTCAGAGCCCTGGGAGATGCACTAAGCCTTACTGTCTGTCTGAAGACAGTCCCACCCAAACCTCCCCAATCCCATGGTCTGTGGCTGTTCCTTTTGTTACTCACCATCCATCCAGCAAGGCAGTGGCTGTGTCTGCAGATGCTGGAATGTTACCTGTTGGTGTGGACCTTTGGGAAGACCAATGCCAGGCAGTGGAGGAGAGATGGGTTTTTTTTTGGTCTATGCTGCTGCTGATTGCTCTTACCAGCCTCCTTGGCCTATGAGGAAGCATCAGCAGCTGGCCGTTGGGAAGCAAAAATCTTTTAATCCTCAGGGTCTCTGGGTGGGGTGTCGGTCAGGGGGGGTGCTCTCTAGTGAGACACGGCAGCAAAGCAACATGACGTCTGCCTGCCCTGGGCAGTGAATCCCAGTGGCCTCTTTGCAGACAGAACTAGGAGCCAGTCCCCACACCACAACTCTGGGTCATGTTCATCTTTGGGCAACATGTGGGAAGAGCTGCAGACACCATAAAGGGAATGAGCTGTGGGTTAGGAAAGGCACTTGCCAGCTGAACAGGAGGATCTTTACACCTCCTGCTTGGGGTGGATGGAACAGTGTGTTTCCTGCTCAGGAGGGGTGGGCAGGAGTAGCATGGGCAGTCCTGACTGCCAGGGAATACCCAGGACAGTGGGTGTGATTACTGACACGGCCCTCTCTGCCTGGGAGCTCACACCCACTCTGGCAGCAGCGAGCGATGGATTGGAGTCAGGGATGCATGGAGTTTTTTTGTGCAGATCTCTGTAAGGCATCCAGACAGCTGCTGCCCACTGTGCTCAGTGGAGCATCTGCTTTGGCAGGCAGGAGAGAAGACGGGAGCCTTGGGAATTTCAGACAGTCATTTACTTAATAACCATAGGCAGAGCAGGGGGCTGATTTCTGGCTGTGAAGAGATCGTCTTCCTTCCCTTCTCAGTGAGAATGTGCTGTGCTTGTCTTGGGGAGAAGGGGAGTTAATTGGGATGCAGACTCCTGAAACAGAGCTCCATGGGTATAAGCAGTTTCTCAAGAAAGGTGGAGGTTGATTCATGCTTGCTGGATTTGTGCCTGCCACTCCAAGCTAAACATGTCTGATCTTACAGATACTTTCCTTTTCCTGGGGTTTCAGCTCCTTTTTAGCTTCCAGAAGAAAGCCCTGCCTGCTCTGATCTTACATCTGTGACCTGCATCTCCTTCAGCATCTGTGTTTGTCTAGCAACAAAACTTCCATTCGTGGTCAGAGCCACAGAACAACTGGGGCTGAAGCTGGAGAGAGGAGAGTTAGATTCAGCTGCTATAGCGAAACAAAACTAATGCAGATGTTTGTGGGATGACTTTTCTGCTCTGAAGTGCTGTACAAACTCAAATTCTGCATTTCAAAGATGCCCAGGTCGATTCAGGGTTTGGTGGTATTACTTGGGTGTTCCAGGAAGGAGGATTCGGTTTTCTGTGCTTCTATGCCTTGAGAGGCTACCTAGAAACAGAGACTAGACAGGAGCAAGGGAATAAAGGTGGATATATATATAAAGGTGTATATATATATAAAGGAATATTTATTTGAAAGGCCTTCAAAGGTACACCATGGGGAGCCAGAGGCTATTGCCAAGATGGACCCCAAGATGGACGAAAAGTCACGAGTTCCTCACACTTGTATAGGTTTGGTTTATCTGCATATCAGCATAAATTCACCAATTAAAACTTTAGCTAAATGATGTAATTTCCCCAAGCTCACCCCCCTTCTCAAGATGTTGGGTTACACATTTCGGGCCTAGGACAGTCTGGGTGTCCTTGAAGAGCAGGTCTGGAGAGGCTTTGTTATGACTGCCTGGCCTGAGAGAGCAGCAGCCAGCAGGCTGCAAGGAACTTCAGAGTTACACAGTAGGCAGTACAGGATTTGAAAAATATAAAAGTGAAAACCCAAGGCATCACTTTAGTTTCTCTTCTCTAGTATTTCCCATTTAGCTTGTGGCTGACTGCTGCTACCACCCCGTATCTTTCTCCCATCTGAAATTAATTTCTGGATTCCAGCCTGACTCCTAACACTCATAACCTCAACCTAAAGATGCCAGGTGTCAAAACTGTTACTTATTATTGTCTGTGAAAGTGCCTATGGAGAGACAGATGTGGAGAGAACAAACATGGAAATTATCCCTTGGGAATAGGGGTTCATGGGGATGGGATGGGGAGATGGAGAAGTGCACTTATTGGATGGGATTGTTCTTTGCTGTGGCAGGCTGCCTGCTCTTAGAGGGTCTCTGCCATCTGACCCCCACCTGTGGCTGATCACATAAAATGGGATATTCTCTGCCTTTCAGAGTTCTTAGTTCAGATGTGACATGAAGTCTTTTCAATCTCTTTTTAGATTATACCTTTCCTGCATCATCCCAGAAGGCATTGCTGAAACGGAACGGGACACAAGTGGACAACTGGGAAATGGCCACTGTCCAGTCACCGGCAGAATTTGTGGAGCCTGACTTGCACACACCTTTCTCCACGCTAGAGGAAGAGGAGGGGCTGCTGCCCATAGACCCCTCAAGAGGAGGAATGGAGAGCCTCCAGACCTCTGGACCAGAGGTTACATCTTCTGAACCAGTGGACCAAGAGGACCCCTTCTCCCTTCTGTTTTCCACAGCCTCCGCCAGGCCAGGTGTTGTGACTGAGGCAGCCATAGGAGGGCAGGAAGAGGACTCTGTTTCTCCAGGCTTAGACCTTGGGAGCAGCATGGGACCAGGTCTTTTACCTGTGTCCTCTACTTTTTCTACTACTGTTGGTGCAAGATCTCCCAGTGTTTCAGAAGAACTCCTGGAGGTGACAACTGGAGACACTTGGGCTGTTGGGGGAGCAGATTCGGAGCTGACTGTGGCTGCCACAGGAGCAGAGCTTGCAGAGACCACGGTGGAGGCTGGTGGGGAAGAGCATTCAGCCAGGGAGAAGGCCTCAGAGCCCACGGTGGGGTGGGAGATGCCGGAGCCCACGATGCTGACTGAAACGGAGCAGGCAGTGGAAACGCCTGTGGGGACACCCTCTGCTGCAAGCAGCTCCCCAGGCACCCAGACTCTTCCTGAGAGTGAGCAGCACCCCCCTTCTGTGTCTCCGTGGGACAGAGCTGATGAGCCTGTGCTGGGTCCCGTTTGGAATGACACCGAGTCAGCCACTGAGGCCGTGGCAGCAGAGAGGAGCTCGTCACCTGAGGCTGGGGATGCCCGCATGGCCGTGCTGCCCACGGAGCTGCCCTGGGGCTCGGCACAGGTCGCACTGGGAGCAGGGAGTGGGGTGGGAGATTGCAGTGGGGATATTTGGGTACTTCAGTCCTGGGGGGGTGTTTCACGCCGTCCCTAAGTCTGACTGCTGGAAGTAGTTTTTGCTGTTCACCCAGTCAAAGCTGAATTTTCAGGGAGAGTTATTCACAGCAGTTCTTAAGGGTGTCCATCATCCTTGGTGAAAGCCCTGCCCCCTCACATCTTCCCAGCTACACAAAATCCTGCTTCTGATAAACAGAAGCTGAACACCTTCCCTCTGGGGCATGCACAGCAGAGAAAGCTCCTTGTTTCCTCAGCCTGCATTATTGGAAGTGTCAGGACAAACATGGCCCCAAGGATTTCTGGAAAGGGAGTGAGAAGAAAGTGCTGTTTTTGCTGCTGCTGCCTGCAGGGACCAGATGTGGAGCAGGTGGAGCAGAGTACAGTTATGTGCGAGGATGTTGGTCTAGGAGAGCCTGTGGGAGAGGAGGGGTGAACTGCAGTTCCTGAATCCTGGCAGCTGGTTAAGAGAAAATATGTAGCAGGAGTTGACTGGTGAGAAAGTACCAAGCAAAGCTTTTAATTTTGCTTTCTGCCCCGTGGTACTCAGGAGCCTGAGCAAGTGATTTAGTCCCTCTGTGCATCCTATCCTGCTTGCAAAGTGCTGCCCTGTCTCACCAGTTTGTTTAAGGATCACAGAGGCTCCTGGTTAGGTTTTGTGTTAAGTGCTGATAAGGCTGCAGGGTAGAGAGCTTTCCACTGAGAATCTGTGTCCTCCTGGAGTCTAGATAGAGGTGGAAGGTCAAGCTGAGCTGTGGCAAGCTGGTAGAGTAACTTTGTCCCTGTTCCATGTTAGCACTGAAATGGTGATTCCTCCTTAGAACAGAGAGTTAGAGGACAGTCACATCCTTTGAGAAGTGCTCCTGGGAGTATGGCACAGCCCTGTGCTCCTGTCCCTTGTGTTCCCTGTGCTTTCAGCAGCAGAGTTACATTCACACCTGAACCCAGCTGTCTTTGTCTTGTCTCTCCAGGTGATCTGCAAAGACTGGAGCAACCTTGCGGGAAAGAACTATATCATCCTGAATATGTCGGATAACATTGACTGTGTAAGTCAGTCCAAAGAGATTTGATGGCACGGGGGCAATATTGTTTAGGGAAGTGAAGGCAGGCACAGCTCTTGCTATCTGCTTTCACCACAAAACATTTTAAAAGCACTAAATCTCAACCTGTAGAGACTGTGGAGAGAAGGGGAGGAGGACAGAAATATTCCTGTTCTCCAAAAGGGAAAAAGAGTGGGTGGAGAGAGATGATTTTGCTCCAAGTCTAGCACATGTCAGTTCCATATTGGATTTTTCACTAACTTCTGGCTGCTAGTCTGTGCCAGTCAGTACCTGGATTGTCATGAGACATGAGAGCTTTTAACATTGCACCTCTTACAGGATTGAAGTGCAGTTCTCCTTCCTTCTCTTCCTTTTCCTTTCATTCCTTCCAGCATATAATAACAATCCTCTGATGGCTCGGAGGAATAGGGACTCCCATTTACACTGTGCATGGATAAGTATCAAGCAGCTATCACTAAATCTTCCTTAAGGGTCTCTTCTCCCCACCCTATTATCTTATGTGTTATCTGGGTCTGTTAACCAGCCATGCTCTGCTAATCCAATGCTTGTCCATCCATCCTCATAAAGCTGCAGTTAATTCATGAGCCTTGAGTCCCTTGTGGATCCCTGGTAAAAGGGCTTGTTCACTTCTGCTGGGCCTTTTATCAGGTGCTTAAAAACCAGTTGTGGAAGGCCTGGGGTCAAGGTGCCTTTCATAATTCTAAGAAATTATTGTGAGCCTGACAGCCTGAGACCAAAATGTTTCATTGAGGAATTGTGTTCTGGCCTCGTGCATCTGCGCTCCTGCTTTGTGGGGCTCCTGCTGTGGGCAGAGCCAGCTGGTTCTGTTGCTGCGGGGTTGCTGTGTGGCACTGACCTGTTGCCACTACTGGTGAGTTCTTGGTTGGTTTATTTTTCTTTTTTTTAAAGGTGACCTTTTTGGGGACAGGGAAAACGGGGAGATTCCTATACACAGTAAAGCATGCTGACTGCTCTAAGAATAGGTGAAAAAATCAGTCTTTTTCCACCCGATTTAGGCAAACCAGCGTGGAGGGTTTTAACTACCTCTGCTACAGTTCACAATTGTAACGCAGAAAATGAGTCCTTGAAAACCAGTTTTTTCTGCCCTGTTTCCTTCATGTCCCCATCACTCTCTCCCATCTCTGTGGACTTTAAATACTGGTTAATTTTGTAATATATCCTAGCTTCCTTTCTGTGGTCACTTGTGTTGTTTAAACCTCTGTAAGGGGAAGAACAGAAAAGCAGATGTGCAGATGTCTCTTGATCAAAGTATGTCTTTGCTGTTGAATCCTTAGTTCAGCCTTGCTGGAGGAAGATGGTGCCCTGGGATAGGCAGGACTGAACTGTTTTTCTACTTGATTTCATGTTTCAAAACATATTTCTCAGTGAATGATTTGTGCTGTACTACCCCTTATTCAAAGGGACATTTGTCGACATACATATTTAACATGAACATCACATCATTCCCTGCCTCCCATTACCACTTTGCATGAGTGAACTTGGAATCAAGCTCTTCTCCTTTCCACTGATGTTGATGCAGCTTGTTTCCTACCCTTGGTAATTTGCTCAGTTTGGGCACCTCACCTACTGTCTGCCTGTCCGTTTTGTTTTTTGGTTTCTCTGTCTGAGCTCTGTGGTGCTTAGGTTGCCGTGGTTGTGAGGGAGAACCTGTGTTGCAAGTGCTGTAGTTTAAATTAGTGTAAATGGGGACTCATCACATATTTCCATGTTTTGGTTCCATGGTCTGGTGTGTATCAAGTCCCACTGAAAAGCTGAGGGACAAGGAGGGTGCTTAGCCCCTTCCAGAGGGTTGCACCTTGACCTTCAATACACTACGTGGCACCGGGCTCTTACCTGCCACAGGGACCATGTCTGTATTTCTGGGTTAAGCTGGAAGCCCATTTGTCTTCCCAGTGGGCTCCAGGCAAGGGAGTCACTTCAGTCTCTCTCTGGGCAAATCTCCCACTCAACACACCTGGAAAGTTTGCCCAGGTGAGGACTGCAGGATCTGACCCAGCAGTGGTACCTGGCTATGCACCAGGAGGTGACCTCCACCTTGGCACAGTTGCATTCAGGCTCCTTCGCTGCTCCCTCCTCTCCACCATGGAGAATTTATCAGTGCTCTGCAACCTCTTCTTTCCCCATCACCAGAAACATCTCGCTTCTGTCCTCCTGCTCCTGGCTCAGCTGCTCCCACTTCATCCCCCAGAAGAGAGCCTCAGGCTGGCAGTGGGACCATGAGCTGGAGCTGCAGCTGAGCGTCGTGGTGCTGCATCACGGTGCTGCTTCCTCATGCAGCTTCTCCTGCCTCCTTGTACCAAAACCCATAATTTTATGAGAGGAGGCACTGCGAGGCTCTTGTGATTCAGGCCCCAGTCATCGATGTCTTCCCCAATTAGGCCATTTTTGGCACAGGCCTGTGTCTGCCCTGAGCGCTTCAAATTGCCATGGCAACAAGAACTCTCCATTTTATTAATCATCTGTGTGGCCTTCAGGTTGGCATGGCAACTGGAGATGAGAATAGAAACACAGGAGTGAGAAAGCAGCAAAGGAGCCTGCCGAGGGATGGCTGGAGCACATCAGGCTGAGCAGCACCTGCTGACCCAGCGCTGCTGTGGGGAAGAGCCTGGCTGCTTCCTTCTCACCTTACATCATAACGTTGCTTCAGGGTCCCTCTGTGCCAGGAGAACTGGGCTTGGTGTGGGGCATATGGCAGCCACAGGAGCTGAGGAGGAGGGTTGGTGCATTAGGAGATGTTTGTGGGCCCAGCCTGGGGCACTGTGCAGCAGAGCGTTCCACCAGGTTTAACACTGATGGCTTTTGGGCACATGTGAGGTCTCGGCTGTACCAGCCGTGCAGTGCTACAGCTGCCTTGTACCCACCATGCACTCACCAGGGTTCCTTTCCTGTGGCAGGAGGAGTTTCGGTTGGAGAGGGGTCCCCAGCTGTTGGCTCTGGTGGAGGATGCCTTCTCCAGGCAGCCGGAGGGGCTGCAGGAGCGCTGGCTCATCTCTCTGAGCAAACCCAATGAGAACGACAAGCACTTGCTAATGACGCTGGCAGGGGAGCAGGGTAAGTGCTGGCAGAAGGAGCCTTCCTGTGATGGGGAGTGTATTTAAGGGGCTCCCAAATGGAGGTACACAGCCATGTTGGAAGGAGCTTTTGCTTTCCAATCCATTTCAATCCCACCAGTTCCCAGTGTTCACTGGACTTGAGGGATGGAGAGGGACTGAGGACTCCCTTCACATCTGCCTTCTGGGTTGTCCCTTGCTGCTTGCACAAAGCTCCATCTTCTGCACTTTGCCTTCAGCTTTGCTCCCTCCCCGGATTGCCTTTCCCCAAACATCTGTCAGCTTTCTCCTGATGCTTATGTACTCCTCTCCATGGCAGGTTATGACAGCTTGCTCTTGGTTCACTTCCTAACCTATCAATTCTTAAGTCCTGTCTGAACTAGGACAGTCCTCATAGTGCCTCCCCTCATTCCCAGAGAAACAAAAGCTGACAGTGAAAATGGGCTGCACTGGAACATTTTACCATATCTTTATTCCCATTTTGGTACAGGGGTCCTTTTCCTGTACTGCTTCTGCTGCCTGCTTAGTGTCAGAGGCTTCTGATGTTGACATTATGGCCTCTATGACCTTTATGAACCTGTCTCCATGACTTTTTTTCTCCATTGCTTTTTGAGTGCTGCTGCTTGCTCCCAGAGCAGACACAGATCCTGGGAGCTTCTATGGTGGTGGGGAGGGTACCTAGGTAGCTCTGGTATCAGTTCATCCCTGGATTATTTTACTCTTTTAAAGAGTATTTGGAGGTACCCTTGTCTGTGGTCCTTTGTTCTTTCAGCCCTCTGACATAAAACACCAATGCACAAAAATGTGTGTTTCCCTGCCTCCATCCTATTGCGGATTTTAGACTGATGAATACATCTGACTGAGTAACCTGAGCTGAGAGCAGCACTTATCTCTTCCTCTACTTTACAGGCGTTATCCCTACAAAAGATGTTCTCATGGCACTGGGGGATGTTAAGAGGAGCTTAGCTGAGGTAAGAGCCTCTGTGCCTGCATCCATTTGTTAAGACCGGTTATACAATTAAAATAAGCAACCTGAAAACTGGGAGCATATCTCAGTCTAACCAAGCGCTGAACCCACGGCAGGCAAACAGATGAGTCAGACAAACTTGGCAAACTCCCTTCTCTCCTCGCTGGTAGTTGCCAGGCCATCAAATGTCTGCTCCTTTTAAGAGAGTAACTATGGGTTATTCCCTCCCTGCTTTTCTGGCTTGGTTGTGAGACTGCTTTTCACACATTCATTTTGTTGGGATTCTCAGTGTCACCTCTTCCATACCATTGTCGAAAGCAATGTGGGTGCTGCAGAGCCCCACATTTGGCCCTGCTCACCCTGCAGCTGTTTTACATACATTGGCTTCTCTTGACATGTTCACACGCCTTCTGCAGTTTCAGGGTCTGCTTTTCACTCCTTAAACTGCTTCCACAAGGGCAGGCAGAGCACTTGGGTCAATGGATGCCAGACTCCTCTCCCAGCTGCCTCTAGGCCTCACATATTCCCTTCTAACCCTGGGCAGCCTGGAAGAGGGTAGAGATGAGGACAAATCAGTCCCATGATCTCTGGCTTTGTCCCTTTGTCCTACAGGGTGTGTAGGCACTGAGGGCCTGATTCTGCTTGAGTTTTTTGCACCACTGGAATAATTTTGCTGATTTTAGCAGCGGGCTTGAGTCACTGCCTTGCTGTCTGTCTGCTCTCACGTTTTTCCTTGACCTAACTAACTGGTGCAGTTAGACAAAGCAAATTAAGTGCTCAGTGGTCTGTTGATTGGCTTATACCAGAGAAAGTGCAAAAAGCCAACCCTGTAGAAATTGTGTGACTGAAGTATCAGCACCTAGAACTGTCCAGAAAGAGGGATTTGTGTGGATGCAAGGTTTGACTTTGCAACTGTGGCCCCACGTTAACGTGAGTCCTACTGGAGCCTCCTTGCCCCATGCCTCTGACTCTCTGGCTCTGTCAGTAATGAAACTCTGCTCGCTGTGCTGCCCTTGCACAAGCATGAGATTGCCAGGAGGAGGGAGGGTATTCTCTTACACCTGTCACACTTACTATTGAATGGATATGTAACCTGTTTCAAATCTGCCAAGTCACTGGGACTCTGGGCTGTTTGCTGACAGCCACAGGGGGCCAGTTTCTAGGACAGCTATTCCTAAGCTTTTAGGCTCAGCGGACAGCTGTCCACTTCCAAGACCTTGTAAAGACCACTATGCCCTCTTAGGACCTGAGCTTTAATGGAAACATATTTATTAGGGTTATGTTCTCTGCCAAGCAGTTGCCAAAACCTCAGCACCCATCAGTGGTCCATAGTTTGTCTCGGGAACTCTCAATCTTGGACAGTTTCACTCTCCTTGTCATGCACAAAGTGTGATCCTTGTGCAGGTGAGCAAAATAAGGTTGTGCCTACCATCATTTGCTGATGTGCCAGCTTTCGTGGAAAATGGTGTTATGTATAGTTATGTGCTTTCTAGTCATGTAACACAGTGCACAACCTGACTCTCCAACCCTGGATTTTAGTTCCTCTGCCCACATTTGTGGTCCTATACTTGGACCCTGGAGAGTCTGAACAGGATTCTGTCTGCCTGCAGGTCAGGGCTTTTAGTGTATTGCTTCCTTCCTTCCAGATTGGTATCCAGAACTACTCGACCACCACAAGCTGTCAGTCGCACCCTAACCAGACGCGCAGTGATTATGGGAAGCTCTTTGTGGTGCTGGTGATCATCGGCTCCATCTGTGCCATCATCATCGTGTTGGGGCTCATCTACAACTGCTGGCAGAGACGCCTGCCCAAGATGAAGAACATGGTGAGCACTGGATGGGTGGAGAGGGTGGCCAGACTCTTAGCCTGTGGGATGGAGGGGATTGGAAAGTTAAGAGGGAGATTGTTTTCCCCTGTCCACTTATGGAACATAGCTGGATCCGCTGCTGGAGCAGCAGTGGAGTCCATTCAGGTGTAAGAGAGATGCAAATGTGCTTAGGACAGCTCATTTCCACCGTGAGGATTGGGCTAGGAGAAAATTTACCTTTTCCCACTGACCCCGCAAAGTTCTCGGTGACCCCCATAGCCTGGTCTGATTGTGCTTCTCAGCAGCATTAAGACCTGTCCCCCTTTGTCTCTGTTTGTGCCCTCTCCCCCCTGGCAGTCACACGGCGAGGAGCTGCGCTTTGTTGAGAACGGCTGCCATGACAACCCCACCTTGGACGTGGCCAGCGACAGCCAGTCGGAAATGCAGGAGAAGAAGCCGAGCGTGAACGGTGGAAACACCGTCAATGGCCCTGACAGCTGGGATGTCCTGATCAATAAGCAGGCGAGCGAGGATGTGGATGTGTTCGAGGAAGACACGCATCTTTAGGAAAAGAAGAGAGGGAACCACCCTCTTAAACACACTTGTTTCTCTCCTATCTTGACTGATGGACCATGGGATCAGGTGGCTTCTCAGGAACTTCTTAAAGCCTTTGAACAGGTCTTGGGGCAAGTTTTCCCTACAGAAGTCCTGAGCCTGCATCTGAGGCTTGGAGCCAGGAGGATCACGGAACAGAGGGAAGCGGGAGGGGTGGGTTTATAGATCTCTGTGTGTGTGTTCCTATCAGTAGCACCAATGCTTTCATCACCTTTAAATGCACTTACTGTAGCTCTGTGGTAGTGGCTGAGAGTGGCTGGACTGGAGAAACAAGATGGTGGGGCTGCCTGCCACCAAGAGTCCAGATTTGGGGAGTAAATTCACTTTCCAGATCCTGACCTTGGGATCACATCCAGTCTGTGCAGGTGCAGTAAAACCTGTGCATTCTGGATGGAGGGGAGCCAAGATTCTGTCGATGTCCTGGGCAGAGTTTGCATTCCCCATGTGAAAACAGGTTTTTTAGTGCTGTATCATTCAGCTACTAATTGTATGAGAACTGATGTTTACATTTGGGGAAAACACCCCTCCCACCCAATCCCTGCTACCATCTCATTTCACCCCTGGTACCACAAACAGCCCCACTCCTTTTTTCGGCTCCACAACTCCAAGCTGAGCTTGCAAAGTTTGAGCACTTTACCCTTGCTTGACTGATTGCAGAGAATTCAGTGCCATGGTGCAGCATTTTAGATGGAAATGTGCTTTAGGTTGGAGAGTTGCTCAAAAATGACGTTTACATGCGTCTTTCACAACAGCCTGGGAAATCAGCAGGAAAATATCCCTTGTCTAAGTGTAAGTTTTAGACTGGCTGGCCTTCTCCACTCCAGTTCAATTTTTCAGGATAGTTTGGTTTCAGTTGGTCATTTTGTGGTAAATATAAAGACTATGTGAAACTTCTTAAATAGGAAAACAAGTAATTTTCTCATCCTTTTGTTTCAATTTCAGCATCCTGCCCTGAGGGAAGGGTGGAAGTGTTTAATATCCCACAGGTATAAATCAGGGTAACATCTTTAAAATCAGTGCATTTAAACAATATAAGAGCCAGTTCTGATGAGATGAGAATCGGATGTAAGAGCTCCCCAATGAATGTTTCTCAGGCATGCCTCAGGCAACTTGGAGGCTCCAGCTCCCTGAAGATGTGTGCTAAAGGCACGTGAATATGCATAATTGTTCTCTGAGCCCTGTCAAGGGCCTACTGTCAAGCCTGAAATCCCAGAACATTTGTTTCTCCTGTCATTGAGGGATTGAGGGACTTGCTTCGGTCAGAGGCACCAGTCCTTCTCTCCCTTGTGGTGATCTGCATGTTTGCTTGCTGTGAGATGCAGCTTCACACTTGGTCTTTAAGGGAACCTTTGTATAGAAAGGCCCCAGATGTGCAGCCTGATGCTGAGCCTGTAAATCTATCACTGTATGTATAGAGACCTCTAGCATGTTCCTCCCTGGTGTGTGAGCCTGAAGTCAAGGTGCAAGAGTCTGTTGTTGCAGTTTGTGTAGCGCTTTGCATACAAACTGAATCACAGATCACCTTGATGTTGGACCACTCTGATACCAGTTTATTAGGGATTCAAGAAAGATGATAACCTTTGGTTTCCTATCCACATTCCAATTTTCAGTGGTTTTAGCCTGTCTCCATATGTTAGCCAGTGTTATGTAGGAGACAGTGATCATCAGCTCCTTTTGTATCTTGGTAGGGTTGCAGAGATGCTTGGAGTTCCTTCTCCTGCCCCAGCAGTTGGTAGTGGGGGACAGTCCATGTGCATGGACAGCCACACATGGCCCTTTCTGACCATCCCTCACTGATGGCTCCTGCTGAGTTTCATGGTTCTGTGCAGTGAAACTGCACAAGTCCATTGGCTGTGTTGAAGGCACTTTGGGGCTCACAGGATTAAATGCAAATTGTTGTTATGGTGAGTGAATTAAAGCATGGAGTTAAAATTTGAGGTTTTATAGCACTTAGCGTAACGGGGCCGGGCATGTCCGTGGCCTTTATGCAGCTGCACCATGTAAATGTTTCCAAGTCCAATAATCCTCATCAAATATGTTTTTAATGCCCAGTGGCTGTTAAAAAGATAATGCCACCAATCAGATGTGAACCATTTCACCCATGAATCGCTTCCTTGGTGCACGTCCCTGCTAAGAGCTGCTTTGCTGCCCTGTTTTCTCTCCACTATCCTTTTTCAGAGAAAAAACAAGGCACTGATAAAGCAATGCTTCCAGCTGGGCTCAGCACCTCCCAATCTCGTGTAAAGTCTTCAAACTTTAAAGAAACCAAGGGGGCTATGTGGGCTCATAAGGAGCTAGCAAATTCTCCTGATTTGCTCTTCTGGCCTCTCATGCCCTGGAGGTTTTCCAGAGACTCTCTTCTCTATCTGGAGCATCCAGGTGATCTGAGAGGCTCTTTAAGGGTGGCTGTCGTGAGGCTGAGGACACTTTTCTGCTGTCTCTGGCAGGGTGCACCTGGCTTTATGATCCCAGTTTAGCTTCAGAAATCTACTGGTTGATAGAATTTCACTTTAGTCTGGTGATACTTTTTATCCTTTTACAGTTTGTTTCTTCTCTGTATCATTTTTTTGCACTAGGCTGATCTTGTCAAGTCGATTGCACTGTTGTCCCTCTCCTGCCAGCCCTGCAGAGACGGGTCATCTCCGGGGACCTGCGGGCTGGGAAGCACTGTAGAGAGGCTGTAGGTAGCCCACTTACTCTCTGTTCAGTGCTTGCATTTCCAGCTCTGCACAGGGAGGATGTAAAGAGGAAGAAAACCTTTGTCTTAGCATTTGTAACAGGAAGCTTTTCTATCACCCTAATGTAGTTAAACTTCTTTTTAATAAAAACTGTCAAAGCTGGACTTTCTCAGAGCAGTGTGCCAGGCGACAGAGCAGATGCAGGAGACAAAGCAATGCCTGGAAAACTCTTTGCCACCTACTCGGACATCCCCATAGTTCCATCTGCCAAATGTTTGGTCGCACTGACACCTGGTGGCGGTTGGGAGCTGGAAACGAAAAATTTAAAAAAAAAAAAAAAAGGAACTTTTCCCCCCTCTTAGCTTTGGATATTTGTTTCCTGTAACTTGCCTAGGATAACCTTCTTTATTCATGGGGGGCTGCAGGAGTCGATTGTGAGAAGAGGGGCTTGTACCGGGCATGTCAAGGATGTTTTGTGTGAGGACATCCCTGTCTGCAAAGTAGTGACATTCCCTGGAGTCACCGGTATAGAGGCCCTGGGTAGCACACAGGGTCTCAACTCCATCTTCCTGCTTTGTCTGCTACTTGTTCCCTCTGCTCCTTGGGACCACAGCTAGAATGCAGAGACTCTGCCTTGAAATGGAGGTGGTTCTTCAGAGAGGGCATCAGGTGCTCTTGTGAGGAGTGCAGTGCCTCGGGGAGCAGCGGCAATGGCATCATCTGGATGCATGGCCAAGATCAGAGTGGCTCTCCATCTCTGTGGGATGGTGGCCAGATGTGGTCTGGCATGGCCAAGCTGCAGATTACTCCGAGGTGTCACCCAGATATCTGGAACCGTGCCTGTAACATGGAGTCTAACATGTCCTAGGACTCTGCATCCTGCACGCCTCCTTGGGGTATGTAGGGTGGAAAGAAACAATGAGGAGCGACCTGGTAATTGTGCTTTGAAGGATGTAATGCAGCTTGAGAATATGGTTCAAGATACACTTGAAGGATCCCTCTGGCAGAGGATATGGTGTGAAATGAAGGTACATTATCCTAAGGACTATTGCAGCATGACCTCAGAGCATTGCATCAGGGTCCCACTGCAGCCACTGCCAGCAGCAGCTCGTCTGTTCCCGTCCGCCTTTGCAGCCATGCAGGAGCCCATCTCTCCTTCATACAGGGTTTGGGACAGCTCTAACAGTCAGACACAACAAGCACCTTCATCTGTGCTGGCTCATGAGAGCCTCATGCGCTCATCTAAGTTGACAGCCAGGCTTTGAGCCGTTCTCAACACCTTCATTCCTGCTGGACACAAACTGTTTGCAAGCCCTGGCCCCTGCTCGGGATTGCTGCCGGAGAACACTTAGAAACACTTGTGTCTGGCCCTGGAAATAACAGGGTTGTGGTTTTGTTTTCTTTGCAATAAAACGCACCTCCTGGGTGTCTGAACACTGACCTGAACACAGTGCTTTGCTTGGTTAGGTCTGCCTGAATTCTAGTCTGCTGCATCTCGTAACGCAGTGTCGGTCAGGGTCTCTCTGCTAGGATGGGTGTCGTCAGCCTGGCCCCTCTTCCCCGCAGTGCATTTCTTAATTCTCTCATCACAGATTTCTGTGGAAGCCCCGAGCCGTGCCAGGGGTGCCCAGGCTGTATAAAACAGGCTTCCCCCGTGGAGTACTCTACCCTTGCAGTACCCACAGGACCAGCCCAGGACACCTTTCCTGCTAGAGTGGCTTAGCACAAGCCTCTGTTCCACAGCAGAGTCCCTGCCTGTGTGCCCAGCCCTGTGCCACATGTGTCCCACGCAGCTCTCCACCATCCCACACCTGCTCCAGGCCTGGACCCCATACAGAATCACAGAATTATTAGGGTTGTAAGTGGCCTCTGGAGATCATTGAGCCCAGCCCGCTGCCAAGGCAGGGTCACCCAGAGCAGGTGACACAGGAGCACATCCAGGTAAGGCGTGAATGTCTCCTGAGACTCCACGCCCTCCCTGGGCAGCTGTTCCAGTGCTCTGCCACCCTCAACGTGAATAAATTCTTCCTCATTTTGGGGTAGAACTTCTTGTGTTTTGGCTTATGGCCTTTGCTCCTCGTCCTCGTGAATAAATTCTTCCTCATTTTGGGGTAGAACTTCTTGTGTTTTGGCTTATGGCCTTTGCTCCTCGTCCTGTTGCTGGGCACCACCGAAGAGTCTGGCACCATCCTCCTGGCACCTGCCTTTGAATGGATTAATGAGATCCCCTGTCATCACAACTGCACGAATCCGGAGAGAGCCCTGCCGTCCCAACCATGTTCTGGGCCAGGTTCCCTCAGGTGTGTTCCAGATCAGCCCCCAGTTTTGTTCCAGAGCAGCTCCCCTTGTCCCGAGCCGCGGTTCCAGATCAGCCCCCGGGTTTGTTCCAGAGCAGTTGCCTTTGTCCCGAGCCGCGGTCAC